>OU426936.1:12737887-13337887 GCA_911387795.2 Apamea monoglypha
TTGTAGGCACTTACGCCTGACAAAAGATATCGAAAGAAGAAAACACGAGATTCGAATGAGTTTACCTAAAATAACAATCAACTTTTTCTTTTTACTTTAGATATATTTGGTTAAACGTACGACGTTTTGATGAGATGTATCAAATGCGATGATTTTATCAATTTCCTTTTCTTCCCATTGTAGCAGTCGTTGGAAAAACCAATGTTCAGCAATGACTCATAAGAATACGAACGAACGAACGAACGAACTGATGATGACGAGTACGACCCACTTATCATTGCGTGTGGTAAAATAGAGAAGTGAAATGGAATGTTCTGGATTTGCCTAGTTTGAGATTTTAGACAACTTCGATTATAAACAGCACCACTAAGACATGCACAAGTTTATCAGGGTATATGCTATTTCATCATCATCATCGTTTCAGCCCGGAATCACACACTTGTTTTATATGTTCTTTTTTGTGTCATGTTTACCGCAAATAAACGTATTTTCTTTCTTTCTAAATCAGAGGGACGAGGGCAGGAAGATGACTGTGATGCAGTTGACGCAGAGACTAAACAAGATACATTTAACACAAACAACTTTGCCATGGGTTTACCATCGCGGGTAGAACCTGGATGGATAAGGCTGGCACAGGAGCGTGGGGTGGCACATGAAAAGAGAGGCTTGTGCTCAACAGTGTGTGAAGTCGGGCTGTGAATGATGTTGATGATGAAGTAACACATGCTACTTTTCCTTTAGTTCGTCCCAATAGATTGCTCACCTGTGACTAGAGTACATCTCCTAAGGTACAAATACTGCAGAGAGGGGCAGGTGTGGAGTAACGCGCAGAGTCCGGCGTCCGTCACAGACCCGCAATCTGTCAGGTCTATGTACTCCACGGGGGGTCGGCGGGTCGCCAGCCGAGTCTCCAACCAGGCCCAGTCTGGCCAGTCCACGTTTGGACAACCTGGGGACAACAAATATTTCATTGTAATATTAATTCAATTCAATTATCAACAAGACTTAAATTCATTCACTGTCTAGAAGCATGAAATTTTGCACAGGAGTTGGTGGCGCTTCTAGTGATTTATATTTCTAATGATGTTAAAAAACCGGTAGGCCAATTACCGGAATTGAAAACGTTCAAAACCTAGTCGCAATCTCATCTCTGCTACAATCAAAGACTTGTCAAAAATGTAGGGAATTTAGAGGTATTTTTGATAGATCTTTGTGATAGATTGAGATTGAGATCAGACTGTGAACGTTCTTAAAATTACGAGAATCGCCCCTTGATTAAAATCTGAGCTATATGCAGAAACGTTGCCGTCTTACGTTCGGAAATGACGTTTGTCTTTTATAGATGTACCAGATTATTAGGTTGCAATTAGAGTTGCTACACCTCGCGATAAAAAAAAAGAAATCATAACAAAGGAATAAAGTCTTTACCACATTTGCGCGCGGGTGTCTACTTCTATCAGACTTTTAACTATTAACTATTCTCCTAATTTAAAATTAACGTAAATGTAAATGACTATTTACTCTCAAAGGAACAAGCCTCCTAACTTCATAGTTTGCGAGCAATATTTCTAAACTTGCTGCAAGATTGTTCGCAACTTTACCGAGTAGGCTTCAGTTTAAGTTCCCAGGTACGAGGAATTAGGGAAGCGTAATCAATATCGATACACCTGCATACCTCAACAGCGAAAACATAATTTCCCAAAGGATTTGAGTTAGGCGGGAGAATATAAAGAGAGTTATCATGATATTGGCAGTAACGCGGAACTTATATAAATAATTTGCTTTCCCAACACACCTCTTTGACATGAACTTAAGGTAACTCCTGTATTCCCCGAAAGACTAGGCAGATATCGAAACCCACATTTCTTTTAGTTGCATGTAATAGGATGATAGGCTTTTGTCATTAACTGGGAATAAATCCAGACTCCCCCGCTTCGTCTAAAAATTTCCTAATGGAAAAACACTGTCCAAACCGTGGATCAAACCCCACACTTAGCAGTCGATAACTAGATCGATTAGGCAGTAACCGACAATAGCCCAGCAGCAGCTAACTGCAACATAAGAATTTTGCAGCAGTGCATCATTGTGTCTTCGGTGGCAGAAAAAAGGTTCCTACAAACGTAACGTGGCTAAGTGTGCATACACACGAGCGACACGCGGCAACGGCAGAAGCAACTGCAGCTGCCGACAACGTGCCGCTCGTGTATTTTAGCACTAGACGCATGTCGCTCGTGTGTATTAGCACTAAGGGATCGACATGATCATTATTTATTCATTGTTTAGATGAACAGGCATGGATGGGCTCCACGGCATAACTACAAGGCCCTACAGATCAAAAGCAAGTAAACAAGATTTACATTCGTAATTGTTGCTATCGAAGTAGGGGAAGGTTAGGTTAGGTCATGTCACATCCAGTCGGGGATTGCGGAAGGATCTTACGTTCCCGCGACCCCCGGCGTAGGTGTGAGATGGAACACCGGGGTGGTTTTTAGTCAGTAAGAGTCTGACAGACCCCGTCGCCCGCCCCAGGGCGGCGGACATCCATGAGGATTTTCTAACCCGGAAAAAAAAAAAAAAAAAAAGTCATGTCACATGGGTTTATTTATGCCTGCAATTATCATTATGACCCACTGTATTAACCGATCGCGACTCATTGCGGATTAAAACTGTTTTTACGTCAAGGGTATGAAATGAAATGAAATTATTTATTCTGTAATTAGTATATCGGAATCACTTTTATACGTCATACCAAAAAAATAAATAAGCTAGATGAGGTCGGCTTTTCCTATCTGACTACTCTGATAAGAAAGGCCGAAACAAACTCAGAGGTCTCTTTCCAAGTCCAGACATAATCTTGCGCAGTTACATCAATAGATCAGTAGAGTTCTTTTGAGGAAAAAACCACACAGATTAGAGTGGACCAGTTCAGTCAGTGCAAGCATCTATCAACAATCGTGTCAAGTCAGATTTAGGTTAAGGTATAAGATTACCTTTCCCGTGTGCGAGTAATTGCAAGAAAAAAAAATGCCCTTTCTCCTTCTTGCTGATAAGAGTATACTGCAGTCACCAATTTTACTATCCTGATGCATGGTGATAGTGATCATAATTCACTACTACTACTCATTCGTGCGGCATTTACAACGCCACATGCGAATTACGCGCGTCATACTGACGTCACGCAAAATCCTGCATCGCACAAGCAAAGTTTACCGCGCAACTTGAATTATACAACGTCCCGATATCTATCGGCGGGCAGTTTCCGACCAAGCACGACGCCCTCAGAGGATTCTCCCTTTTCTATGGAGGACGAGTGAACTTTATACCCTGTTCTTCATACCTCTATACATGCATGCTGATTGAATACCGTCTGTGTACAGACTGCTGCCAATCTATTCTGTAATAAATTCACAACGAAAATTTAGATGGAGTGAGCTTGAAGCATCATCATCTGCCTAGCCTTTTCCCAACTATGTTGGGGTCGGCTTCCGTCTAACCGTAACGACCCGTAACGACTGTCGAGAAGTGCGCTTGAAGCATGAGGTGGAAATCAAAGCTAAGTCAACTAAGTTTTCACGGTGAGATTTTACAGAATATACCGGCTGGTCTCATAAAATAAATGTATACCTGTAAGGTCTATATGCCTCAGATCCGTCAGGTCGGTGATGAGAGGCGCCATGGCTCTGGCATCCATACTGCTGGAGCCGGTGACAGCCAGGTGCGTCAGATTCCTGAACGTAGCCACCAGCAGCTGGGCACTTGCTACTGTTACCTGTTGAATAGGATTAAGTTTAAAACATAACGTATCATTACGCCTGTTTTTCTCCGAATCATAAGGCAGCCTATAGAAACAGTACACCCACATTTCGCCAGTAATGTTTGAGTTCCTTATAAATAGGGGGCGAGCGATCAACCGGACACAAATCCATACTCCGGGCTGAGAAATTCCAGATGAAAAAACCCAGTTACACTTCACCCGACCTGGGAAAATGTATACACCCGGTATGCTATGTCGTCGGTCATACAAATATTTGTTATGTCACCTACAATTTGTAGGCAAGCAGTAAACCCAAACAGTTCTAATTGGGACCGTTCGTGTGTGATCTTCAGAAAGGTTAGGTGCGTAGTAATCGCAAACGGCGTGGTGTATAACCAGATTTATGAACGAAAACGAAGTAAAAGGAGTATGTAAGGATCGTAAGAGGTGGTGTTCTGTAGTTTCTGCCTACCCACATTGGAATAAGGCGTGAGTTTATGTGTTTGTATATAAATAAATATTTTTGCACAACATTTTACTTCATTTCATAAAAGTTGTTTCATTTTTCAACTCACACTGCCTAACCGGAAACGCCAAAAAACCAAAAAACTTACAGCACAGTTCTTCGACCGCCATTCTCTGACGGAGCTGACGCAAGGTCCTGCCCTTGCTCCTGCACATCTAGCAGCGATCTCCAAGGGTCCCGCTGCTCTGATCTTCTTCCAGGCTTCGGGCCTCGTGATCAGTCTTGTCGTTAACCTCGACCATCGTCGGCACACTCGTGACATGCGGCAGAGGTCTGAAACCTGGAAACATAAGTGTTATCAGTTTTTGTTGAGTATTTTTCTCTCTAGTACAATTTACACCTGAAGGCCAATTCCCGTAATTAAAAACGATCAAAATCTAGTCTCAATCCTGCGAAACCGCTGATCAAAATGTGTGACGGCAATAATGAACAATCAAGATTTTCAATCTCAAATAGCAGGCTAATGGTATCTACTTTCGTTGTAATAGTAAAAAATGCTCAAGAGGTGTTTTCGCATAAGACCAGTCCTTTTTTTCTGGCCTTTAAGTGTGCGAAATAAGTGATGATCTTTTCAAGGTACAACGTTTTCCCTTAGAACTATAACTTTTTTACCCTAAGAGGGCAATAAATATTTGAATTTGAACAAGCTGATTCACTTTTTCACCAACCTCAAGGTAAGATAAAATCTTCAACCACAGCGCATCATTAAGGGTATTATCCCTTCTTCTCCTCGGAGGGCCGCAGTCAGCGAGGGTATGGTACCCCTGGTCCAGACTGAGCTCGCTGAGGTCTGCGGCGAGGGACAGCGCGGGCTCGGGGGGAGGGGGCGGGCGCCGCCGCGCGCCCCCACACACTCCCGGCCCTGAACAACTCCCGCTTGACATGGCGAGACCCTGGAAAGAAGGAATTTGGAAATTAATGTCTGGAAAAAGTGTGTCAGCTAACGTAAGTCCAATATTTCGTGTAGTTAAAGTAAAAGATCTGAAGAGAAATGAAAAGTTTATGCTTTCTGTCCCTGTAAGTGTAATATTATCGTAGAATACACATAAACCTTCCGGAATAAATTATCTAAATAATAGTGAAAACCGCATCTAAATGTGTTGCGTAGTTTAGAAGAAAAACGCAGTCACACAGACAGCCACGAAAAGCGACTTCAATATGTATGTATAATGTGCAATACGTGTTTGAATTACATAGAATAGAATAGAATAGAATAGAATACTCTTACATAATGTAGATATTCATTTTCTTGAATTCTTCAATTATTTTAATAGATGCAGAAAATCCGGGCGGTTTGTCAACGGAACGACCCGGCAGTAAGAAGTTTAGATAGTCGCAGAAATCATTACGTCAAGATAGAAAATATGAATTAACTAGCTTCTGCCCGCGACTTCGTCCGTGTGAAATTTCTGGTTCACCCGACACACCCCGTCGCATCGCATCGCCTGCCTGCTTCGCATTACTTCGTTGTAGCTTAGCATTCTTTCTGACTTTTTTTCTTTTTGCTCGGCTCCTAAGTGTCCTAGCGTGATGTTAAATAGCCTATAACCTTCCTCAAGAATCGGGCTTTCAAATGCAAAGAGATTTCTTCAAATCCGTCTGATAGTTCTAGAGATTTTCGCGTTCAAACCAACAACAATGTTATTATATTAGTATAGGTACGTTGGAACTACGTATACAGAAGTATGTAACGAGGTAAAACGCTGGAAATGAGATGTGTATTAAAGCTATCTTCAAGCCGTTTACTGATTAGAGATTGATCAGAATTTCAAGTTCAATTCAGATAAAGATGGTATGTAATAGACAAGCCTTATCATTTGGATGTATATTTAGAACTAGCTTCTGCCCGCGGCTTCACCCGCGTGGATGTCGGAAATTATCCCACGGGAACATGCTACCCTATAGGCTTTTTAACATCACGCTAGGACCCTAGCGTGATGTTAAATAGCCTATAGGCTATAGCTTTCCTTAAGAATTGGGTTATCAAATGTAAAAATATTTTTTTTCAAATCCGACTGGTAGTTCCAGACCACAGATTTATAAACTAAAGGGAGATATGGTGTGGCTGCCCAACTGTTCGAGTCCGGCTGTCGCCTTCAACTACATATGCACTACAATACGAACACGCGCTCACTCACACTATAACAGTCACCACACTCAACGCGAGCCAATCGCGTAACGCAGATCGCAACGTTGAGACACACAACTACATTGACAATTCTTATTGACAAATCAACGGCGCCCGTGTTTGTTTCTGTTTTGTGCATACATTGTTCGCACGCGCCACGCCCCCTTGGCATATCTCCCTTTAGTTTATAAATCTGTGTTCCAGACAAACACACAAACTCTTCCGCTTTATTATTAGTATATAGATTTGATTGCAAACTTTAACGAAGCTGTTCCACTTAGAATAGTATTCGTAACAAATTGTTTCAATAAATCGTTTACGATGACAAGTATCTATAAATGTTAATTATGGAAATTACGGTACAGACTTACTTTTGCGTTAAATGTCTGAACAAATTATCTCAATAATCGAGACATTTTATTGAGTAGTAAAGGATTAACCTAATTTATTGAGAAGCCAGTTTCGTTGGTTATGTTGAAAGTTGTCACAGTACACAGCTACAACACCCAGGAATTGCTAATGTATTACGAGCTAAATAGTCTCAGAGGTAAAGTTCTTGCGCTTGTTTCACAGTATGTAGGTGGCTTCTACCAACGGGAAGTTACTCGGAGATGGTAATACAAGAATAGAATAGAATAGAATACTCTTTATTGTACACCATACAAATTATAAAACATAAATATACAACATTTTAACAAAGGGTGACACAATGGGCGGTCTTATCGCTAAGAGCGATCTTTTAAAGACAACCTTTGGATGGATTAAGGAGGCAAAAATGGTAGGTAGTCTGTGGTGTACCATTTACATTATACAATCAATATATACATAAAGTATATTTTACTCGCCTAAATAAATATATACATACAATAATAGACATGAAACAACAGCAAAAAAAAAAAAGTGCTTGGTAGTTAGTATTTATCTACGTATAATGTAATATTTATTTCTTTAATCAAATGTATACAGGGTGGCAGGGACATCGACGCGCAACCGCTTACCATGGATTCAGTACATGATTCTGGACCCCCCTGCATTGAAATTTTTCGTCTGCTTTTTCTTAATTTTTACGTTTTTTTTTCTCAATTTTTTTTTGTACTGTAAACTGTATAATATCATTATTTATATCTAACCCAATGAGATATTTAATAAAAAAATAGTAAATTCACTTGTTTCACTTAAAACAGCAATGTAAATAAAACTCGAAAGGGCAGCGCGCGGTATCGCGGTAGGTAGCGCGCGCGTGCGTCATCCGCGGAGCGTTTTGATCGCGTTGTTTGCAATACATTGCGCACTCAAAAAATGACAATTTATTTAACCGATCATTTCCGAGATGAATGACTTTCGTAATTTTATTTATGGCATCAGGTGTACCTTTTCACGGTGTTTGCGCGTCGATGTCCCTGCCACCCTGTATGATCATATTTTATACATGTATGAAATATTTTATGTACAGTCACCAAAAGAGATAAGTAACCAGTTTCGTCGAATATAGTTGAAGTTTAGTAAGAAACCGATGAATCTTTTCGAATGAAATTTAATTTGATAAATGAATGTTTGTTTTCTATTAAATAACCTTCAACTATATCCGACGACCCTGGTTACTTATCTCCTTTGGTGAACGTACAATAAATGTAGGCACACACACCATCAATCGATCGCAATTGTACCACGTCGAAAACTTTTAGAACATATGTAATATAATGGGAGGTACCTGGAGTTCTAAAATACAAGCCAAGGCTTCGCTTAGACTTCAAATCTCCAACAAATTACAAACTTTTGTCCAAGTTCTTGTCAACTTAGTAATACCTAACTGGTATAAAAATGTAATTTAGAGAGTTATTAATATTTATAAGTAGAAAAATCTTAGCCCTCGTCCACGGGCAAGTTTTTATCGCGCACTGGATTTTCGACGCACTGCTTGGCGCAGAGAGTTGAAAATCCAACAGTGTATTTTTATTGAAGCACTGGTATACACTCTGTTGGATTCTCAAAGCTCGGCTTGCAATTCTGGTAGGACGCGTGCATGTCCTACCGTATATACGATTGCAAGGTATAACTTTTCAAAGAAAAGATACTCGTAGAGGAACGCTATCAAAGACTTGAGGAAACGACGACGAGAGAAAACTAAAACTTAACTGGAAAATAAAATCCACTCTCGACCTCCAAGGGTCGAGAATAAACTAGGTGTCCAGGGGTCCAGTGGTAACATTATTTACTGGGGGTCTAGGGGTCGAGACTGAACTAAACGTTGATTTCTTTCAACACACACACAACATGAATGTCACTCTTTTTTCAGTTTTTCACGCTGCGCTACAGTTTTAACCTTTTCAGCTTCATCGTTTAACATTGCTGTCTTTGATTATAAATCTGTATAAATGCTTTGGTAAGTGCATCACTCGAAATCGGCTGGACCGATTAGGCTATTGTTGTAGTAATAGTTCGAATTAGATTTTTATGGAACGAAAAATTGAAAGTTTCCCGAAAATTTTTCCAATTTGGGAAAAACTGAACGTTTTTTTTTTATGGGATTTTTGTATGGATTAGGCATTGACATTTGGACAGGACAACGTCGGTCGGGTCAGCTAGTAATATATAATCATAAAAATTATTCATAAAATTTCGGTTGCACCCTATCGTATTTGTTGTCTGTCATGTCCATCACCGGACGAGCTCTATCAAAGAAAACTCCCAACAATAATAAAACTAAGGAGTTTCATCTCCCTGGAGCCCTGACCGTAGCTTGGACCCTGTTCCCGATAGCGGTGGGCTACTATTTTTCATATATTCTAATATTTAAAAATATAATTTATATGTAAATAATCAAATAAAGGAGAAATAAAACTAAACTTAATCACAAGCCACTATTCAATCTCAAACACATAATAAACATAAACACAAAATTCCGCGTACAATCAAATAATTTATAACGTGCAGACACATTAGCATACAACAAGACCTTACTCTAGGTGCTAATTATTGTTTGTGAAGCTGTCAATTGTATAATTAATACACAAATTATCATTTTATTCGCACTTGCGGAGGTTTAATTGCGAATTGTATGCGTTCCTAAAGTTAACACATAGCTACAGTATGTGCGAAATGCATTTGAAAACATAATTACTTATTAAAATTTAAAATAATGTTTTATAGGGTTGCAACACCTGACGTCTGATGATAATATTTAGGGAAACTGCTATTTAGTTGTATAATATAGTAAGATATTATTTATTATTTTAAAACTAACATATATCTCGTAGGTACAGCAGGGTAGGTATCCGCACTTAGTTGATATCCCGACCAGTCATACTCTGCGCTTCTCCTTTACATTTATTATACGCGCAGCAAAAGTGTGGAACTCTGCTAGCGTGCCCACATTTAACCTGTCTGCCTTCAAAGCAAGAGTGAATAGGCATCTTTTGGACACGCCCGTTCCATTTTAGATCTCATCCATCGCGAGATCGACGTCAAGATCAGGCCAAATTCAAATTAAAAAAAAAAAACTAGTACTAAAATAATTAACCGAATAATCTTTCAGGAACTTATAAATATACTCAAACGGGCCAAAAAACTCTGAAGCAGAACAAGTGTTAACATACTCGTTAATTACTACAAAATTGATAATTATAGCACCATTTTCGCGAAGACTATTGACAGCAAACTGAAACATCCGTGAGCATATATCAACTAGCATTGTAGCCAACTATAGCAGTCCTTTATAAATAAGAGGGTAATCTACAATATCCTCTCGCATGTATCTTCATCGCTTTACAGGCCGACTTTGATGTACGCCACACATCACATACTGGTTCCCGTTGACGAAGAATGTATGGCAGAAGGGCCACAACTCGTAGGTAGTATTCCGAATGACAAGGAAACTGTTATTATCGAACTGTCGAAGATATCTAAGACTTTTGAATCCACAATTCCATAACCAGAACCCAACACCAAGGCCTCAGTATGTAAGTACACAGAACCCTGAACCTCGTCACCTCCGAAGCCAAGTTTGAGATGAGATCAATCGTTAACATCAGTCAAATAATGACCACTATAACCAGTCTTGGGAATACCAGCTTATGTCCACGGATGGCTGTTTTTTGACCAGATTGGAAGAATTGCTACAACCTGACTATGCAGGATGGCAGGGATATCGACGCGCAAACAAAAACCGTAGACGGGCGTAGACGTCCGTGCCAGGCTGACACGGACATCGAATATGCGTGACCTTAATACAATATTATGGCGTTAATCAACTTGTAAATTACGAATTCCCAATCCTGCAATGCTAACCACCCACTTCACTATTTGAAATTAAATGAAATCATTTTATTTCTGTAAGTAGATTTTCAAAGATACTTTTAAAAGTAAATGTTTTTGTCAATATTAAAAAAAAAAAAAAATGCCGAATAAAACTCAGAGGTCTATTATCTAGGAATGGTACTTCTGTACTCTCTGCTCATAGTACCACAGTACTCGCCGACCTTATTTCACAATTAAACGCGTATCTTTACAATGGAGGTATAAATCAAACGAGTTTGTCATCTGTGCCACTCATGCACATTTATGAGCAATGCTTATTTCGATTGAACTTGCTATTGGTTAGCCGACTTAATTTTAGATTGTCAGTAAGATGATTGGCTGTTTTAATAGCATTTAGCCCTTAGGGCTGATCGAATATAAATGGATAATAAGATGAATCTTCGTGGTAGTTATATTCTTATCTGCATCTCATATTTTAATGATGATGAGAACTTCAATCACATCTAGAAATGATCATAAAATAGTGTTCTTAAATTACTTTTAGGGTGCCGTTAATGGCGGAAACGGAACGCTTATAATTCCGTCATGTTCGTCCGGATGTCACACAGCAATTTTACTCGGAGGCGGATTACCATTATAGCGATGAAAATTGAAAACAAGGTAAGGAAGTTACAAAAAAATGTGAGACCCTGGCTCCAGAGCTAGGTTAGTGTACCTGTATTTCAGGTACTCTAACCTAAAAAAAAACCCCAAAACAATACAGCAGCCTAATTGCGTAACACATTTTCGGCAAATGATTGAGATTAATTGGTTTCGTTTCGATCGCTTTTTGTTTCATTTTACGATTTTCGTATTGCGTAACTCCACTATCATGTAATAGCAACAGCTGTTGGTTTGAAACGCTAAAGAGTGAACGATATGTGGTTAAGAAAATCGTAAAATGAAACAAAAAGCGATCGAAACGAAACCAATTAACCTCAATCATTTGCTGAAAATGTGTTACGCAATTAGGCTGCATCTTAGTAAAGTCAACACTTCCTCAATGCTATTCAATAAAGCTTCACTGTGTTCAAGGCAGTTCGATACAAAAATCCAATTATTTGTAAGTAACGGAACTGGTATTCAATTAGTTTCTCTACTGACCTTACTATGTTATACATGATAGTTTTCTCTGTATCCAAGTAACAAAGTATAACAGGTTGGTGCAAGTAGCTATCAATCTATTAGTATTGATGTCGTACTTGTGATTGGTAAACCTGTATTGACAATGATTTGAGTGGCAATTAAGCAGCCTTGTTCGACCACAGAGTATAGGCGTCCTCATTTTTGTACCATATTTCCCTGCGGGGTAATTGCGTAACACACTATCAGTAGTAATGGGTTTCATTTTGACAGTTCAATAACATTCATTGCGTTATTTACGTTGTTGAGCAGACACATGTTTCGAAAATATGAAGCAATGGATTAGCTATATCCTTCAAAATGATTCCGATTGAGATTGATAGTGTGTTACGCAATAAGGGTGCTGGTCAGTGGGAGTCTCATCCAGCTGATCTATTCTGTGAAAATCTCACCGTGAAAACTTAGGTGAAGTGAGCTTAAAGTGAGCTGTCAATGGTGTCCCTAGCATCAGCTGGAATGACTCGGTGTATGCTCACTTCAAGCTCAGTTTAAATAAGTTTTCCCGGTGAGATTTTCAAATCATAGACAGTCTGGTCTTCTCCACGATCTTCTGTAGGTCATCCACCCTCCTGGCTATTGGTCTGCCAACGCTGAAATGCTGCTTAGTGGCAGAAATAGGTATGATGGTGGAAGTTCTTCCCCGAACGAAGTCAAAAAGAATTCTACTACTAATGAATTAGTGGATACAGTGTACACATACATATATGTATTTAATGATAATAAAGATCTTCTACTAAGAAGAAAATATATTATGAGATAATCTAATCTATATCTCAGGATAGATGTTCGACCTAATTAAGCGCACTGAATGTTCTAATTACTTCGAGGAACACCCACATGCATCGATTGAAGGATTCAGCCAGGGATCATAATTAGTAAGTAAACTTTTCTATTTTCGTAGTCATTAGCTAAACTGACAATATTATGAGAATCAAACTGCCTTATTTCCAATCACCCTTGATGACTGATGGATTGGTGATTGTAGAATGCTGGAGGAAGCTGCTGTCATCTCGTTCACATTATACGGTTAGTATCAATTGGATGGGAATGGCTCAAGACCAGAAATAATGGCGATATTTTAAGGAGACATCTTCTGTAATAATCTCATTAAAACGTAGGTGAAGTGTCCTGCCAATCCTTGATACTAAGGAATGACACTGACTGCTCCCTACAAGCTCACTTCACCTAAGTTTTCACGGTGAGATTTTTACAGAATAGACCGGCAGCACTTAAAATCGTCCACACTGGGTGGTAATTTTTGGTGGAATGAGATAAAATACAGATGAAAAACACTTGATGTGGCATATATTTGTTATATTTTGACTGATTTCTTATTTCCAGATTCTATCAGAATTTCCACACAGCATTATTCTATTATCCATAATGAAGATAAAGGAAACATCCAAGTATTTAGCCTCTTTTCTAACAAACGAGCAAATAAACCGTCATCGCGTCAAAAGTGTCATGCGAAGAACAACATATTTAAAATTCTAACTGTACAGGCCCTGCAGGCTGACCGCTGATCAGTGGCTTCGCACTTTGGAGAGAGAGTAGGGCTGCCAGTTGGTTTGTGATGGTCATCTATACAAACCTATTATAATTACAGTCGTTTTTCGTGTCTATCTGTGTGATCGCGTTGTTGTTCTGAACTGCGCGACGGATTTTGATGTGATTTCACCATCATTTAGAGAATTTATCCCGGAAAGTTTATGTGTATAATTTTAATAAATTCATATCTAACATAAAATAAATAATATCATAATCAAGTGTCTATGTTTAGGAAAGTCGTAAAAAGTATGCGAAGGTGCAGGGGCAGGGGCAGGCCGCTATAGAACTTTGTGTTCTGGCGCACAAGCAAAGTTGAAACATCCTATGTACAGACGCCAGCAGGTCAACGTACCCGAAACTGTCAATTTTTCCCAATCAACCTTGAACCTTAATCAGATTGTAGTAGCTTGATGTGCTGGCGTCTGTACACCACGTATGCGTGAATGCGTAAGTCTATATTAGTATTTGCAAATGATCATTAACTAGGTATTGTAGGCAGGATTGGCAATGAGGGGCATTTTATTTTATCTATGCTACTAACATTCGACTTTGAGAAGGTGTACAAAATGTGGCTCTTATTGACTCTTGGGAATTCTGCATATAGGTATTCAATAACATTTATTTTTGTGAGACACATTATTGCAAAGAAGACTATTTTTTTTTTCTTAACTCATTTATTGCTTGCTGGACTCCTAAAGAATACCACTAATGTCGCAATCAACGTGGCCACCTACTGGGCTCAAACAATATAAAACATCGAAGAATTGTACCATCGAGACGAAAAAGACCTCATTTATATTTACAAATTACATTTTTAATGCTCTCATAACCTGCTTCATAACCACAGTTTATTTTGTAAGACACAAAGTGTTTTAAATTACAAAGTGTCACAACGTCGAGAGCTTTATTACTGTAACTGTAGACCCTAGAAAGATGGCTAACTGCTCATCAAACGCTCATACGGCTTGCAGTGTCGCGTCGAGGATATAGTATAGGGCTTTCAAGAAATGACATTTAGGTGTAGTTAATAAATAATTACCACCATGAATCTATTTCATAACATATCACATTACATAACGTCACGCCTATAATCCTTAAAGGGTTAGGTAGGTGTACAGACGCCAACAGGTCAAGCTACCCGAACCTGTCAAATTTTCCCAATCAACCTTGAACCTTAATGCTTTAGCGATAAAGTTGAAAATCTATTAAAGAAATTTGACAGATTGTAGTAACTTGATGTGCTGGCGTCCGTACCTATAGTAAACTCACATTTCGTCAGATATGTTTGAAGCGGTTATCAGACTGCATGGCACCTTTCCAGTGTGCGTTTTTTTAACTTTGATTGTAGAATTTTGATTTGTATACAAAAACCGCAGGGTTTGAACTGACACCGCATCTCCGTGTGGTCTACAGTCAAAGGTAAAAACCGCAGCACCGCAGTATCGGAGCGGTGTCCGGTTCCTAAGTCCCATGTTATAGGGGGCGAGCATATTATCATCCACCGGGCACAAATGCAGACTCCGGGCTGCTAATCAGAAATTCCTGATGAAAACCCTTTGGCTACTTGGGAATCGAACCCAGCAGTAGCGCTTGTGACGACGACAGTCCGCAGGCAATTTATACCTATGCTTCAAATCAGCCTGTAAACAGGCTTGAGTATCTTGCAATTTGAAAGAAGAAAAGAATAAAAAACTGTTCAGTGAATGGTCCAGTTGTTAATTGTTATTAATTGACAAAAATCTAGAGCTAGAAAAAAATATACCAGCCTTGAACGAGTTTTTAAGTATCAATATTGTATTGTAAATTTTTGTAAAAAAAGTTCTTTAACACGGCTTGCGATAGGAGTAAACTGGTATAAATCGAACGAAAAGGCGTTATACCCTCTCCGTGCGACTAGAAAAAGAGGGAGAGATAGTTTTCATGGTTTTTGAGGGTGCTTAAGCCGAAAGTGAGGTCCAAATGAAAATCCAAGATGGCGACGAGTTTTTAGAAGCTCAAAATCAAAGAAGCTCTCATGAAACTTCATGAGAGCTTCTTTGATGGCTCTGTATTAAAACTCGTATTAAATTCACTCTGTCTCTCTCTTTCTATTATAAACGAGTGTGAGTACGTGCGAGTATGTCGTAAGTAACTTCATTCCCGCTTTTTTTCTATAAATAATAAATTCTTTATTGAGAGTAACCATGAGACTCACAGTGTTAGTAACAATACAATAAACTTACAACTATGTTTGTGATACAATTACAATAACAATCATACAACAAAACAATCACTGCTTTCGCATTCCAGCTGAGATACTGTAGCAACGGCTTACTAAACAGTCTAGCATGTCCGCAATAACTCCCAGGATGCAAATAAAATATAATAAAATAAAATCTTCTTTCTAGCTCTCTGAGACAACCCTACAAGTCTATCCCCACTCCCAGTCCATTAACATACACAAACACTATTTACTTAGCCATGGTGTTATTTCAATACCCATTGACTGCGCTTGAGAAGTACTTCCAATAATTATGTTTACTTTGCGTGGAGAGGTGAGCACTAAGCGACTATTACGCTACTGGATATTTTCTTGTTTAAAATAAAGGTTTGTTTTAGAACATGGTTTTGAACAAGAGATCGTGTGCCGAAGCCATGACAAATAGTTAAAGTAAGTAGTTAAGCATAATCAGCCTATAATGTTCCCACAGCTGGACACTGACCTCCTAAGTGAGAGGGTGTGGGCCATAATCCACCACGCGGGCCCAGTGCGGGTTGGTGGATGTCACATGTCTTCGAATTTGTGGTTCTAGGACATGCCGGTTTCCTCACGATGTTTTCCTTCGCCGTTTTGAGAGTCAGTCTAATTTGAGGAGGTCTAGTTTGAGGAGGCAGTCTAATTTGCAACATATATACCTAAATATATATTTAGTAATGAAGGCAGAAAATACTTTAGCCTATTAAATTAATTTGCTAAAACTTAAGTACCTATTTAAATAAAACCGATCTATTTATAGTCTTCTTAAGTATACCTCTCATAATCAGATGACTTGAAAGAAGTAATTATTACGTTCTTCGAATCGCCGCGGGCGACCAGCCGGTCTAGACGAAATTTGTTCAGCAATTACCTAAAAAAATATGCTCTACAGATACTTAGAGAGATTTGAAATGAATTTAAAAAACAATAACACTTGTAAAAAAAATCCAACACTCTCGACTCCAAAATATGAGAGCGATTTAGCTTTCTAGAGTTTCAAATAAAAGAACATTCTTTTATGTCTGTCGACCTATAAAGAAAATTAAATAATACTTTTTACTTAAAAAATTAGACGTTGTTTTCTTCATCCCCTTATTCAAAAACGTCTTTTCCGTTTTAGTCTTTTCATCCCATTGAAACAGTTATATTATATTA
Organism: Apamea monoglypha; assembly: GCA_911387795.2. NCBI lineage: Eukaryota > Metazoa > Arthropoda > Insecta > Lepidoptera > Noctuidae > Apamea > Apamea monoglypha. The sequence goes on from OU426936.1 coordinate 12,754,674, forward strand.
TATATCTTAGAACTAATAAATTATAACGTTAATATCTAATTAATTTTATTCAACCAACTTATATATTAAGATTCAATACTAATTGGACAAAAAATAATATCTGTTTATATAATATCCGAGTTCATTACAATTCTTAAGCTTTTTATCAGATTGTATCGTTTTAAATTCATTATAATTAATTAATTAATGTTTTGGAGATCGTTTACAGACATATTTATATATACAGGCAGTAAATTTAATCAACAGAAGCTTGATATGATGAAAAACGTTCTAATTTATAGCCAAATACAGTCATCATCTGCCTAGCCTTTTCCCAACTATGTTGGGGTCGGCTTTCAGCCTCACCAGATGCGGCTGAATACCAGTATTTTACATGGAATGACTGCCTATCTGACCCCCACAACCCAGTGACTGGGTAATACGAAGACTGGTTGTTATAAGACTTTCAGGCTCCTGACGACCCGTAACGACCGTCAAAGATCCACGAATGACAGCCGGGACCAACGGCTTAACGAGCTTTCCGGGGCACGGAGATGTCTTGGTATGAAAAGATGGTCACTCATCCACGGATCAACCGCAGCAAGCGTAGCTTAACCTGGTTGATCAACCGTGCGGCTGTTATTACTTAGCCACAAGCCCCTCTTATAGCCACATATAGTAATACTATTATTAGAGTACTAGCTGGTACAGGAGCGTGGTGATTGGCACAAGAAAAGGTAGACCTATAGACAAGCCCAGCAGTGGGTGAAGTTGGGCTGTGGATGATGATAATGAGCTGACCCGACAGACGTTATCCTGTCCAAAAGTTTTTACAAAAATCGCATACAAAAAAGGGCGTATTTCGTCGTATTTCCCAAAATTTAAAAATTTCGGTTCAAATTTTTATTTTCCTAAAAACCGAATATCAGAAACAGTTTACACAAAAATTAATCAATAAGGTCCAGTATCTTCACGTGACCAGAGGGCTGGCCTGTTTCTTGGCCAAAGAATTAGCATCGCCATACAACGTGGCAATGCTGCCAGCCTTTTGGGCACTGTTCCTGATCACAGCGATGCGGATGAATTTTTTGATGCCCTATGATTCTTTTGCTTATTTTTTCACATGTACATAATATTATCATTATTTTAAATGCTAGCTTATATAATATAAATAAGATCCAGCCGTTCTCAATTGATGCGCTCACTAACGATTAGCATTTCATATTTATTTCTATAGATTATCATTTTTCAGTTGCAAAGTTATCTTAAGTCAAAAATCGGATTCACAAAGTCTGAGACGTCGTAACTAAAATCCTATCCTAACTTTGCGTAAGCCGTTTAAAGGCGAATTTCTGTCGAAGAAAATTATCTTAATCCGTTTAGATGGTACGTCGTACGATGAATAAATAATATCTTTTGACAAATTTTCATAACTAAAACGTTTGTGCAGCAGACTGTGTTTCGTGGCTATCTGAGCTTGTTCTTACAGTAACAAAGTCAGCTCAAGTGTAGAGTCAATCAGCCTGTATTATAAAGGAATTCTATAATTAAATCATTGGGACAACTAGTCTAACACTCGCTACCTCTTTCATTAATGTTAGGAAACTCGTTATTGATCGATCTGTAATGACAAAACTTTTGGCCTAAAGACGTCAGTAACGTTTCTGCAATATGAATTCTTGGAGGACAGTTTCTAAGATATACGATCTATGCAATAGTATTTAAGACAGAGATTACGCAGTGCAGATGGACGTACTGCAGGGTACCATCCGCACTTGGTTGATATCCCGACTAGTCGGACTCAGCGCTTCTCCTCCACATTTATTATGCGCACGGCCAAAGTGTGGAACTGTCTGCCAGCGTCTGGACCCTTCCACATATAACCCGTCAGTCAGCCTTCAAAGCAAGAGTGAACATACATCTTCTGGGTACGCATGTTCTATCATAGACCTCATCCATCGCTTTACATAGGGCGCGTCTGAGCCGTTAAGAGCAGCCCCATTTCGCAATAAAAAAAGATGTGTTTTACCACTTCCGGATAATTTCGTTTCGATTAACGTATCTAGCAGATAATTTATCGTCTCCTGTTTTGTGTATTTCGATCGGGTCATTCGCAAAATGACCACTTCACAAAATGTCTACTGGACGCAAAATATCCATTTCTCAGAATATCTCTTTCGCAAAATGTCCCTGTCGTAAAATCTTCATTTTTCATGACGTCTTTTTCGCAAAATGACCACTTCGCAATATGTTCTTTTTTACAATGAACATTCAATCCTTCATATTGAAAAAATCAATATATATATATATATTCACGAACAGAGGGTTAAAGTATAAGAAAAAGATTAGAAAGTCTGAAAATGCATACCTTTTTTAAATAACTACTACTTACTTTTTATAAATTTTGGGTTTATCATCAGAATCGGTAGATGGTAGACCTTGTTAGTACCCACCCAAAAAGCAAGAAACAAACATTTTGTAATTTTTTGCTTCAGACGGCACCTGAAGTATAAAAATAGCTGAAATATGGGCCAAAACAAAAAACAGGGATGCCATTGAAAACGCAGTAGATCTACTGTTAAAACAGAAGGCCAATTCCCATAATTAAAAACGTTCAAAATCTAGTCGCAATCTCATCTCAGCGACAATCAATGTCAAAAATGTAGGAAAATTTGTGGTATTTTTGACAGATTAAGACTGAGATCAGACTATGAACATTCTTAAAATTACGAGAATACTCCCTCAGTAGGTTTGGCAACACTGGCTACAGCTCTATCGGCAAGACTCGACACAGAACTTAATTACCAGACAAACAAAAAAGACAAGCGGACAGCGATATTACAGCCTTTTAATCCACTGACAGACTGCCGGGGCTATAAACTACACATCCTAACACTTTTATCACTCACACAATTATTCCATCGAGCTAGATTTATGTTCCAGTGTTTTTAGCGTAAGTAATTAAAATTCTACAGGTTTTGCTTGATGCTGTGAAGAATCTAGGCTAATAAACTATTCGAGTAATAACCCTGTTTAATGACAGCCTTTTTGTATTAACGTTTCTTCGTAATAAAATATTATACATAATCAGCCTATAATGTTCTCACTGCTGGAACACAGCCCTCTTCTCTGTGAGAGAGAGTGGGCTGTAATACACCACGCGGGCCCAGTGTGGATTTGTAGATGTTTGGTTTCAGGACATGCCGGTTTCCTCACGATGTTTTCCTTCACCGCTTTGGGAGCAGTGGTGATAAAATAATTTGCACAAAGTAAATCGACTGCGTGGGTTCGAATCTACGACCTACAACTCGTAAGTCGCGGCCGTTACCACTGGGCTACCGAAAACATAATCCTTGACTTTTCTTTCATGAGGATTTCCACACGAAAATTAAAGTACATGTGTGTATGTACTTTAATTTTCATACATGTATGCACGATAATTACGAAGAAACTTCATTTTTATTGCAAACTGCTCATTTTCAAACGACTCTCGCTATTTTGTTCAAAGATCGTCTAAAGCCGAGATCTACAAACGTTACTCAGTACATATTTTGGATAAGCGTTATTCCTGTCACTGTCGCATACCTGTCAAACTACAAGTGCAAGATAGAGACGGGAACATGTCTAAGTCAAAGCATAGTGTTTAGATCTCGGCTTTAAAGTCAATAAAGTAGACTCAACTAAGTACGCCTTACTGAGATATTCGCATGTTTTTATCTACCAGGGTACTTATGGCCCGAGACATAGTAAGGTATTTACTACAATAAAAGGTAGTTCAGACTTAGATATGAGAATGGCAACAACAAATAGGTGTTTTCAAGCGACGATGTGGGTTTTGAACTGTGAAAGTGAAACTCGTTGCTAAAGCTTTGGGTACCTGAGAAAATGGTGAACAGTCACTTAATTACGACTGTCCAAATGCAGAGCGTTTGACACCTTAATGTCAAATATTGGTGGAAATGGGAAGATGTAACTCCAACCTGATAAAAAAATGGGGCTACCTCGACGGAACGGCAGTAGGTTGGATGTGGAGCTATGTCACAAACTATGCTCCACCTCCTATCCTGCCCTCTGTGTCCCAAAACATGCAGTCAAAGTGACCTCTGCACTGCCACCGACGCGCGACGACGCCGTGGAATTGAAAGTGGCGAAGTTTTGAGCCAACAAGTTCTGAGATACATTCGTGCGTAAATATGTCAGAAGCGGTTTCCTAGGAAACCCAAGCTGAAGAGTCGGGAAGCTAAAGGACGGAGGGGAAGGGAGCTACAGTATGATTCTGTTAGTCAAATTGAGCACACATATTATTATTACAAAAAAAATCTTCTCAGTGTAGCAATTTTCATTCTAATCTATTTTCATAAAAATAACTTACGTCAGAAGGCCAATTCTCGTAATTGAAAACGTTAAAAATCTAGTCGCAGTCTCATTTCGGCGATAAACAAATGTCAAAAACTTGTCAACAATGTCCCTACATTGTTGACAAGTTTTTTCAAGTTTTTTTCACAATTTCCCTAAATTGGAGCTATTTTTGACAGATTGAGACTGAGATCAGACTGTGAACGTTCTTAAAATTACGAGAACTGCCTCTCTGTTTTCCCCGAAAGTTTAGGTAGAGGTGGCCTTTAGTCTACCCCCACATGTCGCTAGTTATGTCTACTCTATTTAATGCTTGTAATTTAGTTACTTGGTAGTTTCTACGTTTGCTTTTCCTTCAGTTGTTATGTTCAATTCCTTCTCGGCATTCCTATTTTTCTGTGCGTATTTTTCCCCGAATGAAATACAGAAAAGAAAAAACAGAGCCAAGAAACAATAATACTATTATAAAATTACACGAACATGTATGATGCCAGAATATGGAACAAACAAATATTTCAACATAAGCGTAATGAACCTATAATGTTCCCACTGCTGGGACACAGGCCTCCTTTCTGTGAGAGGGAGTGGGCCGTAATCCACCACGCGGGCCTGGTGCGAGTTGGTATTTACCAAACTGCACTGGGCTGTGCACTGTGTGTGTAGACACATATTCAAAATTTTTGGTTCTAGGATGTCGGTTTCCTCACGATGTTTTCTCTCACAGTTTTTTGAGAGCAGTGGTGATGAAATAAATTACACAAAGTAAAGCGCCTGTCTGGGTTCGAAATCACGGTCTACAACTCGTAAGTCTGGGCTGTTATCAAAGGCCATCACACTGCTCCCAAAAACGCTCCCACTGAGCCACCACCGCTCACAATATTTCAATGTTTGTATACATAAACATAATAAGCTTGTCTAACTTACAAACAAACATTCCCTAACGAAGCGAAGACCTTCGCATATGAGCTTTACGAAATAAACTTGTACCATTAAATGTTTACGTACAGAAGGCTTGCTCTCATAATACTCGTCGGAACAGAATCGTAATAGTCCCTACTCACTATTACATAATCCTTGTTTTGCACAGCGGCTTACATTAGAATCTTACGAGCACATTGCAGGAACCTAAATCTCGTTAACATTCTGGAAGCGCATAGAGCCAATCGTGTACTCTTCTACTCTGCTGTGTTGTTTTAATTCAGGGCTGGAAAATACCTTCCCAAATCGTCTTTTCATTATCATTGCAATTTTTAGAGAAACGCATACTATGGTGGCCAAGGTTCGGCCAAAGAAACCAGGGCCGATGAGAGACGCACAGACCCGGGAAGTATGGCGGACGAAAGGGGAGGCCGAAATGATGATGAAGATACTATCGAACTTCCGAAAACGGTGATTCTAGTGCCCATCATCATAATCAGCCTGTAATGTTCCCACTGCTAAGACACAGGCCTCCTCTCGGTGAGAGGGAGTGAGCCGTAATCTACCACGCAGGCCCAGTGCGGGTTGGTAGATGTCATATGTCTTCGATTTTTTGGTTTCTATGACATGCTGGTATCCTCACGATGTTTTCCTTCATCGTTTTGAGAGCAGTGCTGATGAAATAATTTATACAAAGTAAAGCGCCTTTATGGGATCGAACCAACGACCTACAACTCGTAAGTCGCAGCGTTGGCCACTGCTCAAGAAGGATAGAGAGAAGCTCTAAAGAACTACTTCCTTATACACCATTATGCTCAATGGCACTTATATGGTACGTATCTTCTGCATTATAAATTGCGCTGGCGCCTAGTGCGGGAGCCGCCCGCCTACGCATGTATCGTGGAGTATCTAAAGCTTGATTCATACAATGTTGCGTAGCACTAGTTGCGTATGTAAAGATGTTGAAAACATTGTACCATCGCCAAAGCCTATATCTGACCATTTTGAAAACATAATCCCGTGCACATGATGACCACAGCTGCGTCCGTAAGTAAAACAAAAGAGGAACCTTTTTAGATCGACTAATCATATGTGCTGCAAGCAGGAATAGTCGTTACTGTGGTCAATAGATTTTGGCGATAGCACACGGCATTTGTACAAGATTGAAGCAGATACAAAAAGATAGTTCTTTTTTTAAATTGTCAACGGAGAACGACATTCACTAGAAGGTCGGTCTCCGTTGACAATTTTAAAAGAGAACGTGTATTTACTCACTTTTTTTTCAAGGAGAAAAGGTTTTTTTTTCTGATTGTTGGTAAGTCTTGAATAATGAGCTCTGGCATGGCAACTTTTAAGTTACTAAAAGGCAGTTTTGAATTTTTTTATATTTTAATGATGTAGCTAATTACTTAGTACAAATAAAATGAGACAAAAACGACATTACGCAATCGTATTAATTATAATTAATATGTATTATAAAGGTGAAAGTTTGTATGGATGGATGGATGTTTGTTACTCTTTCACGCAAAAAATACTGAACGGATATGGATAAAATTTGGCACACAGAGGGTTTATAACCAGGATTAACATATAGGATACTTTCAATCCCGATATTCTCACGGGATCGAAACTTATGCGGGTGAAACCGCGGGGCGCAGCTAGTTATACTATAAATATTAATATTTTATTTGATTTTACATACATAAACTCATGCCTTTTTCCCATGAAGAACGAGAAAAGAAGAAGAGCTAGGCAGAAACTACAGAACACTAACTGCTACGATCCTTACATACTCCCTTTGCCTTGGGTTTGCTGGGGAGTTTGTTGCGCCATTTCTTCTTCCCAGCGAAAGCACTAGGAAGTGGTAAAGGGCGGGTGTTTTGGGGGACTGTCTTCTGTAATTTTGACGTTCAAAAAGTGCTGATTCTCTGCCTAATTTGAATAAATGACTTTTGATTTTGTTTGATTTTTCGTTTGGTAAAATCAAATCTATGTCAATCTCTTGATGTTGATTTGATTTGACCAACATTTCCACAAACTCTCTTGTGGTTCTATCTACTCTCGACCAATTTGTGGCCGATCAGAGCAAAGAAGAGCTAGAATCTCCGGCGAAATATGCCATCTTGTAACAGATCCTGTTCATGGCTCAGGGAGTTAAATAAATAAGTGGACTGTATACTTAACAAATGATATAATAATCGGAATAAGCAACAGTACAATGAAATGAGTTGAATGATGCGAATGCCTTGGAAGCCGTCGGATCGAGAAGTGCCGGTGCGTCTCCCCGTGCTCCTCGCCTGCCCGCGCCTACCGCCTCCCCCGCGCGCCGCCTCAGCCCGCGGTGTCGTCGGTGTGTATGCTCACGCGCTCGGGGCGTGAACAGATCCTATTGCTTAAAAATAACGAGCATATCATCTCAACACCACGCTAGCTCCGATTGTTTGCTATACTACATAATCAGCCTATAATGTTCCCACTGCTGGGACACAGGCCTCCTCTCGGTGAGAGAGAATGGGCAACAATCCACCACGCGGGCCCAGTGCGGTTTGGTAGATACACAGAATAGAAAAAAACGTTTTTTTCTCTTCTGTGGATAGATGTCACAAAAATTCGAAGACATGTGGGTCTTCGATTTTTGGTTCTAGGACATGTCGGTTTCCTCAAAATGTTTTCCTTCACCGTTTTGAGAGCAGTGGTGATGAAATTAAATACACAAAGTGCCTGCCTGGGTTCGAACTCACGACCTACAACTCGTAAGTCGGGGCCGATCCCACTGGGCCACCACTGCTCCCGCGTTTGATTTACTTACTTGATGTTAACCATTATTTTTTAAAGAATTAACTCCAGGTTTCTTGACGACGTTTACCTTAACCGTGATTCATTGTTTTAATTATACTTATCTTAGATTAACTTAGAAAGTGCTTGAAACCGCCGGATCTATAAACCTATGGGCCAGCACGACTATTTCCAGCATTCAAATAGTTTCCATTAATTGAGTTCTGAGCTTTATCTAAAGCAATGCGGCGCCAACATTCACTGGCCCACGCTCGCCCTTGGCGCACCCGCCTTATCGTGATCCTAGACCATGGCCACTTGTGATCACTTTCAATATCGCTGGTAATCTACCTTGATGACGTGGAGATAAGGAATATAGGATCCCATAATTTATAATTCATGGACCACAGTTATTATAACTTTTTATTTGATAGGCTAGCTCGAACACCAGCCGATCTATTCTGTAAAAAAATCATCAACTTAGGTGATGTGAACTTGAAATGAGTTATCGGTAGCGTCAAACCCTAGCATCAGGTAGAATGACGACTCACTTCAACAAAGTTTTCACGATGAGATTATTACACAGAGTGGCGATTAGGTTATCATAATGTATTAAGGGCTGATTTTTCAAACTACAGATAACTTTTAACTGTGGAATAAAATTGACGTCTGACAGTTTTTGTATGGAAGAGGGTCAAAAATTCAAAACTATTCCTCGGATAAAACTATCTTCAAATCAGCCCTTAATAGTATAGTGTTTATCACAAGTTGTTATTAGCCTGTTAAAATAATAAAATAAACAAAATGACTAAAAATAGAAAACTGAATTTTTCAAACAACCATTTCAATAGCGTAAACATTGGCACGAAATAAATCCTCCTTGATAATAAGGTACCAGACACGCGTAGGGCGATTGGTATATCAACAAATCAACATAAACTCTATGGTATTGTTACCAAATACCTAATCACAAATTAGTTTCACGCTGGAAAATACTAAAACGAAAAAAACGGCTAGAATGTAAATTGTTATTAATTATCTTAATTGTGTATGTTTAACATACATAATGTAGAATATGACGTGGTTTTAATTAATGTGATAACCTTGTGACAATGTGATAACCTTGAGTGTGGCGAATAGGTGCACGATGGTGCATGCATGCTTGGAAGAAACCTATTTCCGTAATACTTGAAAACTTCCAGGTTATTAGACAGGCAATTATTTCCCAAATTCGGAAGCATGGTGAGACAAAAAGCGAAAATGAGCCAGAACAAGAACGAATTTACGATCAATCAATGTGGTGTTCCCAGACATTTTATTATTCAATATGGCGGGTCGCCTCCCCAGCACCCTAATTGCGTAACACATAATCAATCACAACATGAATCATTTTGAAGCATATTGCTAATCCATTGCTTCATATGTTCGAAAAATTGGTCTGCTCGTCAACGTAAATAACGCAATGAATGTTGTTGAGCTGTCAAAATGAAACCAATTGCTACTGATAGTGTGTTACGCAATCACCCCGCAGTACCTGGTGTTCCATCAAACAGACGGTTGACACATCCTTTCTGAAATCAACAATACCCTGTCCATTAAGTTAACCGTTTTTTGACAGCTGTCTTAGAACGTACATATTCCAGATTACGTAAAAGTTAACCTTAAAATGCGTAATAAAATAAATATATAAACTGCCTTATCTTATTGAATTGTGACTAATTTATGACTTCTTACAGACATTGTAATACCGTACGTGTATCAATCAATGTATTGTGTGTAGCTGAATTCACTAGTTCCATGTGTCAAAAAACTGTTTACCTAATGGACAGGGTATAATCAAACAATTTGGCGTCGCCGAACCAATTTTCTCGACGCGATGTCATATTTATTATTTCTCCTAGTCTTTGTTAATATGCAAGCAGGTTCTTGGTATTTAATATTTTTACGTGCATAAACGTAAGTATGCCAAAACAACTTCCTACACAGAACACGTGAATTCCAAGCCTATGAATTATTTCGTTAAGTACCTAGTACTAGGCGCTTCTACCCGACAGGCAACATTACAGCAACAATGGCATTCCATTCCCTTTCTGTGGATACGGAACCCTAAAACACGCTACCACAAATGAAACTTTGTTGCCTAACGTGACAACTACACTTTCTTTTTCTACCAATCATATCTATAACTCATTTTATTTTTGTTGAAAACATACTTTCGATACGCGACGATATGGTTGCCATGATTAGTATTTTTTGTAAAATGTGACTAAGGTGAAACTTCCTATACCTACCTACCTACATAGATGCTACTTAGTATGAATGTTGGGCCACAAAAGAGATGAATAAAAGGCATTTGCAGGCATGCAGCTGATATGAGAACACTGCGGGGGATATGTGGTATTACGCGAACGACACAGAATTAGATGACTATAAATAAAATAAAATAATTTTAATTCAGATATCAAGGATCCATAGGTAAGTACATCACGCATAACAATATTACACAAACAAAAATAAAAATAATAATTAAAATGTAGATTAAAATGATAATGAAAAATTAAAATTAGAATCAAAATTAAAATGTAAACCAAATTATTATAATTATAATTACTATGACTAAGATAAGTCTTATTTCGGGGAATGAAGACCATATCGTGAGAGTGTTGAAGGATGGATTGTGATTGTGCTATAAAAAGGACCATGGCTAAAAGAGATTTATTGAAGAAAAAAAAGTAGACATTTGACGAGTGATATGTACAAAACAGACAAGAGGAAGCCTCTGTTCGTACGAACGACTCATGACATAATCCAGTCCCTAGTCACCAATAATGACCTCGATCACGAGATACTAATTCGCGTTTTTCTAGTCACCAACAATAGTGCGCACACAGCAATCTACACCACATTGCTTTAATTGACCAGTGCAAGTATCATGGCGTAGCGTGTCGTTAATATGGTCCTACTAGCCAAACATGTGTCGTAATAGGTACTCCAGAGATAAGCGAGCGAGCGCCATCTAGAGAATAAATCAAGAAAGCGCACGCAAGCTAGTGACGTGCTGACTGCTATCTGACGATCACATCCCTATCGAAGTTTGTGTGTAATCGCGTGTTGAACAATAATTTATTTATGAGAAATGTCGGGAAGTAATGACTGGAGTTGTTTATGTCTGTAAATAACTAAATAAGTAATGATTCGATTGTGGTCCTAAGGTAAAAGGTTTTTTGGTTCCATAGATGATGAAATATCAATTAAAGTCCGGCCGTCGAGAGAATGTTTCCTGACACCTGTCAGTGCGACAACTCTAGTAGCTATTAAAGATCGAATTCGCAGAACACGTATTCGATTATGTTTGAAACTGACAGGTGTCAATAACGCATTCTCTCGTCGGGCTAGTATTGCATTTAAATAAACAAATAGTTTGACTACAGCTATTCCGATTTAACAAACTTTCAGCGTCATTTTGGAAATTAATTCATTGTCGATTACACTTATTCCTCGATTTGTAAACCTAAAAACTGCGGTGCCTTATCAGATTCTCAGCTGTCCTAATATTCTTAATACGTGCATAACGTCGTAAAAAGATAACAACATTTTTGTTATACTTATGGCATAAAAAATATCTTTTTTCCTGCCTATGAACATGTGAAATAACTTAAAGATGTCCCTTTTAACGCAACCCTATATCTTGGAATAAAAACTTAGTAAAGATATCAATGATTTTTATGCTCATCCTCCAACATGCGAACACCTCGTTGCCGACCGCGTATTACTTTATTTATTTTAATGACTATCTCGTATTTAAAAATGTCAATATATCTTCGTTTAAGGTGTAAATGTCAGAGGAAATGAAACTCACGTCAAACACGCACGATACCGACGTTCTCATAAAAATTGTATATAGAACCTTCAACCGTTTAACGATACATTGAAATAACTTAACAATAATGAAGAGTAACTAACTACGGAGTTCCTTGACAGCTCTATTCCGTAGAAAACCCAATTTATTTGTGTCGGCGCAACATGTCTTTATCTTACATAGTTCTCTATTAGTCTTCATCTCGGTAGGCACCCTCTTTCTACCCATATCATCATTCACATAGTTTATCGTTCTTTGGTCTTCTCCTACTCGTTTGGCCATTCACATTCATACTCAAAATTTTCCTCACGGCATTTTCCCCATTCCTCCGTATCACATGCCCATACCATGACAACCGATTTCCTCACAACATTTCAGTTACCGGTGCCACTTTCAGACTTCCTCTTACGTACTCATTTCTTATTCTATCCATTCGTGTAACACCACACGTCCCTCTTAGCATTCTCATCTCATCTGTAATAGCCTTTTATTCATCCCTTTTGTAGCCCAACATAATTAAAATAAATAATAACTAAAATTGGCAACATTACAAAGGAGCACTCTAAAACAAAAGACAGTCGTTATCCCGCCATTCCACTATTTAAAATCCACTTTCCCTTCAAACATTTTACAAACCCGTAATATAGGTACGTGACAGCTAATTTATCCATGTAATTGTAGTTATATTAATACTGGTGTAATTTATTTAAATCATCATAAATACCAGTGCAGTAGTAAATGCTCAATAGCTGTATAGATCACCAACCCACGTTTTGTTATGTGAGTGGGACTGCACTCCACCTAAAGCTACGCGGGAATTAGCAATAAAATAAAGCATGTAGGTATGGGTTTACGATCTTGTGGCATTCGAATTATTTGTTTTCTTATTATGCATGGCAAAGGATGATAGTAGTATGGTCTATTGTACAACAACTTATATATTATATTATCTCGTTTTTAAATGATAACAACCGCACGGGTCGATCTTAAAGGTTAAGCAACGCATGCTGAGGTCGGCCCGTGGATGGGTGCCCATCCAATACTTACCGAGACCCCTTCGTGGCTCGGAAAGCACGTTACGCTGCGCTGTCGGTCTCGGCTTTGTAGATCTTTGGCAGTCGTTACGGGTAGTCAGAAGCCAGATAGTCTTACCAAGGGGTATCGTATTACCCAGTTACTGGGTTGTGGAGATCCGATAGGCAGACGCTCCATGTAAAATACTAGTATTTAGCTGCATCCGATTAGACTGGTAGCCGACCCCATATAGTTGGGTAAAGGTAGCTACATAGGTAGATGATGATATTTGTAACCAGGGTGTAAACCTTCCGTGAACTACTTGGAACTCTTGGAAGTCCCTGAACCGTCTCCGGACACAAGTAGGAAGATGTAACTCCAACCTGGTAAAGTGGGGCTACCTAACGGAACTATGTCGCAAACCATGCTCCACCTCCTATCAGGATAGACATGGATGGACACAGAGGGCAGGCCCTCTGTGTCCCAAAACATGCAGTCAAAGTGACCTCTGCGCTCCCACCGACAACGCCGTGGAAGTGGGGATGTTTGTATTTATTTGTGTGATCTGTATTTATTAATACTGGTATTCAGCTGAATCCGGTTAGACTGGAAGCCGACCCCAACATAGTTGGGAAAAAGGCTAGGCAGATGATGATGTGTATTTATTCATTTGTAATAATTTTAATTTAATGAATTTAAAGATGTTTTCTAATATGAGTTATTTAGTGTTTACCTGAAATAAATTAATTTTAATTTAATTTTTTTTTGTCCCGACGAGATTTAAAATACAGTCATGCCAGCGACACGAAGAAGAAGATTATGATATTATGTTATACTAGCTGCGCCCTGGTTTCACCCGCATAAGTTTCGATCCCGTGGGAATATCGGGATTAAAAGTATCCTATATGTTAATCCTGGTTATAAACTATCTGTGTGCCAAATTTCATCCAAATCCATTCTGTAGTTTTGGGGTGAAAGAGTAACAAATATCCATCCATCCATCCATACAAACTTTCGCGTTTATGATATTATTAGTAGTATAGTAGGATTATCTGAGGGGGGGCTTGTGGCTAAGTAATAACAGCCGCACGGGTCGATCGATCTGGTTAAGCTACGCTTGCCGAGGTTGGTCCGTGGATGGGTGACCATCTTTACATACCAAGACCCCTCCGTACCTCGGAAAGCACGTTAAGTCGTTACGGGTCGTCAGAAGCCCGGAAAGTCTGACTTCAGTCTTACCAAGGGGTATCGTATTACCCAGTAACTGGGTTGTGGAGGTCAGATAGGGAGTCGCTCCATGTAAAATGCTGGTATTCTGCTGCATCCGGTTAGACTGGAAGCCGACCCCAACATAGTTGGGAAAAGGCTAGGTAGATGATGAGTAGGTAGCCTCCTTCTGTGAGACCGTTATGGTCAAGAAGGAGGCCGCCGAGCGGGATCGGGAGAGGGCTGATCCTGGTCGGAGAAGGAGGCGTCGGGGAGGCAACCACCTTGGCGCCTAATACGCCGAAACCCGCTTACCAATTAAGGTAAGTGGGACCTTTGGGGTCGTGGGCGCATAGAGTGGGGACTCTGTCCGCCTACCAAGCGACCCCAGGGAAGACGGTGGCACAGTGGTCACGTGCTGCCGTGCATAGCGAGACTTAGGGGAGGCCCCTTTACAGTCTCCCCAGGGATGTGCCTTGGTGCCTTGGTTGGTAGGTTGTCGTACACAATTGCACATTCTCTCTCCATTAGGTGTGATATCCCAATTTTTATGTATTTCAGTTTATTTATATTTACCAAAGTAGTTCATATATAGGGCCATGCTTTCATGACCACCGCATGAAGTAAATCCGCTTGTTTCTTTTTGATATTACCTGTAAGCAAAGAAAAAAAATGTTGTTGAATAAATATGCAAAACACTGGGTAATTTAGAATTAGACGAAAGCAGCAAGTAACTAAGTACATAATTGGTTGTTTGACATTTATGCTGCACTGGGCCTATTTTGGCCGTGAGGCACACAATACAATTTTTTTTTGTATTTCGTCTGCCTTACGTAACCTGGATCAAATAAACTGATTTTCTTCTTTTTTTCTTTCTAAATATTAATATCTCAACACTAAAGTGGAGCTTAACCAAAACAACTTCAAATACACTTTATTTTAATAAGATTGGACTGATACAATGGAATCGTTATACAACAACAAAACGTCTTCGTTTTTATTAAATTTCAGAAGAAATTCTAGGAAAAAATCTTAACACATTTTTAGAAATAAAAAACCAAAGTAATTTATATATAGAGAAGAGTTTTTATTAACAAAAGAATATTTTCTTTTCTTTTATTGTGTAGGCTATTATATACTCCCGAGACTAATTTGGGACTAAGCCTATGTAACTAGAACCGAGATGAGGATTTTCGTATTGATTTGACGAAACAACATCTGGGGCAATCCCAAAAATCTTCTCTCATTTTTATCTTATTAAATTCTAGGCTACACGGCCCTTTGAGACGCATTTGGCTATATTAATAAGTTTTAATTTACCAAGAGTCTGTTTGAGAATGTCCAGGCATAAACTTTCAACCACATAAATTAAAAAAGTGTAACTAAATTCATAAGAAATTATCTGCCAGATGAGTTTACTGGCTGTTACAGAGGTGGTGAAACATACCTTTCGAATAATTTTTATTTATTTGAGGGGTTAAAAGTCACATAGTTTGATCGATCAGGTTAGACTACGCTTGCCGCTGTTGGTCCGTGGATGGGTGACCATCTCTACATACCAAGATCCCTTCCTGCATCGGAAAGCAAGTTAAACCGCCTGACCTGACTGTCATTCGTGGATCTTGGGGCAGAGGTCTACCTATAGTTCACCCACGTTTCGCCGATTATGTTTAAGTCCCATGTAATTGAGGTCCGATGTAATCCTATTAATTTATTTCTTAATATCAATGTTTTAAAATGCTTAAAATATAGTATCTGGACTTAAAGGTAAAGGCGGTTCGTCGACTCTTCACGTGACCAGAGGTCTTGCCTATTTTTTAGGCAAAGAATCAGCATCGCCATAGATCGTGGCAATGCGGCTCGGCAGCATTGCCACGATGTATGGCGATGCCGAGTCTTTCGCGTGGCTGGCGATTTGGGCACTTTATCTGTTGACAGCAATGCGGACGAATTTTTTGATGCCCTATGATTTTTTCTTTCTTTTTCTTTATATACATATTATTAATATTATTTTAAGTCTACTAGCTTATATTATGTAAATATTATCTTTTTTGAAAATAATCTCAATATTTACCGAACTGAATAAACCTATCCAAGGTAAAGAGTAAACTTTTTAAATGTCGTATAAAAGATAAGGAATGGATATAAATTGTGTCCATAACTTCAAGTTTAGAAGTATTTAAGTCTGAAACAAGATGTTGAGTCATAATGAGGATTATTCATAATGTCTAATAAGTTATCATTATCATTTCTCTGACTGACCGACCCCTTGACAATTCAAAAGTGCCTGTAATTGGTTTAATTGAAATAAATACTTTGAGTTTGAGTTTGAGTTTGAGTTATAATTACCTTAGCTAAAACGAGTTTAATTTAATCAGTTCGGGAAGTCATTTATTTGTTTTGATCATATATTAATTCTGATTCCTACGATCCGTTTTGTAATCAAGATGTGATTTCTTTACATAACTTATATTACGAGCGAAGACTTTGCTCGTGTCATTAAAATCGTATCTGATTGATTATAGTAATTATTATTCGAATCATTAACCTCGCTACAAAATAGTTTTTCAAATATGAGCTTTTGATTTAATCATCTGTATCTGATAAGGAGGTGATTCTTTTCTTCATCCTACTTCCTACTCATAATATTATAAACGTGAAAGTGTGTATGGATGGATGGATGGATGTTTGTTACTCTTTCACGTAAAAACTACTAGACGGATTTGGATGAAATTTGGCACACAGATGGTTTATAACCAGGATTAACATATAGGATACTTTGTATCCCTATATTCCCACGGGATCGAAACTTATGCGGATGAAACCGCGGGGCGCAGCTAGTACTCGATAAATGTAATGTTTAGTGTGACCATAGAATCCAACCTTAGGGGATCATCATCATCTGCCTAGCCTATTCCCAACTGTGTTGGGGTCGGCTTCCAGTCTAACCGGATGCAGCTGAATACCAGTATTTTACACGGAGC
The DNA here is from genome assembly GCA_911387795.2 of Apamea monoglypha. Classification (NCBI taxonomy): domain Eukaryota; kingdom Metazoa; phylum Arthropoda; class Insecta; order Lepidoptera; family Noctuidae; genus Apamea; species Apamea monoglypha. The sequence goes on from OU426936.1 coordinate 12,771,765, forward strand.
GACTGCCTGTCTGACCTCCACAACCGGTAATACGATACCCCTTGGTAAGACTGTTAGTAAGAATCCAACTTTAACGGTATCCGTTAAGGTTGGATTCTTACTAACAGTCTTTACGACTAAGTCAAAAAGTCGATATTATGAAAAACTATTTCGTAGCAAGTTAAATGTTTTATAATAATCACTATGAACAATGAGATACGATTTAAAAGACACAAGTAAGGTCTACGCTCGTAATAGTACACTATGCAAAGAATACACTTTTTTAACAGCCTGTATTTTAAGAAAAATTAACTTAATAAATAAGCTTAAGATAATCTGAAAATTAAAGCCATAATTATAGAAGCTTAGCAATTATAACGCTGTTGTTCCCTGAATATGGATGTTATTGTTGTTTCATTTTTCTGTACGGACGCCAGCACATCAAGTTACTACAATCTGTCAAATTTCTTTAATAGATTTTCAACTTTATCGCTAAAGCATTAAGGTTCAAGATTGATTGAGAAAATTTGACAGTTTCGGGTAGCTTGACCTGCTGGCGTCTGTACAATAAACCATATTCTAACTATATATCTTGCAACAACTAAAAATTTTAAAAAATGGTGGGTACAGCATCGTACACGTGATAAATTAAAACTTCTTAAAAACAAAAAAAAAACTAAACGTCTTAACGCGTCCTTGAAATTTCACTCTCAATAAATTCTCGTCCAATTATCCAATCACCACCAGTAAATAACAACTATTACCTAATTAATTAATAAAAAATAACCAAACACATCCTAACTTAACAAAAACTATACACAAACTAAAACATAGCGTCGAAAAATTCATCCGCCTCGCTGTCGACTGGTAATGTATCGTCTAAGAACTTTCAAGAAGTGGAATCAATAAACCTAAACATAAAAGCAATCCCTTTCTCCAAATAAACGAAAACTGAAATAACAATAACAAAACAATAATTACATAATTCGTAATTAACATAAAACAAAACATAAACCGCAAATGCCATGCATGTAATATTACGACAGCGCATTTTGCTAAGCACCAAACGATTATTTAGTGTAATAAAGTTCTAAAATTATTCTAGCTTCGAAAGATGTATTGTTCAGGCTAGAAGGCTGGAGCGGCGGGCAGGCGCCTAGCTTCGGCGATAAGGTGGGGCCATTGAGCTAGCGATCGACGACGATAAGAAATATAACTGACTTTTAAGTGATACTAAAATGGAATGTACAGACGCCAGCAGGTCAAGCTACCCGAAACTGTCAAATTTTCCCAATCAACCTTAAACCTAATGCTTTAGCGATAAAGTTGAAAATCTATTAATAAAATTTGACAGATTGTAGTAGCTTGATGTGCTGGCGTCTGTACATAAACAATTTAGTGCTTACGCGCCAATGGCAGTCTGCAGTTGAAGCTCGTGTAGCAGCGACACGTGTCAATGAAGGCTGCAGTTGCCTCTGCCATTGGCGCGAGCCGCTCGTGTATATGAGCAGTATTACCGAATAAATTAATTAAATACAAAATATAACATCCTAACTTAACCAACACTATTAACAAACTAAAATATGGCGTTAAAAAATTTCTTCACATGGCTGTCGACTGGCAATTTACCCAAGAGACTGGCAGCATTGCCACGTTGTATGGTAATGCTTAGCCTCTGGCCAAGGTAAAAGCCAGACCTTGGGTCACGGGAAGTATCAACAAGCCTTTTGGAGGTTTCGAGTGATAAAGGAATAATCTTGTTTTAAGGTTAAGCTCACCTCTCACCCCTCACCTCACCTCCTCCCCCCTCCCCTTCCTCTGCTCACCTCTGTACCTATTTTTTCTGTTCTGTTTTTCTTGTCTGTTTATATATGTGTGTTCATAAATGGTAAAATAAATAAATAAATAAATAAGGTTAAGATCTTGTATTGTATGTTATTTTGTCCATTTTTTTTTTTTGTAATGTACGTCTTGTTTGTGCAAAATAAACAATTTTTCTTTCTTTCTTTATTAAAATACTGACATCACTTTCCGAGAATTTCAAAACCCGGCTGTTATTCTTATTGAACATTTTGGTTATTGTGGGTAAGGGGCCATAGTATCTACTGCTATAAAAAACAAAATAAAAACACTGTGCATTCTAAAACAAAGATCCCTCAGAACTATATAATAATATTGGCATGATTGGCATCCAGATATGCAATATATAAAACAAAAGAAACCTGGCCGACCAGTAATTAGACTTAAGGCATATAGGGATATATGAGGTCCAATTGTAAAACGGTATATGTCGAGACATATGTATAGTGCGAGCATTGGACTGTGCTCCAGAGTTAATTGGTGATTGATGACGTGCAATTTCATGCCAATCTAAGATGCAAAAACTACATCGACAGATACAGCAATACAAATAGTTGTGTTACATCATATCCTAGCTTTCGTATTATTGTCTACTAAGACCATGACTGTAGTTCAAGACGTAGAACTACGGGTAGCGATTCTGAAATGGAGGTGGCAGGACACTTGACTAGATGTGATTGCAGGTGGAGCAGAGCCCTAATGGACTGGTTGCCGAGAAACGATAGAAAGAGCGTTGACATACCAATGGTTATGAGGATGGACGACCCACAGAAGACAGGGGAAGAGACTCGGACGGATCAGGGAAGTATGGCACAAAAAGGAAGAGGCCTATACTCAGCAGTAGATGGAACAAGGCTGCCAATTATGATGATGATGAAGACCATGTGGAAAGGGGGCGACTGCTGAGATAACCACTAATAAAGAAGTAGGTGTGGAAGAAGAGAGCAGAGAGAGCAGTGGTGGCCCAATGGTAACCCGCCCGGCCCCGACTTATAAGTTTTAGGTCGTGGGTTCGATCCCAGCCAGGCGCTTTACTCTGTGTAAATATTTTCATCACCACTGCTCACAAAACGTTGAAGGAAAACAACGTGAGGAAACCGGCATGTCCTAGAACCAATAATTCGAACACATGTGACATCTACCAACCCGCACTGAGCCCGCGTGGTAGACTAACAGCCCACTCCCTGTCGAGGAGAGGAGGCCTGTGTCCCAGCAGTGGGAACTTTATAACCTGATTATGCCTATGCTATGGAAGAAAAAGTCGTTGCGCGGACCCCAAAACAATTTGTATAGGGACAAGAGCATGATGATGTCTTCTAAGACCATCATAAAACAAATAACAGGCTATTTGCGTTGCCATTTTTTTCTAATATAAATAAACTTTTACGTATGCCTCTTTTCTGTCATAAAGAGTCAATTAATGGTAATAGTAAAGTTAATAGTACTCGTAAAGATAGGCCTAATGGCGAGTAATTAGTCAGAGCGAGCGTAGGATATCGTTAAATACATAAATACACAGTATTTACGGCACAAACTGACTAAATGGCTTATTTATCAATTTATTTTAAGTGGCAGTTTTGAAGGTCCTAACATGCTTCCCTGAGGGATACTAAGCTAAGTCCATATAATATTAATTCATGAAACATTTTCAAATCGGTTGCTTGTTTGATTTTGCCGGTGGTGGAAATCTTGCAAAAGGTTCACATTACCTTTCACACAAACAAAATAACTATTTGTTAAAGGCTGAGCAGACAGGTGCGACGCGATAGCACGACGCGGCTCTAGTGGAAAAATTTCTATAAAAACTTATTATTAACTCATGTTTGGTTCAGCTTAGCGCGTTTAGGTACAATCCCAAAAAGACAATGGTTTCGAAGTTTTCATTTTTTTCTTAGTTCCTTCAACTAAAATAAACAATACTGGTACGTAATAATATTGCGCTGGTGCATCATCATTCTCCTGCCCTTATCCCAATAGCATAAAATATCAGGCGCATAGCATAAAATATCAGCGAGTGGGAGTCGAACTCGCGACCTCTCGATCGCACACAATTGTTTTATTTAACTACAATTTGCTGTTTCCTAATTATTTTACTATAACAGCATTCCCAATCTATTGTCCGAACTGAGCCAGTACCTTACATCATAGCTAGCTGCCAACATTCTCTCCCACTTCAAGCCATAAATAGTACTTTACATCGACCATCTGTCTTTCCACAGATTCTAAACAACTTTATGGCCCCATTTGCCAGTCGCTCAGTTCTATACAGCAGTGCAAGTATTGGCTGCATTCTTACAAAATCTCCACGTTTCATACGATCTGTAAGGTAAGTTTGACAAGGTTTGGTAAATGAAATTATTTATCCTACTAATAATATTATAAACGCGAAAGTTTGTGAGGATGGATGGATGGATGGATGGATGGATGCTTGTTTCTCTTTCACGCAAAAACGACTGAGCGGATTTCGATGAAACTTTACAGTAATATTATAGCTCATCAGATACTTTTAGATACTTTACATGGGATACTTATTATCTCGATATTCCCAAGGGATCGACACTTATGCGGGTGAAACCGCAGGGCACAGATAGTTATATAGGTATAAAGAAGGCATTTCGATTTCCTCGTTATCAGAATGGTCGGACATGATGGGTGGTGATGGGTTCGATATAATAGTCAAAACACTAAGTAATCTATTAATCCACTTGAGTTCACTAATTTCAATAATATCAGTTGACTAGGCAGGTGCGATCAGATTACAATATGGTAACGCGGTGAATTCGATATAGGATGGCAAGAAAACCTTTCGCAAGCGCGTCTCGACACAAAAGTGAGCTCCGCGAGCTCGAACGTATAACATTAACGTTCACAAACCACAAAAATATCAACTGACAAGTCAACCGTCAAACCAGTGTTGCCACTTCCTATATCGACCTCACCCAAGTGTACTTGACGTTTCCGGTTAGTAATAATTAGGTGACGTTACTAATAATAAAAAAATAAAGACGACGGAACAGTGTTGACGCTGCGACATACATATATACATAGGGTATCGGAATTAGTTTTACACGTCATATTATAAAAATAAAATAAAATAAGCTAGATGGAGTCGATATTGATATTGAGATATGGTTAGAAAGGAGATGACGACTAATAGAGAAATATGGAAGAAAATGACATGTTGCGCCGACCCTAAATAAATTAACTTAGGGGCAGGAGAATGATGATCTCCAGATATTAACAACATCAACTCAATAATATGATCAAGTACAAATGAATTATTGCAAAACACTATTACAACATAATTTCCCATTTATCATATAAGCAATAATGACGACATCGCATTTTGAGTAGCAACTGCACCTCACTACATAACTTAAGCCTGAATCACTGACAGAGATTCTATCGACAGAACGATCTGTCAGATTAGTGCTTACGGTGACAATTAACAAAACAATTTTGCTGGCAATGGTGAAACTGATATTAATTTGCTAGTGTTCAGTTTGAGTGCAGTGGTGGCCCAGTGTTAACGGCCGCGACTTACGAGTTGTAAGTCGTAGGTTCGAACCCCGACAGGTTCTTCTTGTATGGAAATTATTTCATCACCACTGCTCTCAAAATGGTGAAGGAAAACATCATAAGGAGAACCGGCATGTCCTAGAATAAAAAAAACGAAGACATGTAAAATCTACCAACCCGCACTGGGCTCGCGTTGTGGGTTAGGTATAGCCCTCTCCCTATTGAAGAGAGGAAGCCTGTGCCCCAGCAGTGGGAACATTAAAGGCTGATTATGTATGTGCGATGCTGATGCTTTATCTGATTATTCCGTTTCATCTAACGATACATCTACCAATCTTCCAGCAATAAATCAGCCATTGTAAGGCCTACTCGCTTATTCATCGGGTTATTTTGTATTTTTTTTTTTGTATGGTGTACAATAAAGAGTATTTTATTGTATTCTATACTTTAGTTCTGGGAACGAAGAGCATCAACTCTTCTGTCATTTGAAGAATCGATTGATGGTAAAGAGAATCAGGCGTTTTGTTCATCTATCCTTACATCTATCGTTTTTAATGGCAAAACAACAGCTTTTTACTAAATGCATGCGGTACTTATAACAAAAACGTGAAAAGAAAAAAATAACCTTGAAACTACGACCCCACGTAAATAAGACTGAATTTTTTTAATTAAAATTTGTCACGTTGAGGTCGCGCTCTAATTATATATTAGCCTAACGTTCTGTTAAAGTACATACGAGGCCATCGACGCGACAAAATTTAATAAAAAAAAAATCATTCATACTTACATAGGGTCATAATTTAAAGGTTATTTTTTTATTTTTATAGGGTTTCACGTTTATACCTTTTTTGTTCTATTTGTGGGTATTTTTTCAATTTTTTTAACTTGTTTTGGACTTTTCCTACTATTTTTATTATTTTGGGTCGGGGGTTTTTTTTTAATTTAAAATTTATTTTTTAGTTCAGTTTATGTTTTCATTATTTTATATTCAGTTTATTTTATGTTTTCCCTTAATTTTTTGAGCGGTCGTAAACGCGCGGGGTTTCACTCCACTTTCCTCTTCAATCTGGGGCATTGATCAGACAAAAAAATAATTTTCAAGTTTTTAGTTTTCATTTCGTTTGTTAATATTTTTTTTTTATTAATATTTAAAAAAAAATGAAAATAGTCCTCATTCCCTTTCAATATAGTGTACATTATTCTACTAGTCAAGCCCTTTTTTTTGATACCCATATTGAGGGAGTTGGGAAAAAAAATATGTAATTCGCCATTTGGCGGCCATCTTGGACCGATTTTCATCAAACATAGCTAAGAGCACTCCCGACTAATTCACATTTCAAATAAAGAAAACAAAATCAAAATCGGTTCATCCGTTCGGGAGACACACACACACAGACACGTCAAACTTATAATAACAACCCGTCGTTTTTGCGTCGGAGGTTAAGACACTTGCTATTTTCCTTGATCTTTCGAAAGCCTTTGACACTGTTTTTGTCCCCATGCTCCTTTCCAAGTTGAATGATATTGGTATACGCGGTACGGCCTGGGATATATTCAGAAGTTATCTGACTGGGCGCGCACAATACTTAAAGGTGGATAACCATGTAAGTAGAAGGGAGATGCTCACCTTTGGTGTGCCTCAGGGGAGCGTGCTTGGCCCGAGTCTCTTTCTTATTTATGTGAATGAGCTGTGTCGGTTATCTCTCCCTAACTGCAAAATAGTAACTTACGCAGATGACACGGCTCTAATAATTCATGGCCGCAATTGGAGTGAAACTTTTAGAAATGCTAAGTTAGTCTTATATATTGTCATGAAATGGTTATCTACATATCTGTTAACTTTAAATCTCAGTAAAACTAAGTTCATTACTTTTTCTTTAAACAAGTCAGTTCAACCCCAGACTCCTTTTGCTCTCCAAGCCCATACTTGTACAAACCCTCGTTCTGACACTATCTGTGACTGCCCTGAAATAGTAGGTACTGTAACTATTAAATATCTTGGTATTGTACTTGATAATTACCTTAAATAGCATCAACAAGTTGACTCAGTCGTGACACGCCTGAGGAAGCTCTTATATATTTTTAAGAAACTCAGATCTGCGGTAGACCTTAGGACCTTAATTAATGTATATTTTTCACTAGCTCAGTCAATAATGGGATATTGCTTGACAGTGTGGGGTGGCGCTCATAAGACTTCTATGCTACGCATTGAGAGAGCTCAAAGAGCAGTTCTGAAAGTCCTTGCGAGTGAACCTATGCGCTTTCCTACAATCTCCCTGTATTCTCTCTGCCAGGTCCTAACAGTCAGCCCGGGTGACGACTCCCGGCCACCGTAGGCGCGGGCCTGCGGGCGGAGAGCAATGGGTAGCTCACCGTCCGATCAGGACCAGGCCCGTGCCGGACGGCGCGTAAGTGTTCCACGCGCGCCTCAAAGAGTTGTCAGCACAATTTGGCCCCTTAGGGCCGAAGCCTGCCGGGTCAGCGGGATTGTCCGGAAGGGTTACCGCTACCCCGGAACATAAAGGGCGAAGGAAGGAACATGGGTGGGTTTTAGTCAGAAAGAGTCTGACACTCCCTTCCGCTCCACCCAGAGCGGGAGGGGTCATTTGATGATTTCTCACCAGAAAAAAAAAAAAAAAAAAAAGGTCCTAACAGTCAGACAGCTATTTGTTTCTCAGGTAGTGTTACGTTAACATACCCAGCTTCCCTATGAACCAGCCAGATGTAACAGTAGCCGCCGTTCAAATCGAGTATGCGATGTAAAGCCTTGTACAAATGTAGCAGCACGTCGTCATTGTACCTACATAATAATAATACTACATAGTAATTTTATTTATGGCATCAGGTGTAACCTTTTCACGACGTTTGCGCGTCGATGAACCCTGTATAGTTTAAAATATTTTTCTTATTTGGAACGAACTACCCTCTCACTAGGAGCCGGGCGTTGATAACTGCGCCACAGTTATTAACTTTTGCAGTTATCATCGTTTAAGTATTTTTATGATTGTATCTGTTTTTGTTCCAAAATAAACGTTTTTTATTTTTATTTTTTTATTTTCGCAAAGTTGGCAAAGGTGAAAGTATTATGTAACCCAGTATGGCTATGAATATACTAATCGACCACTCAAGTTACCAAAGCTTAAGCTATCAAAACGGAATGCCTCGATGTAGAAAATCCACCTATCATATCTAATTCCAATGGAAAACATTGTAAGCTTGTAGCTAGGCGACATGACATTCCTGCCCTAATTACGTTATTGCTCACTCGCGGTCGGTCTGCGGTCGATTTGATATGTACTTAGACCTGAGAGTTGCAGGACCGTTTGCTGGTTTATTTATGGCGAAGGTATTCAAGGTATGCCGCTAATGGATATAAATCTGATACCGTTTAGCGTTTGAATCATTTTGGCGGCTAAGTTATTGGCAAATTGTTGGTGTTACAGGAAATCGGACAAATTGAACGGACTGTTAATATTTTATTTATTTGTAACAAATGCAGTATATAAATCATTAATATTTAAACATTATAGTAAAATAAAAGTGATGGTATGTATGCCTATTACACACAGCATTTATCATAAAGACAGTAACGTCGTTCTTGTAGTCTGAGAAAACAAAAAATACAAAATAATAATACGAAATACATTTAGAATACACAATATTTTTATTATTACTCTTATCATTTCTTCTAATCCGGGACCCTAGGGTCCCGGACCTTTGGAAGCTGTACGAGGGGCCGAAGCCAACTCGCAGAGGCCCGTTAGACGTTTTTAATTAAGTATTACTTATTATTATTGTACAAATTGCCTATAAACATTTTTGGGTTCATCGTAATGTTTTTTTTATTCTGTTTTTTTTTTTGGCAGTTTTAATGATCATCCTAAAAACCCACACACCAACGCAGGTATTCGAAACAAAAGCTTGTTGGCACAAGGAGTTTAACGAAAAACCTTTGTCTAGTGAATCCTAACTTAGGACTTGGGAATTATCTCTTTCTTTAAAGCAAGACAGTGCTATCTATCAAAGCCTTCAAAACTAAAACTCGCTAATTTACAGAAAATGCGAAAAGACAAGGAAACAGTTAATTCTCGTTCATCTATTAAAATGAGTTACTGCGCAAACTATAAAACTTTTATGGATGCTTTCACCAAGGGACATTGAGTGCAATATAAATTACTGGATGGCTTACACTAAAATTGCCTATGTTAATTAGGTTCCACTCTATCGTATCTTTTCTCACGGCGAGGGAATGCACGCTCCGAGAAATTATAGTAATGTTTCTATACAGGGTCAAGTTAAATTAGCTAGCGAAACTCTGTAGAGATGATGGGTATCGAACTATCTATCTAAACACAATAAAATTAAAATTAAACATATTGGGTTTTTTTTCGGGGCTCAACGACCGCTGGCAGTGTTGTTACTTGAAGTATGAGTTTATAAAATATGTTTTCTTTTGTTTAATCTTATCCTGTTTAGATATCGATATCGGTCAGATAGGCAGTCGCTCCATATAAAATACTGGTATTCAGCTGCATTCGGTTAGACTGGAAGCCGACCCCAACATATTTGGGAAAAGGCTAGGCAGATGATGATGATGCTGTTTTGATACCGATACCCGTCACGTCAGTGAAGTTCGCACAAAAAAAAACAGATATTTCAAGTGACTATACAAACTGCGGTCCATGACCCCACAAAAAAAAAAACATTAAATTGTTTTTTTATTTTTATTTTATTGTGTTTAGATATTGAAACCTATTGCGTGTGCGGAGTTTCGCTAGCTAATTTAATTTGGTCCTGTATACTGTAATTGGAGTTTCTATTGTGTGTGGAAATCTTTTAGTATTTAATACTCGAAGGTGAAAATTAAGTATTTTATTCTAAGACATAAGTAGCTTTTTAATTCTAAGTCCGTATTAAGACAAACAAAGGACAGTCTTACACCATTTCAGACTACCCAAAGATGTTCTGTTGTACACACTAATCGCAACACCTGGTAATCAATCTGCCTAGCCTTCTACCAACTATGTTGGGGTAGGCTCCCAGTCTAGCACGGCTCCCTGTCGGCAGGGCTCCCTGTCGTTTCGGGTGACGCAGGTGCTCTCGGGGCATGGTTGCTTCGGGAAGTACCTGTGTCGCCTAAACAGGGAGTTAGACGCCCGGTGTCACCACTGCTTCGACTGCCGGGAGGACACGGCGCGGCATACTAACCGGATACAACTCACGTCAAATCAACACCCAAATCCGTTGAGCCATTTTACCGTGAAAGCATAACAAACAAACATACACAAAATCAAAGAGCAGTGGTGGCCTCGTGGTAACGGCCGCGACTTACGAGTTGTAGGTCATGGGTTTGAACCCAATCAGGCGCTTTTATTTGAGTAAATTATTTCATCGCCACTGCTCTCAAAACGGTGAAAGAAAACATCTTGAGGAAACCGGCATGTCCTAGAACCACAAATTCGAAGACATGTGACATCTACTAACCCGCACTGGGCCCTCATGGTGGATTACGGCCCACTCCCTCTCATAGAGAGGAGGCCTGTGTCCCAGCAGTGGGAACGTTATAGGCTGATGATGATATAAAAATTCAAATATTTTCTCTTTTTAATACCTATTAGTTTAGATTATTGTACACGACAATACAAGGTCGCAGGGACATCGACGCACAAACGTCGTGAAAAGGTTACACCTGATGCCATAAATAAAATTACGAAAGTCATTCATCTCAGAAATGACCGGTTAAAAAAATTGACATTTTTGAGTGCGCAGTGTATTGCAGAAAACGCGATCAAAACGCTCCGTGAATAACGCACGCGCGCGCTACCTACCGCGATACCGTGCGCTGCCCTTTCGAGTTTTATTTACAACAAGTAAATTTACTTTTTTTTTATTAAAAATCTCATTGGGTTAGATAGAAATAGTGATTTTATACAATTTACAGTAAAAAAAATTGCAGAAAAAAACCTAAAAATTAAGAAAAAGCCGACGAAAATTTTCAACGCAGGGGGGTCCAGAACGCCATGGGATCTGGAGGCGATAGTCCTCGCGCGCGGAGGCACTACGCCGGGGGGAAAGTCCACTTCCGCGGCAAATTGCGGCGGAGCGGACGGATCTCCGGCGCGATCTTATGGCGACATGGAAAGAGCGACTGTCGCAACCCAGCGCAGGGCACGCCGCCATAGCGGCGATAAGACCCCTCTTTGAGGAGTGGCTAGAGAGGCGCCACGGCGCCCTCACCTACCGCCTGACGCAGGTCGTCACCGGGCACGGAAGTTTCGGGAGGTTCCTGCACATCATCAGGCGGGAGGAAACGCCCGGGTGTCACCATTGCCAGGATCGCCCAGAGGACACGGTGGTGCCCACGGTGGAGGTCTGCCCCGCTTGGGCGGAGCACCGCCGTGTCCTCGTTGGGGCGATCGGCATCGGCGGCGGCCTCTCGCGCCCGGCCCTGGTGCAAGCCATGGTCCGGGGCGAGAGGGAATGGGAGGCAGTCGCCTCCTTCTGCGAAGCAGTCATGCTAGCGAAGGAGGTGGCGGGACGGATGAGGGAGAGAGCCTCCCGTCCCAGCCGCCACGGAAGACGCTCCGCGCGTCGGGAGCCGCATGACGACTCCCGGCCACCGTAGGCGCGGGCCTGCGGGCGGAGAGCAATGGGTAGCTCACCGCCCGATCAGGACCAGGCCCATGCCGGACGGCGCGTAAGTGTTCCACGCGCGCCTCAAAGAGTTGTCAGCATAATTTGAGGGGCCCCTTAGGGCCGAAGCCTGCCGGGTCAGCGGGATTGTCCGAAAGGGTTACCGCTACCCCAGAACATAAAGGGCAAAGGAAGGAACATGGGTGGGTTTTAGTCAGTAAGAGTCTGACACTCCCTTCCGCTCCACCCAGAGCGGGAGGGGTCATTTGATTATTACCCATCCGAAAAAAAAAAGAAAAAAATTAGGGGGGGTTCAGAATCATGTACTGAATCCATTGTAAAGGGTTGCGCGTCGATGTCCCTGCCACCCTGTATATACAATATACACAATATATAGACAATTTATTTTAAATGTTCAATAGCTTTATTTTCTAAACTACCTGTTGCAACAGTAAATTATATTTTATTCTAAGAATTTATCATCTCGCGAATATCACTACGATATGATAACATAACCAAACGATCAACACTGTACGAGAAATGAAAAACACTCCGTCTTTTTTCGCTTTTTATTTTCAAGTCAAGAACTCTTAATATCTCAAGGCCATCTCTCAACAAAACAGCATAAAAAAACATGCACAAAATTTCCATGTATTCCTTTGCGTGCATCATGCTACGGGCAACGCATCTATAAGATATTTTATATGAAAAGGTGCGCCGATCAGGAATGTCAACCCATCAATCGGGTATTGTGCTATTTTTTCATTTTGACAGCACTTGAATTTATAAAGAAGTACGTTGCTGATCAAGGCCGTTCTTAGGTACAGCTTATTGCCCTTTGTTTTTTTGTGAACTGAATAAGTACATCTTTATTAAGGGTATCTCGTTATCTTTAAACGGGTTAAGCTGTGAATTAATTATTGCTTAAATATTATTGACTTGTAACTGGAAAGTTTTATTAATCCTATTTCCTACTTCCTACTAATATTATAAACTCGAAAGTTTGTATGGATGGATGGATGGATTGATTGTCACAGATTGTTTAAAATTTATTGTAAGGCAAAGCTGTTTAGAGCTTTATGAAACTTACCATTGCCTATACATTTTTGATTCATGAACATGCTCAGATATTGAAATTAAAGTTGAGTTTTCCAATATAATTGGCCGTTAGATGTTTTTATAGAAATAATTTTGCATCAATTTGACGGCACGGTTGGCGCAGTGGTTAAGCGATTGACTGCTGCACTGCGTGTCGCGGGTTCGATTCCTGCACGAAAAAAATATTGGTATGACCTACAAGTAGTTGTTCCGGGTCTGGGAGTTTGCGTATGTGTGGGGCAAAGTTTAAAAAAAAAACGGGTGGCAAGTTTCTTTTGCAAATGGTAGTTGGTTTCCTAGATGAAGATGGGCTTAGCTAAGAACAACGTACACCAACTAAGACCTAACTAAGATGTTATGAAGGAACAAGACAGTACAGTATTTCTAAATTCGTTGAAGATCTCCACTGTGATAAAAACTTATAATTGAATGAATAAAACTTTCCAGTTACAAAGAATCACCATTGCCATCCAACTTGGTAATGCTGCCAGCCTTTTGGGCACTTATCCCATTGACAGTGATGCGGATGAATTTTTTGATGCTCAATAAGGTCCTGACTTTTTCTTGATTTTTTTATTATACTAGCGGCGCCCCGTTTTCACCCGCATAAGTTTCGATCCCGTGGGAATACCGGGATAAAATGTATCCTATATGTTAATCCTGGTTATAAACCACCTGTGTGCCAAACATCCAAATCCGTTCAGTAATTTTTGCGTGAAAGAGTAACAAACATCCATCCATACAAACTTTCGCGTTTATAATATTACTAGCTGCGCCCCGCGGTTTCACCCGCATAAGTTTCGATCCCCTGGTAATATGGGGATAAAAGTACCCGATGTGTTAATCCTAGTTATAAACTATTTATGTGCCAAATTTCATCTAAATCCGCTCAGTAGTTTTTGCGTGAAAGAGGAACAAACATCCATCCATCCATCCATCCATCCATCCATACAAACTTTCGCATTTATAATATTAGTAGGACTACTGCTCCGGCAAGCAAAAATAAATTTGTAAAGGCCATTTAGTTGAATATTCAAAGTTTTACGAATCCTAGGTTGCACCAAATATATTAAAATCTAGAGTATTTAGATATTTATGTTCCGAAGAGTAGTCAGATATTTTTGACTGCACTACCGTAACATACTTATGAACAGTTTATATGATTTTATTTATGTCTAAGTTTGTATAGAACTATATGATCATTTTAACGCTTACAATATTTTGAAATAAAACATTGTCACTGCCATAATATTAGTGAACTCGACTGTACTACCAACCAAAAGACCAACAAACCCGGACCATCGAGATAGTATTTTTTTTTATTATACGTAGAGGTGAATATTTTTATTGGACGGTAAGAGAGAAATGTTTAAAAAACTATTCATTTGCAAATACACTGAAATTCTAGTGTTCCCAGAGGAAAAAATAAATAGAGAAAAGATTTTTTTTTTTTTTAAACGTTGCCCCTCACTAGGAATTTAGAGAATAGAAAATAAAGAAAAGAATACACAATTCTTGTGACAAATGTCAAAATGTGTCACAATAATTTATACATATAAAAAGCAGTATTTAATTAAAACATTTTACGCGTAATTTCATTTTGCAAATTAATGTCATTATGCCTATAATTTGTATTGTCCCAATTCTCAAACACAGTCATTTACGTCCCCGTAAATGATAACGAAAGTCTCATTTCACAGGATAAAGAACAAAACATGATTGTGTACATTGTTTGAAGCTGGCATAATGACTCTTATTTGCGAGGATGCCTGTTAGGATATTATATTACTAATAACACAGCCTTTGTCTTAAAATGTTCGTAATAATCCGAATTAGGTTTTTATGGAAAGAAAAATTGGAAAGTTTCCCGGATTTTTTTCTATTCGGGAAAAATTGAACGTTTCTAGATGTGTTGTTAGATAGCGATACCCATCACGGCTGCGGAGTTTAGCTAGCTAATTTTATTTATTTTCTTTACACGGCCTAAGAACCAATTACATAAATCAAAGTATATCTATAATTATAATAAGTACCAACAAAAAAAAACATAAAGTAATAAAAACAATTAAATACTGTTACTCGCACAAAAATGTAGGCACACAACCATTAAATTGGCGAATTTATTAGCGAACAGATCGCAGTCCGGGTTGGCCACTCCTTCGGCACTTCCACGAGGTTATTTAGTGCGGTCAACACGGTACGGGAAACGCCGCACGAGCCGCAGTCCGACACGAAGGCACGCCTAGCAGTCGATGTCTTCTACCACAGAGATAATTATTAGGTGTGTAGAGTCGAATCAGCTCATTATGGATATCAGGAGCATCCGTCATACCGTTCCATACTTTGAGCATAACGCCTACCTGGTCACATACCCTTCTGGTCTCCAGGGTAAACCTGTCTTTGTCGACCACCTCAAGCGAAATTCACCTCCCATAAAAAGTGATTCTCGGAGCATAAAATATTAGCAAGTGTCAACCGATGCATTTTTAATCAATATTCACTGCGTTGCAATTATAATCCATTTGAATGCAAATGTCTCGCGCCGGGGACACTGGGCCAACTAGTTTCTCTGTTGCATATTTTACTGTGTGCTTGTTTGCTCTTAATAATTGAATATAGGATGGAAGGATGAACGTTTATAATAAATTATTACGAAAAGACTGGATAAATTCTTTAAAGATCTGCGTCGAGTCATGTTAATAAAGTCTTGTCTTCGATTTCTTCCCGTACGTTTTATTGCAAATTGTTAAGTTTTTTTAAAAACTCTACTTTATAACTTATAAGCCATTTAAAAAAAGTTACATTTTATTTTATTTCTGTTAGAGTGTAAAATACTGCGCATTTTGATATAAGTATGACATAAGATTTTCTAAGTAGTTTCTTATCAATACATGCATAATTAAAATATCCCAAGATTGTGTTGATGTGTATTAATTTTGGTATATTCACAAAGACAACACTTCACACAAAAAGCCAAAACAAAAAGTATAATTTAATTACAATTTACAAGCTAACACTAAAATATATGTATACACATATATAAAAGTTTATAATAAAAAATTAAAGAAAAAGTGAGGAGCTCATTGGGCATCAAAAAAATCATCCGCATCGCTGTCAAAGGGATAAGTGCCCAAAAGGCTGGCAGCAGTACCACGTTGGATGCCAATGCTGATTCTTTGGGAATATTCATTCGGAATAAAATATTTCGGAATATTTGAGTGTTCCCAAATTATGTTATATAATTAATTAATAATAATTATTATATGTATTTTTTAGCGAGCCCGCGCGTGCCGACCCAGCTTGCCGACCCAACAGCCGGGCCGCATTAGATGTTTCACATCAAAACATACATTCAGTCTTGTTTCGTTAAAGTTCCTGCAAAAGTTACAAGAAAACTTTTAAGATAATGTTTTTTTTTTATATTTCTCTATCACTCTAAGGTTTGTTGCGAAAGAACTCAATTTTGCGTTACGCTCGACTTTCTACGTCTTTTTATATACAATGATAATAATTAATTTAGGTAGGTATACGTTTATGTGAATAGAAGAATAGAATAGAATACTCTTTATTGTACACCATACAAATTGAAGAAGAATGAAGATGGAGATTGGAGGTGGATTGGTGGTTGGATTGGATTGGATTGGATTGGATTGGACGGTTGGATTTGGTTAGAGATTGATGTGAATGTATTTTTTTTTTAATTTCAGGTATTATATTATTCTTTGTTCTAATATTTTACAGAATTTGTTGTGTTTTTATCTTGCATTGTCAATTTTTTTCTTTTATTATGGTTTAGATATTTAATTTCTTAGCTTATTTGTTAATTTGATTGAGCATGCTGTGGTCTCCTGTAATTGAAGGAGTACACCTACTAATACTTTGTCGTCCATTAACTATATTATGTAAAGATTAGTGTATATATTTTGTTGGAGATCCTAAAATAAATAAATAAATTCTACCTCTAATTACCAAGCATAATTATAATTACAAAAGCTTCAATTTGATGTTAAAACAGCATTTTCCTGATGAACTCTAAGGAGATATCCGGTACTTATGTATCCCACTAAAGCCCTGAAGGCTTAACTTGTTAATCTGTATGTAAATTAGCAAAGTCAGGCCATCGTTCTCCTGTCCTTATCCTAATTTATTTGGGGTCATCGCAACATGTCTTTTTTTCCATACTTCTCTTTTAGTCGTCATCTCGTTTATTATGCCCCTCCTAACCATATTATCATTCACACAGTCCATCCATCGTTTCTTTGGTCTTCCCCTACTTTTATAGCCTTCGACATTCATACTCAAAACTGTAATAGTAACAATCAATTAGCTGATTATTATACTAACTAAAGTTTATATGGTGCTGCTATGGACAGAGACACCGTATGACAAATCTCATGGAATCATAAAACTCAAGATTGACAAAAAAATTGCAAGAAATCCACCTATTTCATTGTTTTCAAAACAAAAGTTGACGACATTGAATATTATGAAGATACATAAGAGATAATACGAGGCAGTCGGTCAAACTATCTTTCGAGCAAACGTTCTTCGGACAAGTAATATTCGATAGAACGTAATGCACTCACAGTAACGAGATAGTAGGTACAGACGCCAGCAGGTGAAGCTACCCGAAACCGTCAAATTTTCCCAATCAACCTTGAACCTTAATGGTTAAGCAATAAAGTTGAAAATCTATTATTTGACAGATTGTAGTAGCTTGATGTGCTGGCGTATGTACATGGAGTCATACAAACTACATATACTCATGCAATGAACTATACTTGCAATCATTCTTAAACCCTCATCCACCCATCTTTAAATCCGTACCACTCGTCTAAAATTAAGTCGAGAATAACAAATTCTTATAGAGCAATAAGAGCCTCATCTTTAGAAATTGACGCAATAAAAGTGTATGGTCGGGATAATGTTTTTATTTTAATAGACCACGAAGTATTACTGAGGCGGATTTGCATGCAACAGTGTTTTATATGGAGCCTGTTATGAAGTAATGTGCTGACCGCATCATATGCAACATGCCTGTAGAGATTATAGACTTATAGCCCATCAGACCGTAAGGTGTTAAGAGTCCAGAAATGTCACTTCAAGTAGTTTTATGTCTCTCTTGGTTTTTGCTTTTTATTACGGTACTGTTTTATTATTTAGAGCTAGGGAAGCAATTCTGTCGAGCCCGTTTTAGAGAAACTAGATAGTTGGCAAACACCAAAAATATTTTTATAGTCTAAATCAAATAAATATTTTGGTAGTCTATATTTTGTCCCACTGCTGGGCAAAGTCCTCCCTTTTCCTTCCAAACTTCCATGTCATATGCGGTCTCTGGCCATGTTAGCCTTGCAAACCTTATCAGATCGTCACACCACCTTCGCCGTGGTCTACCTCGACGACGATATCCTCATACATCCTCCATCAGAGAGCTGGGCAAAGATCGTCACTCACTGGACGCCTGAGGGAAAAACCAAAATTATAAAATAAAACTAAAAAAAAAAAAAAAAAAACAGACAAAAAAGTGTTTAAAAGGCCTAGTCTTTAGAGCCCTGAGCCGATTGCATTTTTGTCATAAATTGCCAAATAAAGTGTACAAGATGATAAGGTAATTCCCAAGCCAACTTATCGTAAATGCATGTTAAAAGCCTTTTAGCAGGAAAATAAAAAGACGATCCTACTTGGTCAAGACATAAAATAGAGATTATCAAATGCTCATGAAACCAAAAGTGCTTGTAGTTTAATGGCTACCAGTCTACCGCATCTGCAAGGTTTAGCAACGTTTCCAACTTCAAAAGTAGGATTGGTGAGTCACATCGATGTCCCTCGGAGATTTAACTTTGTAGCATATCAAACCGGTCCCGATTTTCATACGAATCGAATACCTATGTTATGACATTTCACAGGCAGTCACAAGCTCGGAATTCTGGTAACCAGAATTCTACAAACAAAAAAATATATATATATGCTGTCGAATTGAGAAACCTCCTCCTTTTTTGAAGTGGGTTAAAAATTTCGTGACTAGAAATAAAAATTAACTTCCAAAGATAGAGAAGAAATAGCAACGAAAAACAAGATGGAAGAAGAGAAAATCAACTTTGACGGAGATATACGGAATAAATAAAAATGCCTACTCAAAGAAATACTAAAAATAGCTCATTGAAAGGATAATCAGTTTATAATGTTTCCACTGCTGGGACACAGGCCTCCATTCGGTGAGAGGGGCCGTGATCTACCACGCGGGCCCAGTACAGGTTGGTAGATGTCACATGTCTTCGAATTTTTTGTTCTAGGACATGCCGGTTTCCTCACGATGTTTTCCTTCATCGTTCTGAGAGCAGTGGTGATGAAATTATTTACACAAAGTAAACGCCTGAGGGAGAGGACGTCGAGGTAGACCACGGCGAAGGTGGTGTGGCGATCTGATAAGGTTTGCAGGGCCAACATGGCCAGAGATTGCACAAGACAGTGAGGTTTGGTTGGAAAAAGGGGAGGCTTTCGTCCAGAAGCGGGACACAGCATAGACTAACAAAAAAACCCACGACCTACAACTCGTAAGTCGCGGCTGTTACTACTGGGCCACTACTGCTCACTGAAAGCGCTTTTCCACAAATAGTCACTATGAAAGTAGTCAGTAGTGATTAGTTTCAATTTTATAGTTAAAGAAGAGTAATAAAGTACAACTCTCTAGTACTGACTTACTACTTCGCTGTTGAAACCACAGGGAGTACTATATAGCTTAACAAGATTCTGTAATTACTTTCTGTATCAAAGATATAATGATGATCAGGGATATACATAGAATCTAGATCTAAGTTGAACGGAAATGCTTGCACAGAAAGTCACGAGCTATCGCTAGTTGTTATGTACTTTAAATAGAAGGAATACGTACGTTTAGCTAGTCGTATCTAGCAAAATACATTAGTAAAGTCACCGTTAAAACATTGTCATCAACGTTCATTATAAAAGTCCCCACTAAAAAAATCATTACACTGAAAAGTTAGAGCAATATGAATAAAACAGCACCGATGTTACAAAAAATCCGTTTCTTTTGTAAAACAAATGTTATGTCCATGATTTTAATTAAGAAGTATTTCCTTAAAAATTGGTGACACGGAAAAATTGGTTCAATACGGAACAGACAACACTGATAATGCAAAAATCCGTTTCTTTTGTAAAACAAATGATATGTCCCATATTGTTATTAAGAAGTCTTTCCTTAAAAATTGGTGACACGGAAAATTCCGTTTTCGTTGTTTGAAGAGTTAATCGGGAGTTAGTCGGATTTTTTTTTATTGGTAAAATGTTTCGAAACCCATATTAAAAACCACTGTGCGTATTCTTACCATGGTTGCATTTAATAACTATCGATCCAAAAATCCGAACGTGTCATGGCGTTTCTTCATTGCCACAACGGCTGTTGTCGCATAACATGAAGAAAGAAAAAGTATTTATTGTGACTCGTACAGGAAGATGACTGTGTTTAGTTTAGACTAAACACAGTCAAAAATAAATAATCAAGTTATTTTAAAAAAAAAACCGGTCAAGTGCGAGTCGGACTCGCGCACCGAGGGTTTCGTACAAAGTAGGTATGTAACTACAAATTTACGGTTTTCGGAGTTTTTCCTTTACTTGTGCTACATGACATTGCTTCTTGCCAAATTTCATGATTCTAGGTCAACGGGATGTACCCTATAGGTTTTGATTCCCTAGCGAGTGTATAAATATGCGGCATAAACGGAACATAAACGCCCGTATCTTTTGATTGTGTTTACTTAGAACTTTGATTTTTTCACTGCTTCAAAGGATTGCAGCCATTGTATTTGGTATTAATTTCAACTTGATAACTCCAAGCGTTCCTGAGAAAAAGGGTCTTGACAGACGGATGGACAACGAAGTGATCAATAAAGTAACAAATATAAGTAAATGAAAAAAAAATGAATGAATGAAATTATATATGAAATAAGTATATCAACAGGAATTTTGCTATATGGCCTTTCCCTGTTTGCCACATGGACGGTTTTTATAAGTGCCATAAAAAGATGTGTTTTAAAGAACACTACGCATTTTTTTTTTTTTTTTTTTTTTTTTTTTTTTTTTTTTTTTTTTTTTTTTTTTTTTTTTTTTTTTTTTTTTTTTTTTTTTTTTTTTTTTTTTTTTTTTGGGATGGGAAATCATCAAATGACCCCTCCCGCTCTGGGTGGAGCGGAAGGGAGTGTCAGACTCTTACTGACTAAAACCCACCCATGTTCCTTCCTTCGCCCTTTATGTTCCGGGGTAGCGGTAACCCTTTCGGACAATCCCGCTGCCCCGGCAGGCTTCGGCCCTAAGGGGCCCCTCGTTATGCTGACATCTCTTTGAGGCGCGCGTGGAACACTTACGCGCCGTCCGGCACGGGCCTGGTCCTGATCGGGCGGTGAGCTACCCATTGCTCTCCGCCCGCAGGCCCGCGCCTACGGTGGCCGGTAGTCTCCAGTGGACTCCCGACGCCCGGGGCGTCTCCCGCGGCGGCTGGGACGGGAGGCTCTCTCCCTCATCCGTCCCGCCACCTCCTTCGCTAGCATGACTGCTTCGCAGAAGGAGGCGACTGCCTCCCACTCCCTCTCGCTCCGGACCATGGCTTGCACCAGGGCCGGGCGCGAGAGGCCGCCGCCGACGCATTTTTCAGCTCAATAAACGTTTTCGTTCTTTGAGCCTAAAGCATTATTTTGTATATCCTAACAATTGAATCATGTTTAAATATTCCAATATCTACGAGAAAATCGCTTATGAACTTTGGTCGTCTCAATATCAAAAGTATACATATTATCATATTGATAACTTTGCATTATAGTCACACCAGAGTAAAAGCTTCATCTTAAATATACCTAACTAGCTGACCCGGCGAACTTCGTACCACCTCAGAATCAATAAATGTGAGAAAATGTATTATCTTATTTTTTTTTTTTTGTTTTGTGAATTTTTCCCATGTTTTAATGCTAGTAGTTATTCTACTATTCGGGGCGAAGACAAATTCAACAAATAAACGATCATAATAATCGGACCAGCTGTTCTAGAGTTATAAATGGTGTAACTAACCCGACGTTGTTTTATTTATATCGATAACGATAGATACACAACCGCAAAATTTTTCACACAAACATACACATTCAACATGATCACACGGCCAGTATATTACCTGACACAATCTCCCATAGTCCTGTTGAAACGGGCTAAAAGTACTAATTGACACGCATTCGCTAAAGAATGCTTCGAATAGCATACCTTCGAATGTCGAGGCTGGGCCGCATAGGTCATTTGCATGGCATTTGTCGCGCCAACAACGCTGTTAAAACAAATTACTGTAATTGGCTGTACTTTACGTCTTTAAGAACGAGAAAATGTAGAACTTTTGCAGGTGGTTTTTGCACGTTTTGTGTGAAAGGATGGGCAGGGAGTCCATCTTCGCTTATCTTGGATACGACAATTTTTTTTTTTTGGCACGATGGTCTTTAACCTGGCGTGCGGGATAGAAATCGTCACCTAACGAAAAAGCGTTATGCCCCCCCTCCATTCGATGTTCGACGTAGAAAGAAAGTTAGTTTTCATGGTTTTTAAGGGTGATAAAGCCGATAGTGAGATCAAAATTAAAATCCAAGATGGCGACAACTTTATGAAAGCTTCTTAAAATAGAATAGAATAGAATACTCTTTATTGTGTACTACACCATATAAATTACTGAACATAAATTTGTAAATTTTACAAAGGGTGACACAATGGGCGGTCTTATTAAAACTTATGGCTCTGTATGACAAACGCATATTAAATTCACTCCTCTCTCTCTCTCTCTACCTCTTTCTAGTGCGAGTATCGCATAAGGAACTTTGTTCCTAACGGACCCCGGAACAAGCCTAGGGGCCTACGGGACCCCCGACCGCACAAGTTCTTTTTTTTTTTAATTCTTCTGTTGATTGAAAAGATATCTATTTGAGGGATATCTTTAACCATAACCTCTATGGATTCATTAAACGAGATAGAAGAATTGGTTAGTAAATCATGGCTAATGAAAGCAAAAAAACTAAAAAAGTTGGAAATTACTAGAGGACCCGTCGAGGGGTCCTTAATTAATTAGTGTTACTGAGGGAAAGCGCGAAACAACATTAAAAAAAATGTAATTAAGGAATAATAAAAACTTCTTTATTTAGGGGTTCATTAGCATAATGGCTTCCATGAGTAGCGCTACCTTGCTGAATGACTATTGTTTTTACAGATAAACTGTTTCTGATCATCCTGATATCAGAAAAGACCTTTTTCAGAAAAAGACATACAGATACGTTGGAGTTGTCATCTATGTACCTAGCCTTTTCCAACTATGTTGGGGTCGGCTTCAAGTCTAACCGGATCAGCCGAATACCAGTATTTTACTTGGAGCGACTGCCTATCTGACCTCCGCAACCCAGTTACTGGGTAATTCGATACCCCTTGGTAAGACTGGCTGTCACACTGTCAGGCTTCTGACGACACGTAACGACTGACAAAGATCCAAGAATGACAGCCGGGACCAACGGCTTAAACGTGTTTTCCGAGGCACGGGGGTTCTCGATATGCAAAGATGGTCACCCAACCACGGACCGACTCTTGCGGCTATTATTACTTAGCCACGAGCCCCTCCTTAGAGATACGTTGGACTACTACTAATAATAATACTACAGAAAATTACATTTTATTGTTATTACAATCAAATATTTTTCTATCAATCCTCCTGAATTTGACCCTTTAATGTCCCCGATGATATCTAAATAACCTAAAAAATCTCATACTTACACACAAAAGGGAATTGCCCGGATTCTAATATAATTTGCTGAGTTTAGAGTTAACTGAGAAGCTTGTGTCATGGGCCGCTAAGACATTACCAATGCACACAGAATCTTCTGACGAAAGTTCCCTGTGGCTCGGCCCCTGAAGGCCCAAACATTCATGTATTATACTAAGTGAATTCAAAAACTTTATCAAACAAATTCATGATCTTACCTACACCAGAATTATACAAGTTCTGGAGCAAATTGCCATGACACAATCGAATAATAAGTTGCAGTGGTATTATGTGAAGGCGGTTTATGGCGGATGAATGATTTCGGGAAGGATATGGTGAGGTTGTCAACTATTTTAAGGGGTCTGTAGACGCCAATTAGAAACCGAAAGCAAAGAATGCGCGACAAATGCTTGCTGACTGAGAATTTGCTAGGGATGAAACTTTGTCCATGGTAAAGGCCAAGTCAATACCGATCAGCCACACAGTGTATTGTTTGTATTAATTAATAAAACAGTGAATAGTTTAAATATAAACTAGTGTTTTAATTTTAATCTTACAAGTTAATTAGGTTACAAACGAATCGTATCTTATAAGACGTTGTCACAATTACAGCTGTCAAAACGTCTGCTACCAATCAACACAGGAATCAACATTGAAAAACATATAGTAATCACCTGGAATAAGGTCTCCTCCAGCATGTCATATAGGATATGGTACATCTATGTATCTACATAGATATGTCTCGCTGATTACAATCTACCCGGGACAATCTCAGTACGTAAAATCCTACAAACTTTTTCTTTTTTGTGTTTGTGTTCCTTCTTTGTGTTTCTATGTTTACCACAAATAAATGTATTTTCTTTCTTTCTTTTTTTCTGCCTCTTTCTGTGGCTGGGACAGAAATTTCGTAAAAAAGCACCAAACAATTTCGCATATAAAATTGGCTCTTAGATCCCTTGTGGAGCGATCCAGGCGCCCTTTGCTAAGCCTTTGGCACGTCCCAACGGAAATAAAGCAATTTCCTCAAAACCCTAGCTGTTAGTTCTACGAAACTGTGGTTTGAGCAAAAGGTGCAAACAAAGGCTTCATTTTACAAACAATTTAGAAATCTGACTCTCTCTGAATCTGAGTTCCTGGATTTACAAAGCAGTTATGTAGTTGACTCCATTCACTGTTTCAGTTCACAGACAACGAAGATGATTAAACGTACGGATTGAGCTTACAAAACCCCAAACAGACCTCGAATTATTTATTTCAGTGTGCATGCATACAAGCAACGTCGCCGACGCCGTCAAATGCACAAGCGACATGTAGTCGACGAATGCAGTTGCCAGTTCGACGCGTGCCGCTCGCGTGTGAGCACTTACACTCAAAGACCTTAAACTCAAAGGCT
The DNA here is from genome assembly GCA_911387795.2 of Apamea monoglypha. Classification (NCBI taxonomy): domain Eukaryota; kingdom Metazoa; phylum Arthropoda; class Insecta; order Lepidoptera; family Noctuidae; genus Apamea; species Apamea monoglypha. The sequence goes on from OU426936.1 coordinate 12,797,039, forward strand.
TGAAGCATAAAAGAAAATATAACACATACTATTTCTAACCTACAACTTAACCGGCTCCCGCTCCATATCATGTAATGTACCTAAATGCGCCTCCATTACACGGTCCTTATTGTTAATAACGACATTCAAAGGACGCAAATAAACATGGTGCATACGCAAAAAAGGTAAAATCGTGATCCTCCTTAATCGCCTGCGACGGCCGCGACTAAAATGGCGCTGAACGACTTAATTATGTTGAGAATCCGATTGTTCTGAAGTATGTGGAGTAGCTAGTAGTTTTTATTGTAGCGGAATAGGGTTAAATAGTCGTTACGATTGTTGAATAGATAAGTAGTTCGAGTTGAAACGTTTAGTAGTGAAAATTACCCGATGATGAGATAAAGAGCCAAGTTCTGGAGAGGGTAGTTATGAGTTTTTCCAAGTATGGAGTGGATTGAGATGTATTAGATAAAAGGTGATTTAAGGCAAGATTAAATAGAAATGCTGAGAAGAGGCAATTTGCATAATCAGCCTATAACGTTCCCACTGGTAGGACACAGGCCTCGTCTCTCCGAGAAGAAGTGGGCTGTAATCTACCACGCGGGCCCAGTGAGGGTTGGTAGATGTCACATGTCTTCGAATTTTTGGTTCTAGGACAAGCTTGTTTCCTCAAGATGTTTTCCTTCACCGTTTTGAGAGCAGTAGTGATAAAATATTCACACGGCTAGTCGGGGCTGTTACCTCTTGGCCACCACTGCTCCATCATTAGACATCTTGGAGGAACAGTAATTCGATATTATAAATGCAATGTTTTCTGCATACAACAGACTGCTGTGCTGCTGGGGAGTTTGTTGCGCTACTTTTTCTTTCCAGCATAACACATAGAAGTGGTGAAGGGCGGGCGTTTTGGGGGACTGTCGTAGGTAATTTTGACGTTCAAAAACGGCTAATTCTCAGCCTAGTTTGAATAAATGAGTTTTGGATTTCACACCTACAAAAAGCAAGTAAAATAAAAATTAAAAGTTTTAGTTTTGTTTTATGTAGCTACAAAAGTTAAAAACTGTATCACTGTGTGTATCTGTGTCGTGTGTATGAAATGTCGTATGTTAACGAAATGATCTAAAGAACTACGTTAGATTGTAATATTCTGTAGTTTCAACTTATCTGTACACGCGGCGACACAAGCTATGCATTTGCAGATTTAGCTGACCTCGCATTGTATAGGTTTTTCGTACAATCAGAAGTCAGCTTATGCTGGTTACGTATAGCTTGATGGTTAGCCGTGCATACGCATAGAGCTTTTACACATTCAATGGAGCGGTATACTAAAGCCTACAATTTATGTAAGTTTATAATGTTGTTACATTGTTGGCACGTTTTTCATACTTTCCCAGATAAAAATGTAAATTAAATCAAGAAAAAACGTTGTTCGCTCATTTTGAATTTGCAGAACAAATGTATTATTGATAGGTGTAGGGAGTTTTATAAAAAATATATAAGCATTTATAGTAAGACGTGTTACAATGTTAAATAAAGGATTTAACAAAATTCCACTTTTTATTCAATCTTAGTTTCTGCAAAGGCTTCGGATTCTAGTATTCAGAATACTATGAATATTTTATTACATAAGTAATATCGCGCTTATGAAGTGCGTTGGTGGGTAGTTAATCTAGCTACTTATGAAATACTAGCTTTCGCCCGCGTCTTCGCCTGCGTGGATGTCGGAAAATATCCCACGGGAACGTACTACCGGGATTAAAAGTGTATTAATTAAGGTTACAATCTGTTTTCCGAATTTTATCAAAATCTGTTCAGCCGTTTTTGCGCCAATCCCGAACATACACCTTGAGAAACAGACAAAAATTCTAAAAACTAGTTTTTCGGCATCAGACTCGTTTCTCGTAGCAATATTTTTTTTTCAAATATTTTCAATGTGCAGTTTTGACTTAGTTACTATTTTATAAAAACGTGTAGATATACAAGACTAGCTTCTGCCCGCGACTTCGTCCGCATGAAATATCTGGTATTACCTCGTTTTCTTTCTGATTTTTTTCTTTTTGCTCCTCCTAAGGGCCGTAGCATTATATTAAATAGCCTATAGCCTTACTCAAGAATCGGGTTATCTAATGCAATTTTTTTTTTATCCGACTGGTACGTTCAGAGATCAGCGAGTTCAAACAAACAAACTCTTCAGTTTTATTATTAGTACAGATATAGAAAATAATAACAACCTATAAACATTACGCCTACAATTCTCTAACTCTAGGGATTAGGCTTACACCGTAAGCTGATGACAGCTTAAGGTCATCAAGTCATAAAATAGGTATCGAGCCGATTAAGCTTATCTTCATTCACCGCACACAGCTCTAAACAGCTGCAAATGGGATTAAATACGCAAAACGAAGGACAGATATGCTATAATTTTAACTAGCATAATCAGCCTATAACGTTCCCATTGCTGGGACACAGGCCTCCTCTCCGTGAGAGGGAATGGGCCGTAATCCACCACGCGGGCCCAGTGCGGGTTGGTAGATGTCGCTTGTCTTCGAATTTTTGGTCCTAGGACATGCCGGTTTCCTCACGATCTTTTCCTTCACCGTTTTTAAGAGCAATGGTGATTAAATAAATTACACAAAGTAAAGGGCCTGTCTGGGTTCGAACCCATAATTCTAACTACTCACAGGATTTTTAACCAGTGCCTAAACTGTAACCATGAATTCAGTACATGATTCTGTACCCCCCCTTTTTTTTCTGGTGGGAAATCATCAAATGACCCCCCTCCCGCTCTGGGTGGAGCGGAAGGGAGTGTCAGACTCTTACTGACTAAAACCCACCCATGTTCCTTCCTTCGCCCTTTATGTTCCGGAGTAGCGGTAACCCTTTCGGACAATCCCGCTGATCTGTACCCCCCTTCGTTGAATTTTTTTGTCAGTTATAAAAAAAAAACAAATTTGCTCTGCCATACATTTTGACCGCGTAAGTATTGCAGTTTTCTATGATAGAGCAATTTTTTTTTTAATATCCAACGAAAAATGTGTCATGTGCTGAATTCATGGTTACAGTTGCGCACTGTTTAAAAATTATTCTGTATAGCAAACAAAGAAAAATACAAAACAAAACCTTTAAAGTACCTTTTAAGTAAACCTTAGTCTGTAATACTAAAATATAGTTTTAAGACCTTTGTAACTAACAATTATAATGGATGTACTAACACTAGTGTTTAAGTTGTGTGTGTAATTATTAACAAAATGGATTTTATGATCTGAAATAAATAAATGATTATTATAATGATGGTAACACCAAACCGACACTTTTTTATAATTTATAGGTGGCTTATTTTCTGGAGGGGCTTGTGACTAAGTAATAACAGCCGCATGGATCGATCGATCAGGTTAAGCTGCGCTTGCCGCGGTTGGCCTGTCGATGGGTGACCATCTTCACATACAAAGACACTTCTGTGCCTCGGAAAACACGTTAAGCCATTGGTCCCGGCTGTCATTCGTGGATCTTTGATAGTCGTTACGGGTCCTCAGAAGCCCGAAGTCTGACAACCAGTCTTACCAAGAGGTATCGTATTAACCAGTAACTGGGTTGTGGAGGTCAGATAGGCAGTCGCTCCATGTAAAATACTGGTATTCAGCTGCATCCGGTTAGACTAGAAGCCGACCCCAACATAGTTAGGAAAAGGCTAGGCCGATGATGAGATGGCTTATTTTATTTATTTATATTAACGTTACGCATACTAAAAAGGTACGGACGCCAGCACATCAAGTTACTACAATCTGTCAAATTTCTTTAATAGATTTTCAACTTTATCTCTAAAGCATTAAGGTTCAAGGTTGATTGGGAAAATTTGACAGTTTCGGGTAGCTTGACCTGCTGGCGTCTGTACAAAGGCGGACTTAATACTTTAGGCATTCTTTACCAGTCAACCAAGGGAAGGGGGAAGAGATTAGATGGCAGGTGCTCTGTTTGAGAGGAACGATGTGTTTTTTTTTAATATAGGCATATTTTCAGATTGACTAATTCAATATTCCCGAAAATATGAATACGAATGGGAGGACCCGTTCGTATTCATATTTCCGGGAATATTGCAGGTTTTATCCAAAAACCCAATATTTTCCCTTCGTTTCGACATTCAATACGAACACCATAATTTAATATCGATATTAAAGCACCATTTTAGCGGCTCGTACGTACTTCAATCGACAATTTCCTGAGGCGCAACCGGAGCAAAATATCGCGCAAAAATATTATTTTTAATATTGGCAAGTTTTATCGTCGCCAGGAGCAATAGGCAGGGCTCAGCGTACCCCACCTTAATGCTCGCTTATTACTAGCTACTCAGTCTTTTGTCTTTTTCTTGCGAGTAGCGATTGTACGGCTGTCCTTATCGCGCAGTCTTTATTAAATGCTTGGTTTTTGTTAATGTTTTATGGCTAGTATAATTATGTTTCACCGGTCCTAAAGAGGAGACCACCCTATCTGGTATCTTCGGAAAATTAACAATGGTGGTGGTTTTAAAATTAGAAGTGCGATCTCTAGGCGTGACAGCCTGGGTTTATTTCCTAATCGGGAGTAGTGATACAGCCTAACCGTTGATATGAGAAAAAAACCGGTCAAGTGCGAATTGGACTCGCAAACGAATTGTTTCCGTGACACAAGGCACATGGGTCTTGTATGGGCTCCATACAAGAAACGTGTTTTTTCGGCGCTTCTAACTTTATTTTATTTTTATTATTTGTTGTTATGGCTATAAATATGCACTCTGAAAATTTCAACTGTCTACCTGTTCATGAGAGACAGCCCGCTGAGAGAAAGGCGGATGGACGGACGGACGAAAGGACGGACAGCAGAAGCTTAGTATCAGGGTCCCGTTGGCACCCTTTGGGTACGGAACCCCAAAAACAATTAAGGATGCCTTTATCGAATAAGTCACAGCCCGAAGGTTTTAACTCTTTTACTGTGGCCAGGAAAGGGGCATGAGTCGGGGGTCCGCTAGTACAGACGTTGGACCTTGGTACCCCAAAACAATATGAGTTCCTTCCTATATTTAGAAAGCAATTTCAATCTATACTAATAATAAAGCTGAAGACTTTGTTTGAACGCGTTAATCTCGGAAACTACCAATCAGATTTGAAAAAATCATATTGCATTTGATAACCCAATTCTTGACGAAGGCTATAAGGCTATTTAATATCACGCTGTGACCTTTAGGAGCCAAACAAAAAGAACAATTGCACTCCGGGAATGCCGGCAGAAGTGAAAACTTACCGTCTTACGAATTTTCGATCAGGTCACGTGTCCTGACGCGAGTTTAACATTTTTTACCCATTACAGAAAAAAATGTTCAACGCCGCTAAAGAAGTTTTCACTTCAAAAAAATCAGAAAGATCGCTGAGCGACAATGAAGTGACACTGCGGGCAGGTGATCCGATGCGACAGGATGGGTTGGAGTGCAAGAAATTTTACGCAGACGAAGTCGCGATCAGAAGCTAGTCCTAATCCAACTATAATCCTACTAATATTAAAAACGTGAAAGTTTGTATGGATCGATGGATGTATGCGTGTTTGTTACTCTTTCACGCAAAAACTACTGAACGGATTTGGATGAAATTTGGCACACATATGGTTTATAACCAGGATTAACATATATGATACTTTTTATCCCGATATTCCCACGGAATCGAAACTTATGCGGTTGAAACAGCGAGGCGCAGCTAGTAATAAATAAAATAGTCTTAATACACTCGAAGAGTTTTTTTCTATATTTATTTGCCTAACTTTGTCACTTTTGCGCAAACAAACCTTTTATAACATTTTATCCTTCTACTTTTTTATTTAATTTGCAAACATACAAATAAGGGGGATGCGCTAAGGTAACCCGCGTAATTCAAATGTTCTTACGTTTTTAAATACATATGATTCGCGATCGAAACAATATTTATTTATAAAATTATCAATACATCTCGGCCATGAAATAATGACATTTGAGGCCCAATTATAACTTAACGAGTTGTATTGCTGATTTTAATGATTATAATTATGCAAAGCCCTATTTATTACGGTCGTGAATCATATTTTAATCAACATACAACCTGACACTGACCTGCAAATTGCAATAAACATAAGAAAATTTGAACTTCGCGGCTGCTTAGGAAGCACCGGTGGCCCAGAGGTAACGACCCCAACTTACGAGTTGTAGGTCGTGGGTGTTTTTGTTAGTCTATGCTGTGTCCTGCTGCTGGACGAAACCCTCCCCTTTTTCCACCCAAACCTCACTGTCTTGTGCGATCTCTGGTCATGTTGGCCCTGCAAACCTTATCAGATCGCCACACCACCTTCGCCGTGGTCTACCTCGACGGCGATGTCCTCTCCCTCAGGCGTTTACTTTGTGTAAATAATTTCATTACCGCTGCTCTCAGAACGGTGAAGGAAAGCATCGTGAGGAAACCGGCATGTCCGAGAACCAAAAATTCGAAGACATTTGTGACATCTACGAACCCGCACTGGGCCCGCGTGGTTTACGGCCCACTCCCTCTTGAAGAGAGGAGGCCTGTGTCCCAGCAGTGGGAACATTATAGGCTGATTATGATGGGCTACCTTCGTGAATTTCCCTTAACTCAGACGATCATTGAACTAATAATACATTTGGAACGGAAAAAAAGAAAGAAAAATATTGATGTTGCTGCTTTTGATTATGTATATTTAGTTCTCCCTTTACTTTGACTTTTCCTCAAACTCGGCGTTATTGCGATTGATGAAGCTGGCAGGCGGCCAGGTAGTAAGTAGGTACATACTGTCATTTATTGAGCCAATAAAAACTTTACCTATAGATTATAACTTTTTGGTAAGAACCTTGCGACCCGCCCCTGCGTCGCACGGTTTTTACGACTTGACAAAACATCGTGATTTTTTTATTATATATAAGATCATTAAAATCTGATTTCGAAGAATATCGGACCGTCAAACATACAGAAAAAATGAAAAAAGGGTTTATTCACAGAAATATTTTTCACAAGACTTACCTCTACCAAATTGCAATGAGGGTTGGCAGACGTAGCGAATCAAAGGCGATGTGATTCATCAGGGTGTCACCGGGTGCCCTCTCCTTCTTCCAGGAGTGTCCACACGATCAGGTGCCCGTAGGATGTCGGAGGAGGGAGGTACATCATTTGCCAAGAAACCCCGAGGAAAATCAAAAAGACCACCCTCCCCTCTACCTGAAACAATCTCCGATACGGAGGAGGACACTCCCATGACCCCTAGCGCGCCACCGATGGAGAGGGCGAGTGACAGTACCATAATTATAACTATGTTGGCTGATGTTCAGAGGGGTCAGAAGGAGATGATGTCTCTTCTCTCCTCGATGAATGCGCAGACCCCCGGCATACTGAGGCTCATATATATATATATATATATATATATATATATATATATATATATATATATATATAAATATAGATTTTCTAAGATCTGCATATATAACAGTTCTAAGCGATTTAATTATTGCAAGGAAATTAATACCAACGTTTAACCCTAAGAACATTTCCGGTGGTCGCAGGCGCTTGTAATATTATCTTTATAAGTATTATACAGGCGTCACTAGTATAGTGAAATTTTAGTAACAGTTAACTGGCCATAGTAAAGTTATGCTCAGCGATGTGCCAAGTCGTGCCTCTGCACTAATTAGATCAGCACTAATCGTCCCGTTAAGGATTATAACTTTCTGAACGGCTGTATAACTTCATAATATGGATTAGTACAGACGCCAGCACATCAAGCTACTACAATGTGTCAAATTTCTTTAATAGATTTTCAACTTTATCCCTAAAGATGAAGGTTCAAGGTTGATAGGGAAAATTTTACAGTTTCGGGTAGCTTGACCTGCTGGCGTCTGTACATATCTGAAGGCCAATTCTCGTAATTAAAAACGTTCAAAATCTAGTCGCAATCTCATCTAAGCGACAATCAATGTCAAAAACTTGTCAATAATGTAAGGTAATTAGAGGTATTTTTGACAGATTGAGACAGATCAGACTGTGAACGTTCTTAAAATTACGAGAATTGCCTCTCAGATCTATGAACCTAATATAGAAACCATTATGACAACTACCGCATTTTTTTTTTTTAAAGTGATTTAATCCATAGTGTTTTAAGAATAGTGTCCGACCGAAACATGATATTCGGCCGAAACCGTAACCGAATATTCCACTCCTCATCTAGTTTCGACCGAAATCGAAAACCGAAAATTGTGAAGTTATGAAAAAGTTAGTTAAATTGACATTATTTTCCGAAACCCGTCGCTTTTCGTAGTTTTCTTAAAAAAAAATATTAAGGGCTGATTTTGCAATAACTAGATTTCTTTTTTGCAAAAAGAAATTGAAGAACTTTTTGGCCGAAACCGAAATTGCGGCCGAAACCTGATTTTTTGGCCGAAATTGTTTGACACCGAACCTTTGGTTGGAAACTAATAAAGACCTTCAACAAGTTTGACGATCCACCATGAGAGAAGAAATAAGACTTCTTGAATTTCTTTCTTCATTAATAACAAAAGTTACACAAGATTGCAAAATCGCAGCAACATAATTTTGTCGCTAGAACAAATTACTGCAACAATATTGGGAAACTTTCTTCCTAAATAACAAATCCGCTGATGTCCTTTAATTTGTTTAATCTTTCCATCTCTCCCATTGTAAAGCTTCATATAGACAACCCTTTCATCTTAAACTAGGAAGTAATCATACAATGTTGAGCCACAGTACCAAAAAGGTAGCGAGACAACGGGCTACCGTGCCACATGCTAGTAAATTAACCAGAATGGTACCAGTTGACCCATGGGTCGCATTCCTACAAACGGGCCGCTTGACTAATGTCGGCGTAGTCTGCGTCATTGCGGACGTGTATCTGTGTAGGATAAGCTGAAGCGTAGACCTCTTATTGTGTAGTTGTCATGACTCCGGTTTGAGTTGTAAGTTTTGAGAAAGCGGCTCAGTACCTACTTGTTTTTTGGGGGCTGATGTTTGAAACTTATATATACATATATGTATATCGCAGCCAACTGGTTTAATTAGCCGTTTAGTCAACCGCCTGGCCTTTGGAAGTAGTGCTCGCCTCGCTTCGCTCTCTCGGCTCGCACGCGGTTGATCACAGTTCTAATCTAACCCATTTGGTCGGGGTGCCCTGGCTTAGTTACTGCGACCAATTCGGCTCGCACGTGATTGGTTACAGTTCCAACCTAAACTATAATTTATTGAATATCATTCAGGCCGTTAGTTGAACGGCCGCCATTTAGTTAAAAGGCTAGGCGGTTAACTAAACGGATAATTAAGCTGCGACATATATAAAATACAATAATATTTAGTTCGCCGCATTCGGTTAGTCTAAAAACAATGCAGGTTTATTTCAAATTGGTTAACTAAACTTCGCATACGTAATTGTTACCGATATTTAAAAACGATAAAATAAAAAGATTTTATGTTTTTTTTTTGGGAGGCAACGACTGCTGTTTATTTTGTAACAGATAGCGCGTCGTTATCCGTGCCACCTTGTATTGTGATATTGTGACAAGAGATCAGTGCAATACGTAGTCGACTTTCCCGTCATAATAAATTTAACCAGGGGCTGGTCTAAGACCACACGATTTAGATTGGTAACAAGTTAAACAAAGCTGCTTACAATACTGATTGTTAGAATTAGACAACATCTTGGCAGAAACATGGAACCTTAGTTTGTAAATTACCAGAACTAGTGCATGTAGCATTGGTGACAAGTTGACAGTCATACGCCTATTTAACAAGCATGTTGATAAAATTGTGGTGTGGTGGACTTAAGTGGGAGGACAGATACCAATACCTGTATATTGCAAGGTTTGGCATATAACATATTCATTTTCCTATTTTCATTTTCCGCATGCTAAGCATTTGTGGATTTCGAGAAAGCCTTCGATTCGATCGAGACTTGACCTATACTGCAGTCTCTCTAACGGTGCCAGATTGACTGTCGTTGCATCGAGGTGCTGAAGTCTTTGTATGAAAACGCTACTATGTCAGTTCGAGTCCAGAGGGTCTACTACGAAGTGCAAAGTGCGAATGATCGGATCGGACCGACACATGGCCGAACCGAATATTATTGAAAAATGCGAAAAAACGTTCGGATCGGCTCAGTTGGGTCGGGACCATAGTCAATATTCGAAAGAGTGTAGGAGTGTAGGATCGGGACCGACCGAACCAAATAGTAACTTCCTACCAGGAAACGGCCGAATATTCGGCCGATACCACTTCGAAGTAGGCCCCCAGGACCGGATCTCGACCGACCTCCTTCGGCTGAAATGGTGATGATGACGCACAGGCATTCATGCATTGCGTACACATGATTATGTGTACGCATGATTATGGTTAGCAAAATGAACTTGATTTTGATATTTATTAAAATCACATAACGCTAAAGCTAGTGCAATTTAAAACCATTTGCATCTTTGTGTTTAACATTTATTTGCCAGAGTCTGAAATAAGGCAGCGGATCAACAAACCTCGTTTTACCTTCCAGAGATCCTATTTGGATGGTAAAGTAAATAGATACCAAAGAGACAAGCTAATAAGATTCGGTTCGGGCGAACGGTAGAGCAATTTCGTCTCTAGGGTTTTTTGTCTGCATATGAAAATAGCACTACCTACGATACGAATCAACCGTAAGACTAGCATAGGTATTCACTACCACTCAATACGCTTTCGTACCGTATCGAACATCAATCAATGTTAACATAGGAGTCATCGAAACGCTGATCACAAATACAAAACCTGAAAATGTTGTCAGATTACAAACTGTGGGCCCAAATATGTAGCTCAGAATTGGTGCCCTGAGACAGGGAGACGAGGTCGCGACAGACCACGTAGGAGATGGCGGGACGAGCTGGATAGGTTCTGTCAAAATTGGAAGGAGGACGCGCGGGCTCGCGAAAGATGGAAGGAGTGGAGGTGAGGCCTTTGCCCAGGAGTGGGACAGCGTAGGCCAACATAAAAAAAAAATTCAAACAGACTACCGCTATTCTTCCAACAGCAAACAGGTTATCGAAATGTGTCATTTTCGATACGATAGCCTGTCGGATGCTTGTGAATAGATATGCAGAATATAATTTCCTATCGTCTATCATTAATACGTATTGCATGCTCATAGTCAGCCTATAATGTTCCCACTGCTGGGACACAGGCCTCCTCTCTTCGAGAGGAAGTGCGCTGTAATCTACCACACGGGCCCAATGCGGGTTGGTAGATGTCACATATCTTCGACTGGTTTGTTCTAGGACATGCCGGTTTCCTCACAATGTCTTTCTTCACCGTTATGAAAGTAGCCGGCCATATTCGTTTCTATTCCAAACATCGTATCGTATCTTGTCGACGGAGAGCGGAATCTGTACTAATAACAATCTATATAATAATATTAATAAAGCTGAAGAATGTTTTGTTTGTTTGAACGCGCTGTCTGGAAATACCAGCCTGGTATGAATTTTTTTTTTTGGTAGCCCAATTTTTCAGGTGGACTATAGGCCATTTAACATCACTCATAGTAGCCGAGCAAGACGAAAAAAGTAAGAAAGAATGCTAAGCGAAAACGATGTAATAGCCCAGGCAGGCGATGCGATGCGACGGGGTGAGTATGCAAGAAATTTTACGCGGACGAACATATAAAAGTAAAATCTCTACTTATCTTAAACGTTATAGTTATAATACCGTCTTATAGACTAGTAACTAAGACAAAACTATAGCCGGTGATAAAACTCTACCATAAAATTGAAATGTCCACGTCCACTTTGTGTGCAAACTCGGGTCATAGAACATGGTACAGTAAAAGACAGGTTTAGAGATCAGTGATGAAACTTGAATAACAGAAACGTATTCCTTAATTTTACTTTTACTTTACAATAAGCGACGACGTGAGTGATTTCATTCTTAAATATAAATAGCTTAGTTAAACATTATTGGCTTTCTTTTATTTATTTAGGATCTCCAGCAAAAGATGTACACAATACATGACACATAAATAAAGGATAATATCAGAAGGCCAATTCTCCTAGTGAAAACCGTTCAAAATCCAGTCGCAATCACATCTCAGCAAAAATCACTGTCAAAAACTTGTCAAAAATGTATTTTTGACAGATTGAGACTGAGATTATAGTACGAACGTACTTCAAAAACGGGAATTGCCCTTCCGGTATTAAATTAGGTCTACTCCTTCACTTATAGGAGACAAAATGTTTTTCCGATTTCTCAGAACCCTGGAATGTGCTGGAACCACCTGCGGTGACCTGACGAAGGTGAAGGTCTCAACCCTTTTGAGGTCAACACAGGTGTTAGCCACTTAATCAACGTAAAAAGAACGGTTGCGTATTAGCCACAAATTGTGTCCGCCAGTGTATCAACGAGTTCCTTCACCTATCCAGTTCCGTAAAAGCAATAGAGTGGACATTTTTATACGTCCGCTCTGTGATTTATAACTCGTTTTTAGGGTTCCGTGGTTTAGAGAACCGAAATTGCGAACATATTTGATTATTTCTCGCAAATTAACATACATAATCAATCAGCCTATACCGTTCCCACTGCTGGGACACAGGCCTCCTCCCAGTGAGAGGAAGTGGGCCGTAATCCACCACGCGGGCCCTGTGCGGGTTGGTAGATGACACGTGCCTCGAATTTTTGGTTCTAGGAGATGCCGGTTTCCTCACGATGTTTTGTTAAGTTAACATAGTCCATGCTAATATTATAAAGATCAAGTCTATAAAATCAAGTTTATAAGTTTCAAAGTCAGTTAGAAAATCTGTCTTCAGTACTGATCTGAGGGGCAATTCTCGTAATGAAAAGAAAGTTCACAGTCTGACCTCAGTATCAATCTGTCAAAAATACCTCTAAGTTCCCTATATTTAGACAAATTTTTGATATTAGTTTATCGTTCAAAATCTAGTCGCAGTCTCAGCGACTAGATTTTGACGTTTTAAACTACGAGAATTATTGGCCTTCAAATTTCGAAAATTCTGTCACTGGCAGAAAGCTGCTCTATTGCCGAGTGCCGTAGGGTATGTTTTATAGTATACGTCATAAAAGGCACTTTTGACTTTCAAAAGTGCCTTTTATGTGCCTATTTGAAATAAATTATGTGACTTTGACCAATAGGATGAGTCATATATATTCACAGCGGTTGTTTAATTGGTCTTTATTTGTGGTGGATAAGTATATATTTGAAATAAATCTGATTTAATATTTAGAATTGTCATAGAAGCAGTTCTTTCCAGATTGGTCAGAGATGGCAAAACAAAGAAAACTGGAAATATATAGATATCGGAGACCTTTGCCGAGTAGTAGGACAAAACGGTTAATTAAAAAAACTGATTTATCCTAGGGCTGACGAATGATATTGACACAAAGAACAGAACATAACATCACACTCTTTTTTCCCCGAAGGGTTGGGCAGAGGTGTAGTAATAATACAGCCACATTTCTCCAGGTACGTTTAAGTCCCTTGTAATAGTGGGCGTGCCTATCGCCAGTAACCGGGCAGAAATCCAGACTCTGGGCTGCTACTGAGAAATTCCAGATAGAAAAACCCAATAACACCCGACCCGACCCGGGAATCGAAACCAGGACCTCATGCAGAGCAGTAGCGCTTGGGAGTACAAATAATTGAAAGTAATAAATGATATTACCGAAAACGGATCGGGAGTGTCTCTATCAGTAGACACTTAGAATATCATGTTCATCGAGTAACTGACCTAGAAAATTGGGCTTATTAGTGATTCGCACGAATTCACTTCTGTGCGCTAGTGTCCTTTTTCTATACTTTATTGCAACTCACCCACAAACAAATTAACTTCGTGCGAGTCGCCTATAGAAAAAATAATGTGGGATGAGTGTTTTAATGTAAATCTATGAGGAATGGAACGCAACGCATGAGAGAGAGAAGGAACGACAGTGAGAGAGAGAGGGAGGGGTGCAATGGCGGATTAGCACTCGAAAGGAACGTTTGCAATTTTTTGGAAAGTAAAGACGCTAAGATTTAATAAATTATAATTTCATAGGATTTCCATATTATTGTCACTGAAGATAAAATAAACCACCAGTAATTGTTTTCAAATTTTACTTGCCCCACAAGCCCCATTCTACATTTTGGGGGTTCGTCCCACTCTACAATAACATTATTTAAAAGTGACGATCTCGCTTCGGGCAAGCAAATTCATGCCAATCGACTAATAAGATGAAAATTGACTTTGACAACTGACATTTCTGATAAGGCCTTAGCAAATTGACGGTGACAAATTTACGACAAGCTTTATTAGTGGAATTAGTGATACCGGAACTCTGTTTACTGTTCCATGACTATTACTGGTTTAATGCTGATAACTAATGATAGCGTAATTAACTAATTAAGGGGTGATTTTTCCAACACCAGATAATTTTATTCGAGTAATGATTTAAAATTTTTGTCATTATTTCCATGCAAAATCTGTCAGACGTCAATTTAATTCCACGAATAAAAATTATCCGTCGATTGAGAAATCAGGGCTTTTTTTTGGGTGGGAATCATCAAATGACGTCCCCCGCTCTGGGCGGAGCGGGAGGGCGTGTCAGACTTTTACTGACTAAAACCCACCCGTGTTCCTTCAGTTGCCAGGGGCCACGGTATCTCTTTCAAACAATCCGCGGCCCTGGCAGGCATCGGCCCCCGTCAGTTCGTGCTGACATCTCTTTGAGGCGCGCGTGGAACACAACGCGCCGTCAACCCGGGCCTGGTCCTTACCGGACGGCCAGCTGCCCATTCAACTGAAATCAGGCCTTAGTTACATAATAAAACTGGCAAAATATGGGTGTAGTATAGGGTCGCCTCTGTCTAACCCTTCAGGGATTACAGGCGTGATTTTATGTGTAATATATTTTAATTTCGCTTAATTTAATTTCAATTGATCTGAGATACGCCTATGGGTTATTTGTAATCGAATAAATATTGTAAAAATTCTATATTTATGTCTGTAATTTATATGGTGTACATAATAAAGTTTTTTTTTACATAATAAACAGACTTTGACAACGTAGCAAAATCAGCCTATGACGTTCCCACTGCTGGGACACAGGCCTCCTCTCTGTGAGAGGCAGTGGGCCGTAACCCACCACACGGGTTGCACGGGTTGATAGATGCCACATGTCTTCGAATTTTTGGTTCTAGGATATGCTGGTTTCCTCACGATGTTTTCCTTTACCGTTTTGAGAGCTGATGTTGAAATAATTTGCACAAAGTAAAGCGCCTGTCTGGGTTCGAACCCACGACATACAACTCGTAGTCACGGCCACTGGGCCACCACTGCTCAGTGTCTAATATTTACTACCATGTCCGCAATTAAAAGCACTAAATGTCAAACATTCAGTAATTTAAAACATTATTAAACGTTAACGGAACCCAGTTGATTGTCCCGCCTGACTCTTGGCGGTCGTTAAAATTCGCTTTTTCTGGTTGACACGGTCACCAGTCCCACGGTACAAGTACCAGGAAACTGTTTGCGGTTTTACTTGGCTTACTGTTTAATTTTGTTTTATTTACATACGTTTTCATATTCAGTAGAAATAATCACTTCACTATAATAGTAAAATCACTGTTAAAGTGACACTACAAAAAAAAGTGTGTACTCCTTCTATATCCGAGCTATATACAAATACTAGCTGTTGCCCGCGACTTCGTCTGCGATCCAGGGTGAAAAGAAGCCTATGTCCTTCGCCAGGTCATGATCTACCCATATGCCAAATGTCATCCAATTCCGTTCAGCCGTTGTAGCGTAAAAGCGTAACAAATAAACAAACTTACTTTCGCATTTATAATATTAGTTGGGATAGTTTGAACACTAGTAGGCCTGTATATGTTTAGACTAGAGCTGGATGTTCAAGATGGTGAAAGTGTGCTTGAAAAAGTATCTTCTAAACGCCAACGATATGTACATCTGCAACACTGGAACCACCCCGACTTTCAAGACAGTTACGAGGGGCGCGTCTAGCTCAATGTACGACTCGTCACCCGCAGACTCACAACAAAAGCATATAACAGTAACTCTACCTTCTTATGTATATGACACCAAAGGAACGGACTGGACAGCCTTTAAGGATGCTGTGCTGCACAGAATGACGATCTCGGAAAAAACTGCACAGCTTCAAATTGACGGCACCGGCTTAACATTTGTGCCCAAAATAAGTTATTAAGTCCGCCTTTGCACCTTTATTCTGCACAAAGATTAGCAAATAAATAAAATATTCATAAAATTCTATCTTCTTTTTACACCTACAGAACCTCATGAAAATCAAACTCTCGCATTGCAAGTAACCGCTTACAAAACCTATATTTATTAACATTTTACCTATTTACCGCAATGAAGTAATTATAATAGTCGGGCAATAATTTTCAGGCCCCCATTAAATTATGATAGGCCATACTCGAACACCATTACATAATATTATAAATCTCAAACGGAATCTTGTATGGGCTTGTATGATAAATTTACGGCGAATGCATGCCTTGCCCAGCTTGGATTAGCATGGCAATCGACATGGGATCTATAGAAAGATATTATAAGTACTTGAATATATAATTTTATATACTGACCTATCGTTGTATAAGAATGTAAAATAAATTGCTGTGTGACTGAAATTGATGGTTGAATATTAGTCTCCAGTGTGTCTACATATACTGTTACTGTTGGCCTGCATCAACCCACTACTGGGCAAAGGCCCCATGACTTCGAGCTCTTTCGAATCCCTTTTGTTTTTTGGTTGCTTAGGCGTCGAAGTAGGAGAGGCTTGTGGCTAAGTACATAATAACAGCATGTATGTTTATTTGTATGTATGTTAGTATATTCTCGCAATCTTTGTTTAGTTTTTAAGTGAAATGTTTTTGATTGTATGTATCATTTTTTGTCTCCTTTACAATTTCACACGCTGTCTACATCTCTGTATCTATTGTCCTGTCTCGGGTGCGCTGGAAGAGATTTCTTGTGAAATAAGCATCACCTCTGTACCTATCTTTTCTGTTCTGTTTTTCTTGTCTGTTTATATATGTGTGTACATAAATGGTAAAATAAATAAATAAAATGAAAAGCAGCCATACGGTTCGATCGATCAGGTTAAGCAATGCTTGCCGCGGTAGGCCCGTGGATGGGTGACCATCTTTACATACTAAGACCCTCCGTGCCTCGGAATGCACGTTAAGTCGTTGGTCCCGCCTGTCATTCGTAGATCTTTGACAATCGTTACGCGTCGTCAGAAGCCCGAAAGTCTGACAACCAGTCTTACCAAGGGGTATCGTATTACCCAGACACTAGGTTGTGGATGCCAGATAGGCAGTCGCACCATGTAAAATACTGGTATTCAGCTGCTTCCGGTTAGACTGAAAGCCGACCCCAACATAGTTGGGAAAAGGCTAGGTTGGAGGCGTCGAAGTACTCGTCCGTATCGCTGTCATCCGGAAACGTGCCCAGAAGGCTGACAGCATTGCCATTGACGTATTTGACATGCGGATATTTGATATGATATTGATATATGTATGTGCGAACAAAATTAAGACACACTTTCCCTTTGAATCGTAACTAACCACATGCCGCGTCCCCAAAGCATATAGTGATGAAGAAATGCCTGAGTTTCAGAATTTGTCAGTCATGGCAACAGGCCGCTATTACAGGGCACTTAAACATACTGACGAAATATGGGTGTACTATACACCTTTGCCTAACTGCCATGGCTTATTTTAATTTAATTTAATATTTGAATTGTTTTAAACTTTTCATTACGGACGCTTTTAACGTTCTGCATCGTTCTCACATGCATAATTTTTAACATGAATTATTTAACTAATACTTTGTAACCATATTTTGATTTAAAAGGGTGTCCATGGAGTTTCTTGCCCGTTCTTCTCCATAGGTACCTACTACGCTTTGGAATGGGCAACTAGCTTCATTTTTCTGACTGACCGACCTTGACAATTCAAAAGTGCCTGTAATTGGTTTAATTGAAATAAATACTTTGAGTTTGAGTTAACACTACGGGTAAAGCAGACGCGATTTCTTAATTTGTATAGTAGTAGTAGATAGGTAAATCATTTTTTTGACGATGAGACGATGAGATGAGATGGAATACGCATAATATTTTTTTTTTTTTTTGTCAGAACTGATACACTTAGGGTTATAATGTCTGTAAGAAGTCCTAAATAAGATAATTCAATAAGATAAGGCAGTTTATATTGTTTATTTTATGACGCATTTCAAAGTTTACTTTTACGTAATCTAGAATAGTTACGTTCTAAGGCAGCTATCAAAAAAAAGTTAACCTACTGGACAGGGTTATAACACCAATCAAAACATGCCATCTTAATAACAATTCATCTTATTATTGTATACAATATATATATACAATTAAATGTATGTAAATAAATGTTACTTTACTTAAGGAAGCCAAAACTCATAAAACAAACATCATAATACAAAACATACTCGAACCTATACGAAGAAAATGTTATAAGACTTCCTACATTATAAGAATTCGTATGTCAATTAGTGCAATAATAATTTCCTGCCATAGAAAGTAATAAAGTTAGCTATTATCAAGATTGGAAGCGGGTAATATACTTGGAACACTTTCTCCGTGTATCTTAGCTATATTTAGTTCATGTGGAGTTAATATCAATACTTCTTTTGTATCATCACTGCTCTGTTGGTCTCGTGCACGCAAACGCGACTGCTGAGAGTGGTTCCTAAGTTCGATTCCCAGGCCGGGCAAAGTATTCAATTAATGCAAATATTTTATTTCAGATAAAAAATCCATATAATGTTAGTAACAGTATAACGTAGCCTAATGTTAGTATTAATTTAAATTAAGTGTATCTGGACTCTTACCCACCTACGTAAGAGGAGAGAGTCCCACCGGTGTGAAAACAAATTCAGGATGCCATTGGAGGAGGAGCGTAAGCGCCATCATGGAAGCGCATCGCTTCCGCATGATATTATTGAGTTTTTCCGTCAGGAAATTCTCAGTAGCAACTTTGGAGTTTGGAAGTTGGTGGTGTGACACCCCCGTGGCTCGGAAAACCGATGGTCCATCTCCAATATCGTATAAAACACAGCTGACCCAAGCCTTGTACGACCAACTCAAGTCAGTGACACTTGAACTACGAAACCCACCCTTACTGCTACCGGTATAAAGGTGCTATCAGTGTCACATTGTCACCATTGACATAATTATTTGACATGCGGTTATCTGTGCGATCAAAAATGAGACGCTACACGCTTTCCCTGAAAATGACAACTAACCACATGCCGCGGCCCCAAAGAGAAACTGCTGATCGTAAACCACAGACCACGAATATTTTACACAGACTCGCATATATTATAGGGACGCTGTTTTTGAGTGGAGAGAGCTTGGAATAACTAACACAATATGCATGTTCTAAGCATTTTCCTCA
This sequence comes from Apamea monoglypha, assembly GCA_911387795.2. Taxonomy (NCBI): domain Eukaryota; kingdom Metazoa; phylum Arthropoda; class Insecta; order Lepidoptera; family Noctuidae; genus Apamea; species Apamea monoglypha. The sequence goes on from OU426936.1 coordinate 12,816,497, forward strand.
AAAATTATCATTATCATTTCAGCCCGGAATCATCCACTGCCGAGTATATAGTCCTCCCCTTTTTTCTACCATACTTCCCGGTTCCGTGCGTCCCTCATACTGGTGTCCCGGGACTTTGACGATAACATCAACCCAACGTGCTTTTGTGCCCTGGTTTCTTTGGCATAAGCTTGGCCACCGTTCAATCACAGCTTCACTCCATCGGCCATCTCCGAATCTAATTAGAAGTCCTTCCCAACTCCACTTGAGGCGTATAGCCCTGTCCCCGACGTCATAGACTTTCCAAAAAACTTGACTTAAATCAGCGACACTCATCTAAAGAAATCTATACTAATTTGTCTATTCAAATTTGTTGCAAATTGATGTTGTTTTAAGTTAAATAAATATCAACTTTATTTCAATAGCAATTAAGTTGATCTCAGAGTGACTAGCACTCTTGAAAAAGCATTAAAAATGTTTGAAGTTGTAGCGTAAATTGAACTTTATTATGTAGGAATTAAACTTATTTTTCCATAAACTTATATTTGTTTAAATTTTTGGCAAATAGGTCGCGAATGCAGTATAGATACTTTTACTACTGAGAAAAGACCTTCGACTCGAAAAGTCTTTTACTGAAGGCGAAAAAACCTTAAGTCAGTGTCGAATGAAGTTTGAGAGATTTTCTATTTGAACGTGAGATTGAATTCAGATGGCCTGATTTTACTTCAAGATGCAAAATAAATCTATTACTTGTATTATTCGGAAAATGGGAAACTAGGACGAACTTATGCGAATTGATTTTGATTGTATAATTCTTTGCACCTAAACACAACTGTGTTTACACAAATTTCATATAGTAGCTGGCCTGTAGAACTTTACATTTGCGACTAAATATTGTATTGCTTGCATGTGTATTTGAGGTCAAACGTTTCATTTGTTGGTTACAGGCAAGGCTTCAACTATATGAAATTGGAATTGGAAAGCTGTTTACCTAAAGCATTTGCAATTCAAAGGCTATTCACTTACTGGGCCCAGAAAATTGATTACAAAATTGTCGTGGTCATCATGTAATACATAAGTATTGGTCACCTCATGGTACGTCACCATTTCTATATTTCGGGACACCTTCTTATACTTTACTAGCTTAGCCCGCGGCTTCGCCCGCGTTCAAAGTATCCTCATACCAAATTTCATCAAAATCGGTCCAGCCGGAGATTAGCAGCAACAAACAGACAGACACACAGGCATAAATTTTAAAAGTTGTTTTTTTGTTATAAGTATCGTAAATACTTTCATATGCATTTAGTAAAAAAGCTGTTATTTTGACATTACAAACCGATAATTCAATTTATTTCTTCAATTTTTTTTCAATTTTCTCAGTTTTATTTATTCGTATAAGATGTATTCAGTTCATTCATGTGTGTTTGGCCAACTTTCTGTCAGGTTTGCGTCGTCTGTTTTGCCGTGCATAGCTCTTAAAATTGAATCCCCAACTTGAGACAAAACCAAAGCTTTAATAGTGTGAATTTTGACTTAAGCAGATAGACACAACTTAATCCCAGGAAATAATAGCAGGGGAATAAAACAGTTCCATGAATACTGACATCTTTTGATAGAGCTGACTAGTAACCGACTGTCTTGTAATTGGGTGGGTCCTATTCAAACTTCAAAATGTATTAAACCCTTCCTTTAACGCTTCAGCGTCTAAGTTCAAGACATTTCGACGGTGAGTATTGAGGCTACGATTTCAATGTATTGTTGGGATGTTAAAGCAATCAAGTAAATACGTAGATTTGGGACTAAATTAATTAAAACGTTTTTAATTATCAAAATAGATGCTGGAACCAGACACAGTTCCGATTTCAGCATCTATTTTGATAACTAATTGAGTAACTGACTCATTTCTCTAACATAGAACCACTTCACCACCCACAGCCTCTTTCATTGTGTCACCCTTTGTAAATGTTCTACATGTAACTAGCTGCGCCCCGCGGTTACACCAGCATAAGTTTCGATCCCGTGGAAATATCGGGATAAAAAGTATCCTATGTGTTAATCCTGGTATCCCCTCATTTACCTACCCACATTCAAGCAAATAAATGATTTGGTTATAAAATATCTGTGTGCCAAATTTCATCCAAATCCGTTGAGTAGGTAGTTTTTTACGTGAAAGGATAACAAACATCCATCCATCCTCACTAACTTTCGCGTTTATAATCTTATAAATAGGATTAGTAGGATTTATATGGTGTACATAATAAAGTGTATTGAATCAATTCAATTTTGAATTTGACTGACGTGTTGTTTTTTTTAATAAGAATTTATTTTCAATGTTTGCCTGCATAATTTGAGGTAGATTGTACAGGGATCACAAAGTGTTTTATATTTTTATATACAGACGCCAGCAGGTCAAGCTACCCGAAACTGTCAAATTTTCCCAATCAACCTTGAACCTTAATGCTTTAGCGATAAAGTTGAAAATCTATTAAAGAAATTTGACAGATTGTAGTAGCTTGAAGTGCTGGCGTCTGTACCTACTTTCTTGGGTTAGCTGACGGTGTTACCTTGTATATTGTATCACACTACGAAGAGAAAGAAACGATTTAACAAATCAGTGTCGCGAATTTTTGTTGATTTAGACTTTTGTGTCATCTTGCGGACAGCCAGTTTGGCTTCCGCAAGGGGCGCTCGACGGTGGACGCCATCATGCGCGTGAGAGCCCTCACGACGGGGGACGCGGTGTCCCGGGGTGGGGTCGTCGTGGCGGTGTCACTCGACATCGCCAACGCGTTCAACACCCTGCCCTGGAGCTGCATTGTGGAGGCACTCCGGTATCACCGAGTGCCGCCCTACCTCCGTCGAATAGTCGAGGCGTATCTGACGGACAGAGCCGTCAGCTACCCCGGTCGCGATGGGGAGTGGAACCGGCGAGAGATGTCGTGCGGTGTCCCGCAGGGATCGGTTGTGGGGCCGTTCCTGTGGGACATCGGCTACGACTGGGTGCTGCGGGCCGACCTCCCTGATGGCGTCAGCGTGGTTTGCTACGCTGACGACACGCTGGTCCTGGCGCAGGGGAGGTCGCATCAGGCGGCGGCCGACGCGATGACACGCGGGGTTGCGATAGTCGTGGAGAGGATCCGGCAGTTGGGTCTCGAGGTGGCATTGCACAAGTCCGAGGCCATGACGTTTCATGGGCCCCGGAACGCGCCACCACCGGGATCCCAACTAACGGCAGGAGGGGTTCACATCGGCATCGAGACGACGATGAAGTACCTGGGTCTCGTCCTCGACAGCCGGTGGAACTTCGTCGAGCACTTCCGACGTTTGGCCCCCAAACTGGAACGGGCTGGGGCCACCTTCAAGCGGCTCTTGCCCAACCTGGGGGGGCCAAACGCCTCCTGCCGGAGGCTTTACGCGGGGGTCGTGCGGTCCATGGCCATATACGGGGCCCCGGTGTGGGCGCGTTCACTGCGGCGGCGAGCCGCCCACTACCTGAACGCGCCCCAGAAGGTGGTAGCCGTAAGGCTAATCCGGGGCTACCGCACGATCTCGCGCGAGGCGGCAAGCCTCCTTGCCGGACTGCCGCCATGGGATCTGGAGGCGATGGTCCTCGCGCGCCTGCATGAGTGGCGCGCGGAGGCACTACGCCGGGGGGAAAGTCCGCTCCCGCGGCAAATTGCTGCGGAGCGGACGGACCTCCGGCTCGATCTCATGGCGACATGGAAAGAGCGACTGTCGCAACCCAGCGCAGGGCACGCCGCGATAGCGGCGATAAGACCCCTCTTTGAGGAGTGGCTAGAGAGGCGCCACGGCGCCCTCACCTACCACCTGACGCAGGTCCTCACCGGACACGGAAGTTTCGGGAGGTTCCTGCACATCATCAGGCGGGAGGAAACGCCCGGGTGTCACCATTGCCAGGATCGCCCAGAGGACACGGTGGAGCACACGGTGGAGGTCTGCCCCGCTTGGGCGGAGCACCGCCGTGTCCTCGTAGAGGCGATCGGCAGCGGCGGCGGCCTCTCGCGCCCGGCCCTGGTGCAAGCCATGGTCCAGAGCGAGAGGGAGTGGGAGGCAGTCGCCTCCTTCTGCGAAGCAGTCATGCTAGCGAAGAAGGTGGCGGGACGGATGAGGGAGAGAGCCTCCCGTCCCAGCCGCCGCGGGAGACGCCCCGGGCGTCGGGAGTCCATTGGAGACTACCGGCCACCGTAGGCGCGGGCCTGCGGGCGGAGAGCAATGGGTAGCTCACCGCCCGATCAGGACCAGGCCCGTGCCGGACGGCGCGTAAGTGTTCCACGCGCGCCTCAAAGAGATGTCAGCATAACGAGGGGCCCCTCAGGGCCGAAGCCTGCCGGGGCAGCGGGATTGTCCGAAAGGGTTACCGCTACCCCGGAACATAAAGGGCGAAGGAAGGAACATGGGTGGGTTTTAGTCAGTAAGAGTCTGACACTCCCTTCCGCTCCACCCAGAGCGGGAGGAGTCATTTGATGATTTCCCATCCCAAAAAAAAAAAAAAAAAAAGACTTTTGTGTCGCGTACAGCGTGTCTCTATTCCCTAGTATTTTTGTTGATTTTAGACTTTGGTGTCGCGTACAGCGTGCCACTATTCCCTAGTATTTTTATTCGGTTCACATTTATATTTTCTAGAGAATTCTTTGAAGTTAACTTAATAGGTAATCTTGAGGCGTGTAAATAATTTCATCACCACTGATCTCAAAACGATGAAGGAAATCGGCATGTCTTAGAACCAAAAATTCGAAGACATGTGACATCTAACTGATCTAACCAACTCGCACTAGGCCAGCGTGGTAAATTACAGCCCTCTTCGTCTCACCTAGAGGAAGCCTGTATCCCAGCAGTGGGAACACTATAATGTGGGAAGCTGTGGGATATTAGCGTTGTCCACTGAGCCTCAAGGCTCAGTGGACAACATTAATATCCCACAACCTTAATCAATGGACTGCAATAGGCTTAGATGATTGATTGCTTGCCACGATCGTCTACAAACGCGTAAATTGAATAAGCCTGCCTACAAAACAAAACAACTTTGCTTATTCAGAATGACAATATCAAGTAAATTACAAACGAAAGGTCAACCATGACTCAGCCGTAAGGAGTATGAAATTTATCAACTTTAGATTATCTCATTAGGTAAACCTACACTAACGTCCTACGAAGTCTTGCGAAATCTTTGATGAGAACGTTGTTTCATTGGGCTAGAAATGAAGACTGACCCATTTATTCAGTAAATACATGAGTCTGAACCCCCTTGCATTGACATTTATCGTCGGTTATTAAAAAAAAAACTGTTCCGTAAATTTTGACCGCGTAGGTATTGCGCTTTTGATATGACACAGCAATGACACAGCAATTTTTTTTTTATAACCGACTTTTGTCGGTTATAAAAAAATAATAAAAATAAAATTCTTAATAATAGAATTCTTTTGAATTCTGCGGTCTAGAAACACGTGCTGAATTCATAGTTTCAGTTCCAGCATCAATGTCCTTTTTTTACGGAGGGGTATGCCGGACTCTTACCGGCTAAAACCACCGCGATGTTCCACCTCTGCCTATGGCCGGGGGTGCGAGATTCTCATAAGCATTCACCGGTCCCCCGACAGGACCCGCTGTTCCTCAGCGGGTCCCACCTCCTCGTGCGGCCATTCCCACAATGGTCGCACCCACTCTGCATCAATGCCCCTGCCACCCTGTCTGTATATATACAGATACATACCTACATACATACACTCAATAAACATTACCCTCCTTCTCCATCATCCATCTCAAAAGAACACCGTTCACTATTTCTTGGAATAAATTTGATGTGATTAAAGTATTATGAAGTCTATAACCAATTTACACGAAATAAGCACCTATAACCTTTCTACAGTTGGTTTCCAATTTGCATAAAACGGCAATAAAAACAAATTCCACCTTAGACCTTTCTTTTTCTCTAAGATCGCACGGAACCTAACCTCAATATAATTTCCCACAACATCTAATAAATAATGATATTAAAAAGCGCATTACTATTCTCGAATCTTACGTCATCCGTTTATCTATCGTCTGGACGTCGATATGTGACAGTATGACTTATTAGTCGATTCGCCCGAATTTACTCGCCCGAAAAGTGCGAATCATTGACTGCCACCGCGGGGTCCGGTGACCGCCAAAAATAGATTTTCTATGTGTTTGTTGTCTGGCAGACAACGTGTTAAATAATATTATTTTTTCTATAGGCGACTCGCACGAATTGGCATATTTTGAATGTTATGCAGTAAAGTTAGGAAAAACGAGTACACGTTTTATAATATTTAACTCGTATCACATCTATGCGCTAGTCCTTTTTTCCACTCTTAATTGCATAAAATTCAAAATGTGCAAATTCGTGCGAGTCGCCTGTAGATAAAATAATATTATTCAAAAGTTGTCTGGCATTTTTTGCTGAACTGGACCTTTTTGGCGCAGCCGTGGGCACACTTTTCCTGCTAATTTCTTAAGTACATCGGACTTCACACTTTTTATTTAATCTTTTATTTTATTGTTTGTTTTATCTGATGTATGTATCTGGTGTATTGTGTGTCTTTTAGTTTGTGCCAAATAAATGCATTTTCTTTTCTTTCTTTCTGTTATTTATTCGCACTTTTTGGGCGAGTAAATTCGTGCGAATCAACTAATAAGCCTATAGTATTTACTTAAGCCATCGTAAAATATTGAATTACGTCGTAACGACGTATAGCTTTTATGATCAGCCGGTATAATAAGATAATGCCGGTTCGTGTTATTTTTATGTTATTGCCTACTTGTCACGTTTTAACATTTTTTTATTCGCTTTTTTTTACTTAATGGTGTAGTAGTAATTTGAAACCGATAGGTGTCCAAGTTGGTTTAGGCTTTTTTTTTGACGAAAAAAATCTAGTTACAGATAGACCACACGATTTTACTTTTAAATAGGTACAGACGCCAGCAGGTCAAGCTAGCCGAAACTCTCAAATTTTCCCAATTAACCTTGAACCTTAATGCTTTAGTGATGAAGTTGAAAATCTATTAAAGAAATTTGACAGATTGTAGTAGCTTGATTGTGCTCGCGTCTGAACCAATAACTTTAATTTTGACTCTTCTATAACGTTTTATCTACCGTTTTTTTTTCAAAATCCGTCTGCTCACGCGGGCGCGTTTTTCCGCGGTGATTTTTTTCCGTGCACTGGATTTTAAACACACTGCTCAGCGTCGAGAGTTGATAATCCAACCGTCTGTTTTTTTGAAGCGCTGGGTTCAACACCCAGTATCGAAAACCCAGTGCGCGATAATTTTACATTCCATGTGAACGCTGGCTCACAACATTATACCTATATGCGTTTCAGTATGTATTACGTAATAAGGGTGCAAGTTGATACACCTAGGTAGGGTTGAATAGACGTCGGCGTCGATACTATTTAATTACAGAATTAATCATAACATAACATAATTTCTCAACACTTTTTAGGGTTCCGTACCCAAAGGGTTCCAACGGAACCCTATTACTCCGCCTCCGCTGTCCGCTCGTCCGTCAGCGGGCTGTATCTCATGAACCCTAATAGGCAGACAGTTGAAATTTTAACAGAATATGTATTTCTATTACCGCTATAACAACAAATAATAAAAATAAAGTTAAAGTTGTAAACTAAAGGGGTCTCCATACAAGAAACGTGTATTTTCGCCGATTTTTTGCCTTGTGGTACGGAATCCTTTATGTGCCAGTATTCAAGTCGCACCTGACCGGGGTTTTTTCATATTTCATTCAAGCTCGACAATGATTGAATCCAGTATCTCAAGATTAATCTCCAGTAAAGTAAACCACATCAAGTAACGATTAAAAAATATTTTTTTTGTAAATAAAGTCATTTATTAATTTGAGATAATATCAAAATGTTGTCACGGTGTATAAACCCTCTCGTTACTGTAACGAGTCAGATTGAAGAGTGCAATAAAGCACTAATTGCATGCTCTGACAGGTTCCTAGAGTATCGCATGCACCAAACAAATAAACAAGGTGCAGCAGAAGGATCACTCGAAAATAAGCCTTATCACGCGAACCTACGAACTTCCTTCCTTCCGAACCGCTCCCGCCACAATCCGCTCGTCCAATACGGGCACAGCTTCTAGAATGTTCTAGAAGTCGTGTTAGACACAGACGACGCGCACCTTTCTTTTTGACATTAGCTGTCTGACGTCCGTTAACTGGGCTGGACACCGAAAAGGGATTCTCTGTTACACAATTTACGCAACTTTATCTTTATCGCCCCGGACCCTATTTCTTTACATACATATATGTCGGAGTCATTTGTTAGACTATTCGGAACGTCAGTGCAACCCGGCGGCGCTCGACAGGGTCTAGCCTGAGTTCGTGGGGGGTGGGAGAGCTGCTGTTACAAGAGCGGTGTGAAGCAGTACGCATTTTTTTTTTTCCACTAAGAATTACTCCTGTATCGTTGGTACGTTTACAAAAATTTAAACTCAGATACACAAACAGCCAGACTGGAACAACTACCTGTAGGCAATACAAGTATTTGTTCCGTGCGGGAATCGAACCCGCGACACGCAGCGCAGCAGTCGATCACTCAGCCACTGCGTCAACCGTGTCGTCACTACCCGTAGTACGCCCACAGTAATTAAAATATGACTGATAATAACGCATTTAAAACACAATACAACAACAACACAACATTTAATGCCTGTAATGTCCCGGTATCCGGCTAAGACCACTTCTCACAGAGAAGGAACTTGAACACCACACTGGCTCAGTGCGGGTTGGCGATTTCAGACCGGTAAAACACAGCGTCTTCAAGAATGGCTCTAAAAGCAATGCAATGAGATTTTAAAACAGCTGAGTATAATATTATAAAACGTTAGCCGGTCTATCGTTTCACCGTTCCTTAACCCAGAGTGGATTGATTGATTGAATTATTAACAGGCAGATGTTCAGCATACAGCAATTCAAAAACGGCTGAGATTTTGTGTAAACTTCACCCTTGTTCGACGGTATTAATTTCTATCCTTTTCTATCTACAAGTAAGAGATATGTTCGTTTAGTTCACTTTTTTAGTCCCTTAGATTATTACTATACCGCCATTTTAGCGTTCGTTTATTAGTAGAAGTGGATTTACTGAAGCAATCTATTGAGTGTCTACAAGACCCATAGATACTTATTACCCTCTATCAATCCTTACAATTTGCATTAAAAACCGGTATCGTAATTCCTAGCTAAGAATGGCATCAATTTCCTTGATATTGGAAAAGATAGGAATAGCTCTAGCCGCTAAACTAACATTGAGTAAAATCAAGACCGCTTTTTTCCATTCATTCGATCGGCTGTTGTTTTTTATGATTCATTTGCTTATAAAACCAGTAACTTTTTCTAGCGTCAGGGTGATCCGCGAAATAGAAATTTTCTTTTTTTTTTGCAATTTGCAGGTTAGTATTTGAGGAGGAATTCTCGCAATTTTAAGAACGTTCACAGTCTGATCTCACTCTCAATCTGTCAAAAATACCTCTTATTTCCTTACATTTTGACAAGTTTTTGACATTTGTTTGTCGCCGAGATGAGACTGCGACTAGATTTTGAACGTTTTAAATTACGAGAATTGGCCTTCAGGTTGTATGTTGATCTAAATATGATTTGCAGCTGTAACAAAAATGTATTTATAAAATTGTATTCATAAAAATCATCGATACCACTCTCCAATTCATATTACCTACCCTATTGAATGATTGTTTTATGAAATCTTGTCATTTGGGGTCAATTCTAATTGAAGGAGTCATATTGCTGATTCTAATCAGTATAATTCTGTAAAGATATATTTGTTACGGTCGCAAACCATATTTTAATCAATGTACAACCTGACACTGTCAAATATTCCCAATCAACCTTGAACGTTAAAGTTTTAGCGATAAAGTTGAAAATCTATTAAAGAAATTTGACAGATTGTAGTAGCTTGATGTGCTGGCGTCTGTTCAAACACATCTTTTGATCGTCTTCCTTTTATCTTAGGGCTGAGTTTTCCATTGCCAGAAATGTTTACTTGAGGAATAAAATTGACGTTTGACAGTCAAAATTCAAAAATTATTTCTCGAATGAAGTTATCAGATGATTGAAAAATCAGCCCTTAGTTATTAAACTATTGCACTTACAATCGGGGACAACGGTTAATCTTCAAACTATTATACCTTAGCTAGCTCATGCATAATTTAGATTGCAACAGCTGCCCAAGAAGCTTAAAAATATCATATTTAAATTCCACATAAAAATGAACTAAAAATATTTAAATGTCTAATTTTATTTTCCAATAATCCATTCAGTCAAATAAAAAGAGGCACTAAAATCTACGAGTTTTACATTTGGTTTATGTTGTGTAACAAAATATACTGGCTATTTCCATAAACATAAAAATTATAATATTTTTACGACTTCCTCCAAACCCCATGTGGATTGATTGATTATGAAGGTGCGCTGCGACTTGTCCCTTAGAAATGGCGAAGCGAAACAAGACAAGAAAGAGAAAATATGAGGACATTTCAACCCTTTTGAAGTGCCATCATTGATGGAAATTGGCATGAAAGGACTTAGGGTTGTACATTCCGAAGATGCCTCACTGCGATGCCTCGCGGTCGTGGTTTAGGTCGCTGCCTCGATGTCACCTCCGTATAAAACAAATGCATGCTAACAGACACGCACGCACATGCCGAAGGATACCTCGCTGCAATACATAGGTGGGCTGCTCGGGTGTTTACCTCGATGCCTGGCAAGCGCGTGCGTATCTATCTGCGTTTGGTTATTCCTGATTATCAGATTTACCATTCAGAGGCCAAACCGAATAGGTACCCTACAATGCTAGTCAATTCCTCATCGGTCTTTGTGGGAGTGTTCCTTCAGATTAAAGACTAAAGCAAGAATTATTCCCGTGCCGGACGGCGCGTAAGTGTTCCACGCGCGCCTCAAAGAGATGTCAGCATAACGAGGGGCCCGTCAGGGCCGAAGCCTGCCGGGGCAGCGGGATTGTCCGAAAGGGTTACCGCTACCCCGGAACATAAAGGGCGAAGGAAGGAACATGGGTGGGTTTTAGTCAGTAAGAGTCTGACACTCCCTTCCGCTCCACCCAGAGCGGGAGGGGTCATTTGATGATTTCCCATCCGGAAAAAAAAGAAAAAAAAAAAGCAAGAATTCTTCCTTGCCTTGCATCGATCAGAGAGATTGAGAGCAGTGGTGGCCCAGTGGTGCCCCGTCTTACGAATTGTAGATTGTGGGTTCGAACCCAGGCAGACCCTGTGAGGAAACCGGCGTGTCCTAGAACCAAAAATTCGAAGGCATGTAACCTCTACAGACCCGCACTGGGCCCGCGTAGTTAACAGCCCACTCACTCTCGAAAAGAGGAAGCCTGTATCCCAGCAGTGGGAACATTATAGGCTGATTACCATTATGCTTGCATCAATTCAGGATAAACACACCTTTATGATCCAACGTTACGCTTGGATGAATATGTATATAGAGGAGCTGCATATTAAATTATTAAAAACTTTATTAATGTGGATCGCGTGCTAATATATGGCGGCGTGAGAGAACCGTTTTCCTGAACGTTTTGAAGTCGGATTTTATTAGAAATGATATTATATACGTTTATTGGCTTGCTGATTATGAAATGATTGCAAAATATTATGGCGAATAGGTTAATAATTCAAGAATATTAGTAAGTCCTGGAACTAAGGTTCGTATCTTTTCTGGAATACCTTTGCAGAAAGTTGAGAAGGGGGACTTAGTGGAGGGATTCATATAAATGGCTAACTGAGCACCGCGGTTTCACACGCATAAGTCTATATCTCATTGGAATATCGGGATAAAAAGTATTCTATGTCCTAATCCAGGTCATGGTCTACCCATGTGCCAAATTTCATCCAAATCCGTTCAGCCGTTTTAGCGTGGAAGCGTAACAAACAAACATACCAAAACGAAATGTTTTTTCTTTATAGTATATTAGTTTTGAAGTTTAGATAAGGAGACAGCAGACACGAAATAATGTTAAGTAAATCATGAGCAACAAGTTAAAACTTGTTGCTCGCTATTTTGATTGTGTATCTTTATTCTTGCAGTCTTTAATCTCATTAACCCATATTTATGGCCTTTTCCCAGCTATGTTGGGGTCGGTTCCCAGTCTAACCGGATGCAGGTGGATACCAGAGCGACCGCCTATTTGACCTCCTGATACACATGGCACGGAGGGGTTTTGGTATATAAAGATGATCACCCATCCACGGATCAACCGCGTCAAGCGTAGCTTAACCTGATCGATCGACTCGTGCGGCCGTTATTACTGAGCCACAAACCAGTCTCTCTACCCATACCCATATTAAAATTCGCAATGAATGTGCGCAATATGGAACTCCTTCCTCCTTCCTCCTTCCGTGATGGGGCTATGGAGAAATGCTGCACTTGCACGCTGCGTGAGCGTACCGTGATCCATCGCCACTCGTTCGATGTTCACCGCGCACAAGAAGGATGGAAAGCAGCACATGAAGTGAATTTTTGCTCCGTTGGTGTAATTGCCGTATGGCGTAAATATTTATGAACGACTTCAAAAAAGGAGGTTCTGGTCAGCATAACTGTATTACATATCCAACAATACCTTCACCATCTCTTCTCTAAATCCTGCCAGCAGAACGCTTCACCCTACATTCGGCCGCTACCATTCCGCAAATCACTCTGTAGCATCGTATCGATTTCGTGGGAACGCCGCGAGCGTCCGATCTCCGAGTATTGATTAGCCCCCTGATTTATCTGCTTATTGTTGGCATCTGATACACGTCACGAATATTGCAGATTAGATGGATAGATCGGGATTTGTCGTGGCTTTGTTTGCTTGTAAATATAGGTGGTTGTTGACTTGTAGAATAGGAGAGTCATTGTACCTACACTTGAGGGACTTGCTTCATGGCATTTAATCTGCCGTGAGTAAAAAAATAACTAAGTCGTCTAGGTACTCTACGAGCTTTCAGGGTACCGGGAGGAATTAATTAAACCACATTTTATCACGTATGTTCAATAATAATTCCTAGAAATCATTCTTCGTATTTTACACATTTTTCCTTTGGTTTGTCAGTCAAATCTGACACCTAAAAGTCTACTAAGCTAATGTTTATCTCGTATTTCATGCCAATAACTTTTACAGATTCGCGGAGGTTGCATGTAAGCACCAAATAGGCTATGATCTCTACATATTGTGAGGATCTGATGAGCTCTTCTAAGAAATCAAACAACGTTACGATTTCTTCACGTTTATTTTGACTTAACGTTTTTACATTTTCCCGACTATCACTATCACTGTTTTATTCCAAACAAAAAAAACCTAATACAAAATGTGATACCTAGTTCAAACCTTGCTTGACTGTTCGTATATGACCAGAGTTAATCTATTGCCAGCCTGAACTACATAAGGTCGACTTTAGCGGACAACCTTTACAGTACAGCGGATCGATTCTGTAAAAATCTCACTGTGAAAAGTTAGGTGAAGTGAGCTTAGAGTGAGCTGTCAATAGTGTCGATCCCTAGCATTAGTTGGAATGACAGCTCACGTCACCTAAGTTTTCACGGTGAGATGGTTACAGAATCGCACTGCTGGTATGAATGTAGTGTGGGGGGATAAATGATACAACGTTATAATTATTACGTTTATTCCATGCGAACGTGTTTACATCAACGCGCCTATACTATCACTGCTTTTCGAAACAAAAAAACGCCTAGAACTAATTTGAAAAGTCATTCTAAATTCGCAAAAATGTTTGTATGCGGCCAGAGTTATTTTTTGCCAGTCTGAACAACATAAGGTCAACTTTTGCAGACAAACTTTACAGTACTCATTTACCACTAGATGAGACTAGTTTGAACAGGCAATTCGGCTGTCGAGGTGCTTTTCCCATCTAGTAACCTCTAACCAAGAACCTTTCAACAGCCGTTTGTTGTTTTATGCTTGCTAATACTAGACCAACAACTGCTTAACCTAAATTGCTCTACAATCACAACTATCCGCATTTTTGATACTCAAATTGTCTTTACTCTCGCTTTATTATTTTTAAAAGAGTAAACGTGGAGTTTCTTGCCGGCTCGTCTCCATAGGAAACGACCAATTGGAACCGTGCACCTAGGCTTCTGACGTTTCATAAGTGCCCATGTGAAATAAAATATTTTGATTTTGACTCAAATTTCATACATCAAACAAGTTTATCAGTAATATTCTTGCAAGAAGTTACAATAGACCCGTTTTATAAACTTATCAATTACAGCTACCATAAACAGCATCCTTCAATTAACATAGAGGCCGCGCAAGCGTAGATCATTAACTGATTGTCTGCACTTTCCTTGAGAAAGTGTGTCTTGTGCTGTCGATGAACGAGACTGCACGCTGCAGCGCTGAAGCCGCTGCCAGGATGTTGGGAAAGCTTGGATGACAACTAAATTAATCAAGAAAGCAAATGCATGGCTATAGATCTTTGACAGTCATTACAGGTAATCAGAAGCCCAAAAGTCTTACAACAGTAGTTATGATTCGCGGGTTCTGGCGCAACCGTCAGGTGCGCCAGACCCCCGTTCTTTTGTGAATATTTTACATTTTGTAGGAAGCTACTGTCCTCATCACGAAACAATGCGTTGCGCCAGAGCCCCGTTCTTTTGTGAATATTTTGTATTTTACAATGCGAGATTACTAGTGGTGATTCGCCAGAACCCCGACCCTCATCGGTCGCCGAGGGACGACGCAAACTAAAAAAAAAAAAAAAAAAAAAAAAAAAAAGTTTGGTATGGTTTCTATGGTTTTGATGTGTTCTGAGTTCGAATCTGCGGTCCATTTTAGTATAGGATGCACGGTTTCGGAGATGTGCAGATTGATTTCCTCATATCTAATTGATATCCGGTGTCATTGTTCACCTTCTCGGCGGTCGGCGGTCATATCTATTACTCATTGTGCACCCCGCTTATCACTGCTTTTGTCTTGAACTTCTTTGTTATAACCTACCTGCCTTTTCTGAATCATCAATAAAACACATTCCTTCATTTTACTACCATTTTAATTCCAAATAATTATTGATGAACATTTAAATTATAGTCTTATCTACTTATAAAATAGGAGCGAAACATCTCATCCACTAAAATATCGTTGTACAGTGTGTTCCCTGTAAATATGCTCGTAAAACTATGCATTGAATATCCCTGAAACTTATACAGCAAATACATTAAGCAATATTCACCACAAACTGAAGTCCAATCATTCTGAATCCTATCAAAATTCCAGTCCCATCTCTTACAATTCCTTTTCAAAAACTGGAGATGATATCGCTCAGGTGTTCGTCCATATGAATCAAAATATTGACCGATGCCATTCGTATCGATATGTATAGCTACCCAGTGTGAACCTGGTTTATCATCCGCATCCAAATTGCATATTATATACGTTGGTACATGGGTATACATAGGCAGTCTATTAGCAGCATAAACATTATTTTCTAGACTGGGATGAATCTTTTTCATATGTTTTTGTAATTCTAGTGTATCCATGATATTACTGTTATTAGCAGATTATTACAGTACCAATCTATTCAATGGTTGTCATAGGAATGTTCACTCATCACGAAACAATGCAAGATAAGTCTGTTGACTCATAAAGCGATACAAGCTTGTCGACTTGAAAGTTACTATCAGTTTTGGTACATGGGTATACATAGGCAGTCTATTAGCAGCATAAACATTATTTTCTAGACTGGGATGAATCTTTTTCATATGTTTTTGTAATTCTAGTGTATCCATGATATTACTGTTATTAGCAGATTATTACAGTACCAATCTATTCAATGGTTGTCATAGGAATGTTCACTCATCACGAAACAATGCAAGATAAGTCTGTTGACTCATAAAGCGATACAAGCTTGTCGACTTGAAAGTTACTATCAGTTTCACTGCGGAAATGCCTTAGATTAAATAGTGCTATATAAGCCGAGCAGCCGCAGTCATAGAATCAGTGTATGGTCGTCTCGTTAGACCGCAGTGGATCTTCCAATACTACGTGTGTGTTACTTCAACGCATCAATTGCCATGGAGGTAAGTGTTTATTTATTCTATTGACAAACTTACTTTTCTTTCTGTTGTTATTTCCTTACGTGTGTTTGTGTGTGTGATTAAGTGTAAACAATTTGATATTAATATGATAACTGTGTTGTTGCAGAAATCATTCAACTTCGATGAAAATACCTATAAACAGTATTACTACTCGCCACTCTCCCCTCAGCAAGAAGAAGAGAGTGACGACATCGTCATTAAGAACACATGCGATGGAGGAAAAAGGAAATCGCAGTCGATTGATCAATTTTTTGAAGTAGAATCAAAAACGAAAAAGAGCAAGAAGCTGTTATCGTCAACTGTCGCACGAGCCGCTAGAGATGGTATATCATACATTTCTACTAATTCTGACGACGGAGACCAAGCGACGCATCTCATAAAAATTGAAATGTACGATATGAAGAAGCTATGCAAGATTCCAACTACTGATCATTGGAAACATGCTACCACGAGAATTAAATATTATGTAAAGAATAATAACGATTGCATTTACGACAACACAAACGCCCTCGTATACAATATTACAAAGACAATAGCAGAAAGTGAAAAAGTTAAAAAATACTTTTTTAACAATGACACTCATTAGTGGATTAGTGAATGTGATTCTGTTTACTTAAAGTACTTCTGTGTACTCATTAGATTTTACTTGACTTTCCTAATCCTTTGCTAGACTATAAATATTGGACATTATTTGAAATTGGGTATCAGTTGCTCTATCAACACTTAACTGTTACTTACTGTGCTACATACTTTCTTCTTTATTATAAAGATGGAAAACTTCAGTGAAATGTGCACCAGTGCTTTCTTTTCCGCACCCATTGAAGAGAATATAGAACAATCCAACAGCGAATTCAATCAGGAGCTGTCTAAAGTTTGTGATGAAATGGAGAAGCGTGAACTGTTCGATTCATCGTATGATGATGAGTTGTATAATCAATGTTTGATGGTTGAAACAACGTTTATCAAACGAGGTATCACTACTGATGAAAATAAGGTTACCAAGAAAGCAAAATTTGATGAAGGAGCTTCTACATCATCAATTGAAACCAATGACGTGGACAACAATAAGGTGGAATGTGATACATGTCATGTTTATATTAATAAAAGGTATTTATACAACCATTTAAAAAGCAATACACATAAAAATAATCTTTTAAAATCACATAATTCATTAACAAATGTTACAGTTGTTGAAAGCGCTTTTGGCAATCGAATTTTAACATATAGAATTAATAGTAAAACACTTCAATCGGGACAATATTTTGAAACACCGGAATCGTTTTTAAATTCGTTAAAAATCGATATCTTATTTTTGATAAATGAATGTATTCAACAACATACAATTTTTAAAATAAACTTCATATTGCATGCTGATTTCATACAACAAACTAAAGATATTAAAAATACGTTTGATTTTCAAACGTTTAATTACATAATTTGTCAGGGAGATGACTTAAATATTTTTTATTCATCATTAATAGACACTGTAGTCGGTAAAATTTGTCAATTTGAAAAAAAAGATAGTGGTTGGAGTCTTAATCAAATTAAATACATAGATATGAATGTTAACAAATTCAACCCCCTACGTGGTAGTTCATATATCGACCTTCCTCAAGATATTAAATCAAAAAAAGCTGTAATCAATGTTAAAAATAATGATAATATGTGTTTCAAATGGGCATTACTCTC
Source organism: Apamea monoglypha (assembly GCA_911387795.2). Lineage (NCBI taxonomy): Eukaryota > Metazoa > Arthropoda > Insecta > Lepidoptera > Noctuidae > Apamea > Apamea monoglypha. The sequence continues at coordinate 12,834,297 of OU426936.1, forward strand.
TGGTTTATATCCTGTATGTAAAAGTGTAGATCGGGTAGCATCTTACGCAATTCATGGAAATAAACTAAAATTTACTGGTATTTCTTTTCCGGTTAAAATTGCAGATATATCAAAAGTAGAGAAATTAAACAATATTAGTATTAATGTTTTTGGCTTAGAGTATAATAAAGAAAAAAGGTGTAATTCTGTTGTAGGTCCTTTATATTTAACAAAATGTCGTACACCTAATCATATTAACCTACTATATATATCGAATGGTACTAACAAACATTACTGTTATATTAAAAACTTATCGCGATTAGTTAGTTCACAAATATCAAGTCAACATCGTGCAGTTTATATATGTGATTCATGTTTACTTCATTTCCCATCAGAGGAAAGACTTAATAACCATCAACAATATGATTGCGCCCACATTTGTACGGAATTACCAAACGGTGAGGATTCCAAAAAGGATTGGTTTGGTAAAGCAACCTCAAATAATAAATTAAAATTTGATAAATTCGTGAAAAAGTTGGAAATGCCCTTTGTGGTTTATGCAGACTTTGAGGCATTTTTGAATCCGATAGAATCATGTAGTAACGATCCATCCAAGCCTAGTACAATTAATATTCAAAAACATGAAGTGTATAGTTTTGGATATTACATTAAATGTTCATATGATAACAGATTATCAAAATATGAGACGTATAGTGGGCCAAACTGTGCACAAGTGTTTATGAATCGCCTTTGTGAAGATGTGAAAACAATAGTTAAAAAAAATAGTTTCCAAAAATGTCCCGTTCCATTATCAGATGAAGATAAAATTAAAATTTCAAATTCAAACATATGTCATATTTGTGAAACTGAGTTAAATGAAGATCCTTTTTACGATTTTGATTGGCACACTGGCAGTTTTAGGGGTGTTGCACATCAAGTGTGTAGTTCTAAGTACAGAACCCCTCGTCATATTCCAATATTTTTACATAACCTCAGTCACTACGATGCTCATTTCATTGTCCATGCATTAAACCTCGATGATGGCAAAGTTGAAGTTATTCCACAAAATAAAGAACGATACATATCATTTTCAAAACAGTTAACAATAAATAATCAACCAGTAAGTTTAAGATTCGTAGATTCATTGAAATTTTTATCGTGTAGTTTAGATCAACTAGCTAAAAATCTGAATGATGATCAGTTTACAGAACTAAAAAGGAACTATCCTAATAATGAAGATTTTTCACGTTTAAGACGGAAAGGTATTTATCCTTATGAATTTATGTGTAATAGTGATTGCTTGAAACATCCATCACTTCCTGATCAACACCAATTTTATAGTTCACTCACAGATTCAAATATTTCAAATGATGATTATAATCACGCAAAAGATATTTGGCAACATTTTAAGTGTAGTAGTATGTCTGATTATTCCAATTTATATTTAAAAACTGATGTTTTACTTTTGACTGATGTATTCGAAAACTTTAGAAAGCTTTGTATTAAAACTTATGGATTAGATCCTGCTCATTACTATACTGCCCCAGGTTTAAGTTGGGATGCAATGTTAAAATTTACCAAAATAGAATTAGAATTGTTAACGGACTATGACAAAATTGCTTTTTTTAAAGCTGGTATTAGAGGGGGTGTATCTCAGTGTAGCAATCGTTTTGCTAGAGCAAATAATAAATTCATGGAGGATTATGATAGTGAAAAACCTAATTCATATCTAATATATTTTGATGCGAATAATTTATATGGTTGGGCAATGTCTCAATCTCTTCCTGTTGGTGGTTTCGAATGGATAGATTCTAATACAGATTATAATGTGTTGGATAACTCTAATTTCGGTTATGTTTTAGAAGTTGATTTGGAATATCATGATGAACTTCATAATTTGCATTCTGACTTTCCGTTATGTCCCGAAAACATATGTGTGGGTAATACTAAAGAAACTAAATTAGTTCCTAATTTAAATAATAAAAATAAATACATCATTCACTACAGGAATTTAAAACAATGCATTGAAATGGGAATTAAATTAATTAAAGTACATAGAATTTTAAAATTTAAACAGAGTTCTTGGTTAAAGAAATACATAGACTTAAATACTAGTTTGAGAACGTTAGCTACATCAAACTTTGAAAAAGACTTTTTTAAATTAATGAACAATTCTGTCTTCGGTAAGACTATGGAAAATATTGAAAAAAGAGTAAACGTTAAACTACTAACTCACTGGGATAATCGTGGTAAAGTTTTAGGTGCTCAAGATTGGATTGCAAAACCAGAATTCCATAGTTTATCAATATTTTCAGAACATTTAGTCGCAATACAATTACGGAAAACAAAATTAATTTATGATAAGCCGATTTATTTAGGATTTTGTATTTTAGATATATCTAAGACCCTTATGTATGAATTTCATTATAACTACATGATTAAAAAGTTTCATAATAAAATTAAGTTATTGTACACCGATACCGATAGTTTGATATATCAAATTTTTACAGACAATTTTTATGAGGATATAAAACCAGATCTACTTCACTATTTCGATACATCAGATTACCCGGAAAATAATATTTACGGATATCCAAAAATAAATAAAAAAAAGTTAGGTTTTTTTAAAGATGAGAATAATGGTAAAGTATTGAAGGAATTTGTAGGGTTGCGATCAAAAATGTATGCCTTAGAAATAGAAGATAAATTTATAGCAAAGGCAAAAGGGGTTAACAAAAGTGTTACCAAAAAAATGAATATGGAAAATTACAAATCGTGTTTGTTTAATAAAAATGTATTATATTGTAGTATGCTTCGATTTAAGTCAATCAAACACACTATTTTTACACAAAAAATAAATAAAACATCTTTATCATATAATGATACCAAACGATGTATTATGAACAACAACATTGATACATTGGCTTGGGGACATTATAAATTACGCTAAGTGTAATACTTTTTACTTTTATTTCTGTGTGTATATACAAACTTTGTACTGATTGTAAAATTATGATATTACTATAATGTTATATAATAGTTTATTACATATTTAAAATTTATTGTTTGATTGTAAATAATGTAAAATAATTGTAGTTTCTATTTGTGTGCTTAAATTTGACGTTGAGGTGATTGTGAAATCACCTTTCTCTTTTATCATTTTAGCAATATATATATTTAATTTTTACAAAAACATTTTCATTTTTATTTCATCCCTTTAAACTCTAGACGTGTGAAATGTTTCACTTTATCCATCCGTTTACTGCTATTGTGGCAGGACCAAGTGGATGTGGGAAGTCAAATTTTGTAACAAATTTCATAAAATCAGTTAAAGAAATATGTAATTGTGATTTTAATCAGATCACATGGTGCTTTGATGAAATGCAGCCTTTATATAATTTACCAAATGTTAACTATCATCAAGGAATTCCAAATCTTAATATGTTTGATGGTGAAAACCCACACCTTATTATTATTGATGATCTAATGAGAGAGTCTGATGGAAGAATTGTGGATATATTTACAAAAGGTAGTCATCACAGGAATCTTAGTGTATTTTATTTAACACAAAATTTATTTCATCAAGGTAAAGGTCAAAGAGACATTTCTTTAAACTCAAGTTATATAATTTATTTTAAAAACCCTCGAGATAAAACTCAAATAAGATATTTAGCACGACAAGTGTCACCAGATAACCCAAAATTCATTGAAGACGCCTACAGGGATGCAACTTTAGAAGCGCATGGATATTTAATGGTAGATTTAAAACAGAATACAAATGATTTTTGTCGTATCAAGACAAATGTATTCCCATTTAATGGTTACTGCACAGTCTACGTCCCCACGAAAGAGTTTAAATACACCAAGAATCAAACAATTCAAATCATTTCTAAATGATGCATCGTCGACTCACAACGCATAAGCATTTGCTAAACGCTTTGCATACGCTTAAACCAAAATATCAAAGAGCGTTACTTAAAACGTGTGATGAAGAAGAAATAAATTGTATTTGTGAATGTATTCATAACGTTTTACAAGGAAAGATACCTCTTAAAGATCAAGATAAACAAAAATTGAATAAACACAAAAATATACTCCGTAAACTGGTGCATAAGTGTAAACATAAACTAAGAAAAAATATTATTATACAAAAAGGAGGGGCTTTCTTACCAATAATATTAGGTGCAATATTGAGTGGATTAGTAAGTGGACTAGCCAGTTAACATGGAAAATGCTAAAAAAATGATACTTATTGAACCTGGATTGATTGAAAAATTAAAACAAGAAAATAAGGTTACTAGTAATTTGTCTCGATTAGATATTGAAATGCAAAATATTATGAATAGTAAGACGGAAGACCGAAAGAAGTGGATGTTATATTTACAAACACTACAAAGATACCTTCACTTTACCGAAGAGGATCGTCAACCACTCAGATTACCAATTTATTCTGATACATCTAATGAAGATTCAAATGGGTCTAAAATTGGTTTTAAAAATAAAGATAGAGATCTAAAAAGTTCAGTTGATGTTGAATCTTTGTTGGAGGAGAAAGGATCCATTAAAAGTATAGAAAGTGAGGCAAATCCACTGTATTCACCAACACAAATACTCAGTTTAATACCGAAAACTTATAATAAAAAAGGTGAGTCATTATTAAACTTAATTGGAACAAGTAAAAGTAAAATACGTTGGGATAATGAAGGCACAGTCATAATTGATAATGAAAAAATTCCAGGAAGTAATATTGTTGATTTAATAAATGATTCACTAAGACCCTTAAAAAAAAGTGATCCGATAGGGTGGGATAGATTTGCTAAAGCATTAAAAGATATTAAAGTACCACTTACTTTTATTGGAAATCCAAAGAGATGTGAGTTTATTAACCAACTTCAAACAAAAGATCTGAACAAAACCTCTGAGATTGAAGTTCAAGAGTTTTCTACACCGAGCAGTGGAGATAAAAGATCTATAACTAAAATACGTAAAAAGATCGATTGGGAAAAATGGACCCCGTACTAGAAGAAATTAACAGGATTTATTATGATCCATCTAACCCCGCTGGTTTTGGTAGTATTGATAAATTATCAAAAGCTATGAAGGGTAAAATGGATAAAAAGCAAGTAAAGGAATGGTTACAATCACAAGAAACATATACATTACATAAACCCATTCGGAAAAAATTCCCGCGTAATAGGTACATTCTATCAAATATTAATGAGCTGTGGCAAGCTGATTTAAGTGATATGCGAACTCATTCTCAATATAATGATGGTTTCAACTACATACTTTGTGTTATTGATGTATTTAGTAAATATGCTTTTGCAAGACCAATGAAAAAGAAAAACTCAGAAACAACTAAAGAATGTTTTGAAAGTATATTTACTGAAAGTAATTCAACACCTACTCACATACAATCTGATAAAGCTACAGAATTTGTTTCAAAAGATGTACAAAAATACTTTAAATCCAAAAAGATAAATTACTATACCACTAACAATCCTGATATTAAGGCTAGTATTGTTGAACGATTTCAAAGAACTCTAAAAATGAAAATGTGGCGTTATTTCACTCATAATAATACTTATAGATATATAGATGTTTTACAAGATTTAATTTACTCTTATAATCACAGCATTCACTCGAGTATTAAGATGTGCCCATGTGATGTAAGTTCCAACAATATTATGACAGTTTGGACTAATCTTTATGATAGAGGGTCAAACAAACTTTCTTTAGAAAATCCAAAACCAAATTTCAACGTGGGTGATTATGTTCGAATAACTAAATATAAACATGTTTTCCAAAAAGGATATGAATCAAATTGGAGTGATGAAATATTCATTATATCTTCAATAATTGATAGATCTCCATGGGTTGTTTATACAATAACAGATTTACAAAATGAACCAATAGTTGGTACTTTTTATGAAAGAGAATTACAGAAGGTCACTTACAACCCCACCTCACAATATAAAATAGATAAAATAATTGGCACTCGTTATTCGGGTAACAGAAAAGAAGTATTAGTGAAGTGGAAAGGTTATCCAGATAAATTTAACAGTTGGATTTTAGCTTCTAGTTTAAAAGAAATATGAATAAAGAAAGTTTTTATTTAACTTTGCTCAGCAATAGTTCAATGGAATACTTTCCTGATAACAAGACCACAAATTTTTCAACAAAATTACCAAAAGCTATGAAATTAGAAGGTGAATGGTCGGTTGGAGTTGTCGAGTTTCAATATCCATGCACCATGTTTACTGTTCAAGATCATGAAAATGTTGTTTATATCACAAAAACCATGTTAATGCCTACTGAAGATAAACCATCAACAGTGTACTACAAAAAACATATTCCCGCTACCAACTACGATAACGTTGAACATATTTTAAGAGCGTTAAATGGTGTTAGAGAGAACTTGAAATTTCGTTATGATGGAATAACAAAATTTGTGTCTGTTTCTGTTTTGGATAAAAATATAACATCCGTAACATTATCACCCAAATTAAGTTTACAACTAGGTTATGAACCAGATAAAAATCTCCTAGACAGAAATTTTGGGAAGTGTCCTGCTAATTTACACTTAGGGTTACCATCTCAACTATTTCTATATTGCGACATTATCGATCCTCAGATTGTGGGTGATGTTATGACTCCGCTATTAAGAGTCATTTCATTAGATCCTTCAAAATACATTTATGGTGCGAATAAAATGCACGTTTTCTCTCCACCTCACTACTTACCTGTTATGCGAAGAGAGTTCGATACGCTGGAAATAGATATAAGATCGAGCACAGGACAAAAAATACCATTCCAATTTGGAACCGTGTGTATTAAACTACATTTCCGCAAATTATAATAATGTATTCTCCTCATGATCATCATAAATGTCCATATGAAAATTATTATTCACATCAAGCTGGATCAGGAGTTGGAGTAATTTATAAGGGTTCACCATACCAACGCGGTCATGGTATTGGGAGCTTCTTAGGAGGGTTATTTAGATCAGTTTTACCTTTACTTTCAAGTGGTGCTCGAGTGGTTGGTAAGGAGGCATTAAACGCTGGAGTAGGACTTTTATCGGATATGGTTCAAGCCCGTCCTATGGAAGCCTCAATAAAAGATCGTCTAAAGCAAGTTAGTACGAACTTAAAACGAAAGGCTGATGACAAAATTGATCGATTTAACATGACAGGATCTGGGTATATAACTAAAAGAAAACGATTGGCCTCGTTCATTCCACCACTAACAGCTAAAGTGAAAGCTACGAAAAAACTTGGTCTAAAACCAAAAAACATCAAAGATATATTTTCAAATTAAGTATGTCTTTCCTTCATAATCATTCTTGTGAGTGCGTTAAGTCAGAATTAGATTTGTTTGCATTACCGTCTACACAAACAAGCATTGAAAATGGATTGTGGATTCACTATAAACCAATTTCATCTCTTGCTGATGATGGACCTATCGAGTTTCAAGTTCCTGGAACAGGCGATGACTACATAGATTTGTCTCATACATTACTCCACATAAAGGCAAAAGTATTAAATCAAGATTCAACAAACTTGATATCAGCTACAGCAGTAGCACCTGTAAATAATTGGTTGCATTCACTTTTTAGTCAACTCGATGTTTATTTAAACCAAAAACTTATATCACCACCTAATAATACCTATGCCTATCGAGCATACATGGAAACCCTTTTAAACTATGCTCCTGCTGCTAAACAATCTCATCTTACTTGTAGTCTTTGGTATGAGGATACAGCAGGAAAAATGGATTCCACAGATGGTAAAAACATAGGATTTGTTAAAAGACAGGAATTAGTTAATGAAAGCAGGGAAATAGAAATGATTGGTCATCTTCATGGTGACATTTTCAATCAAGATAAATTTTTAATTAATGGCGTTGAAATGAGTGTAAAATTAGTTCGGTCAAGAGAGAGTTTTAATTTAATTGCTGGGTCAAATGATGTAAAGTTTAAAGTTTGCATTACGGACGCAACTCTTATTGTTCGAAGAGCACGAATTAATCCAAGTGTATTACTCGCACATCAGAAAGTTTTAGCTTCTACCACTGCTAAATATCCTATTACTCGTGCTGAAGTTAAAGTTTTAACAATTCCATCCGGTGTACAAGGAAAAACTCTTGATAATATATTCTTAGGACAGGTACCCAAAAGATGTATTATTGGATTTGTGAACAATTCTGCATTTAATGGTTCACTTACTAAAAATCCATTTAACTTTGAAAACTATGGTATTAACTCTTTCAGCTTATATATTGATGGTCAACAAATACCTTCAAAAGCTTTGCAACCATCTTTTAATAATAATATATTTACATCGGCATATCATACTCTATTCTCGGGGACTGGTATTCACTTTCTTAATGAAGGAAATGCAATCTCTCGTGAACAGTATGCCAAAGGCTACTGTCTTTTAGCATTTGATTTAACTCCTGATTTATCAGCTAACTCATCAGCTCATTGGAATCTCATAAAGCATGGCAGTGTAAGATTAGAAGTACGATTTGAATCCTCACTAATACAAACAATTAACTGTATTGTTTATGCTGAGTTTGATAATATTATTGAAATAGATAAAAATAGAAATGTTACTGTAGACTATAGTAGTTAAGGTTATAATGTGTGTTGTGTTTTAGATTTATGTGTTATGCTTAATGCATTTTGTGTATATGTAACTAAAGGAAACAATATAAAATTAAATAAAACAAATTGTATGCAATGTATTATTTTTTATTTCTTTATAAACTCCCTATTTAATCTTATACAAAACACTGTTCGAGTTTAAACTTTACATAAGCACACTGACTAAACCACTGAACATGCTGCTGCCAAGGATCATCATCATCTTCCCAATCTTTTAAACCACCACCACAATGGAAACACTTGGTCCTGTCTCCATGACCAGTATAAAAGAAACCGGCTTCTGCAAGATCTTCAGGCTTCTGTTGCATATCGAGAGGCCAGTTTTCGAAACTGATCAACCGTCTAGATTTTGAACTGAAAAATGGATATTCAGCTCTTGGGTACTGCATATTCACCACTTTTTCTTCTCCAATCAGTTTTGTAGTTTTGCTTTTCAATGAAGTGTTCTGTACACACATACCACACTCATCTCTTCCTTCTGGAAAGTAACAGTTAAGTGTTGGTAGAGCAACTGATACCCAATTTCAAATAATGTCCAATATTTATAGTCTAGCAAAGGATTAGGAAAGTCAAGTAAAATCTAATGAGTACACAGAAGTACTTTAAGTAAACAGAATCACATTCACTAATCCACTAATGAGTGTCATTGTTAAAAAAGTATTTTTTAACTTTTTCACTTTCTGCTATTGTCTTTGTAATATTGTATACGAGGGCGTTTGTGTTGTCGTAAATGCAATCGTTATTATTCTTTACATAATATTTAATTCTCGTGGTAGCATGTTTCCAATGATCAGTAGTTGGAATCTTGCATAGCTTCTTCATATCGTACATTTCAATTTTTATGAGATGCGTCGCTTGGTCTCCGTCGTCAGAATTAGTAGAAATGTATGATATACCATCTCTAGCGGCTCGTGCGACAGTTGACGATAACAGCTTCTTGCTCTTTTTCGTTTTTGATTCTACTTCAAAAAATTGATCAATCGACTGCGATTTCCTTTTTCCTCCATCGCATGTGTTCTTAATGACGATGTCGTCACTCTCTTCTTCTTGCTGAGGGGAGAGTGGCGAGTAGTAATACTGTTTATAGGTATTTTCATCGAAGTTGAATGATTTCTGCAACAACACAGTTATCATATTAATATCAAATTGTTTACACTTAATCACACACACAAACACACGTAAGGAAATAACAACAGAAAGAAAAGTAAGTTTGTCAATAGAATAAATAAACACTTACCTCCATGGCAATTGATGCGTTGAAGTAACACACACGTAGTATTGGAAGATCCACTGCGGTCTAACGAGACGACCATACACTGATTCTATGACTGCGGCTGCTCGGCTTATATAGCACTATTTAATCTAAGGCATTTCCGCAGTGAAACTGATAGTAACTTTCAAGTCGACAAGCTTGTATCGCTTTATGAGTCAACAGACTTATCTTGCATTGTTTCGTGATGAGTGAACATTCCTATGACAACCATTGAATAGATTGGTACTGTAATAATCTGCTAATAACAGTAATATCATGGATACACTAGAATTACAAAAACATATGAAAAAGATTCATCCCAGTCTAGAAAATAATGTTTATGCTGCTAATAGACTGCCTATGTATACCCATGTACCAAAACTGATAGTAACTTTCAAGTCGACAAGCTTGTATCGCTTTATGAGTCAACAGACTTATCTTGCATTGTTTCGTGATGAGTGAACATTCCTATGACAACCATTGAATAGATTGGTACTGTAATAATCTGCTAATAACAGTAATATCATGGATACACTAGAATTACAAAAACATATGAAAAAGATTCATCCCAGTCTAGAAAATAATGTTTATGCTGCTAATAGACTGCCTATGTATACCCATGTACCAACGTATATAATATGCAATTTGGATGCGGATGATAAACCAGGTTCACACTGGGTAGCTATACATATCGATACGAATGGCATCGGTCAATATTTTGATTCATATGGACGAACACCTGAGCGATATCATCTCCAGTTTTTGAAAAGGAATTGTAAGAGATGGGACTGGAATTTTGATAGGATTCAGAATGATTGGACTTCAGTTTGTGGTGAATATTGCTTAATGTATTTGCTGTATAAGTTTCAGGGATATTCAATGCATAGTTTTACGAGCATATTTACAGGGAACACACTGTACAACGATATTTTAGTGGATGAGATGTTTCGCTCCTATTTTATAAGTAGATAAGACTATAATTTAAATGTTCATCAATAATTATTTGGAATTAAAATGGTAGTAAAATGAAGGAATGTGTTTTATTGATGATTCAGAAAAGGCAGGTAGGTTATAACAAAGAAGTTCAAGACAAAAGCAGTGATAAGCGGGGTGCACAATGAGTAATAGATATGACCGCCGACCGCCGAGAAGGTGAACAATGACACCGGATATCAATTAGATATGAGGAAATCAATCTGCACATCTCCGAAACCGTGCATCCTATACTAAAATGGACCGCAGATTCGAACTCAGAACACATCAAAACCATAGAAACCATACCAAACTTTTTTTTTTTTTTTTTAGTTTGCGTCGTCCCTCGGCGACCGATGAGGGTCGGGGTTCTGGCGAATCACCACTAGTAATCTCGCATTGTAAAATACAAAATATTCACAAAAGAACGGGGCTCTGGCGCAACGCATTGTTTCGTGATGAGGACAGTAGCTTCCTACAAAATGTAAAATATTCACAAAAGAACGGGGGTCTGGCGCACCTGACGGTTGCGCCAGAACCCGCGAATCATAACTACTTACAACGAGTCTTACCAAGGGGTATCGTGTTGCCCAGTAACTGTGTTGTGGAGGTCAGATAGGCAGTCGCTCCATGTAAAATACTGGTATTCAGATGCATCCGGTTAGACTGCAAGCCGACCTCAACATGGTTGAGAAAAGGCTGGATAGATTGATTGCAAATATATGACTAAACTAGCTGCGCCCCGCGGTTTCACCCGCATAAGTTTCGATCCCGTGGGAATATCGGGATAAAAATCCTATATGTTAATCCTGGTTATAAACTATCTGTGTGTCAAATTTCATTCAAATTTGACGGCACGGTTGGCGCAGTGGTTAAGCGATTGACTGCTGCGCTGCGTGTCGCGGGTTCGATTCCCGCACGGAACAAATATTTGTATGACCTACAAGTAGTTGTTCCGGGTCTGGCTGTTTGTGTATGTGAATTTAAATGTTTGTAAACGCACCCACGATACAGGAGAAATTCCTAGTGTGGGGCAACGTTTATTTAAAAAAAAAAAAAAAAAAATCATTCAAATCCGTTCAGTAGTTTTTGTTTATAATATTAGTAGTATGTATATAGGAATACATGATCAACCTTGAAATCAAGTGAGGTATCATCAGCCTAAATATAGATTTATCAATTGTCAATTAGAACACATCTTCCATACTAATGAACTAGACACAGCTAAATAATATCACTGATGATAAAAACATAAAATGTTGGAGTTGTGGCTATCGGAGAGTTACAGAAGACTAGGTTTTTCAACGGGTTTAACTTGCTTAATGGTTATTTGCGCACCAACAACTAATAGATAAGTAACTAAGATTTAATTCATGCTCATCAGAAAGCTTTCTCCTTACCACGTTTCATTCACACAACTTTAATCTCAGAGATCAGCCATAACTTGGCCAGCGAAAGGGGTTAACTCGACATGGACATAAAATGACAGGCGATGAGAAGCAATTAAACCCGTTACGTGTTGCTGACGACTAAGTAATCACAGATTTTGTTAGCACTTTGATTTCCGTTGCTATAACTCTTCACTAACTACAGTTAAATGATTGGTGAAATCAAACAGTCGCTTAGGTTTGTCATTTCTACAAACACGTTTATGTCAACGCGTTGTGAGTTGCTTACAGAAGGCGAGCTTTTACAACCGAACATAATATGTAAGCACTCCTACAAAGAACTTGGTTTGTCAGTTAAATAATTTATTTATCCCCATCGCGCATACCCGCGGTATACCCATCGCGTTTACGGAGTTTAGCCAGCCAATTTAAAATAACCCTGTATAAAATCGTCCATCCTTTACCGCACGATAAAATATGCCACCCAAAAACTGCTGTCAAGTTATGACGACATTCTGCCGCATTAAAGTAATTTTATTAAACGTGTTTTAAAATTACATGCAGTACAATCCTATGCAACACAAAGATGATTCTAAACGCGGCCGCGTTACTTGCGAAATGTCAAAGAGAATCAGTCCCAGGCCAGCTTGTCTTAAGTGTCTCAAGAATCGTGTTGTGTTTTAATTTGTTTAGTCAATTCCCATGACCTTGAATGGTTTCCTCTGGCTGATTTATATCAGAGACCAGACTATTTACGATGTATTTAAATATTTCTATACTATTTTGGGAGATAAGTACATAGATAGTGGTTAGACAAATTGAGGAGTATATTAATTTGATAGCAGAACAGACTAACCACAACTTATGGTTGGCAATGGCAATTTATGGTTTTTTAATAGTGGTAAGGCAAGGTAATTGGAACATGCAGCTGAGATAAGAATGCTAAGAGGGTTGTGTGGTGTTGCACGAATGGATAGAATAAGAAATGAGTATAGTATAAGAGGAAGTCTGAAAGTGGCACCGGTAACTGAAAAGTTGTGTGGAAATCGGTTGTCATGGGTTACCGCTACCCCGGAACATAAAGGGCGAAGGAAGGAACATGGGTGGGTTTTAGTCAGTAAGAGTCTGACACTCCCTTCCGCTCCACCCAGAGCGGGAGGGGTCATTTGATGATTTCCCACCAGAAAAAAAAAAAAAAAATGGTGTGGACATGTGAGTAGGAATATGGAAATGTCGTGAGGAAAGTTTTGAGTATGAATGTCGAAGGCTATAAGAGTAGGGGAAGACCAAGTAAACGATGGATGGACTGTGTGAATAATGATATGGTTAGAAAGGGGGTGACTACTACATGACGACTAATAGAGAAGTATGGAAGAAAAAGACATGTTACGCAGACCCGGATCCCGAATTGGGAGAAGGGCAGGAGAATGATGACTTCTTGTAGTAGCGGTATAAATATTAAAATCAAGAGGCTATTTGGGTGGAACATATTTATCAACACATATGTACCTAAAATACACGACTTTTTCTCCTTGACGGAACAGATATTAAGTGACAGGTTCAAAACAGTTTTACTAGAATATTATAACTCTGTCGTGTAGGTATAAAACCTCCATCAATAAATAGTAATTTCTGGGTAAATAAATAGGCACTTTTGTCTCTGACTATGTGGAATCACAAAACGGTAAAAAGCAAGAGTGATGGTCAATGGTCGTCCTTTCTCTAAAAAAAAAAGGATTAGCTATACCTTGGGGTACGCCAATACAAGCATGAACTTCGCTTGTTTTTGTAAGTACAGACTAATATTTTTTATTTATTTATTTTTATTTATTTTATGGGACTTCAGACAAACTCTATCCTGGAAAAAAACTGATAATACTGAATTTATTTTATGGAATTTCAGACATACTCTATCCTGGAAAAAACTAAAACTACAGTTATCGTTTGTACAAAATCGATCTAAATAATTATAATTATGTATAAGTCACTTGACCGATTGCGAATTTGACCATGCGCGACGAAACAACTTAACTGTACTTTAAGACTAGAACACGCGAGAAAATTCATGTCCTAAATTCGATTCCCAGCTCAGTGAACTTGTAATTCGAGTTTCCTGTCAGAAAATTTACAGCCTGGAGTTTATAATTCTGAGCGATAAATAGCGACAAGCTGGCTTCGGGACCTACAATACCGTTATTTGCTATCTGTGGGTGTACAATAGCACACCTTAGCTAACCCTAGGATCAGTGCCTATTTACAGTCACGTCATAAAGTTAAAATTTGGATGTGGGAATGTTAGAGACGTTCTCAAAAAGGGAAAGCCGACTGTACGGTTTTCAACTTTTTTTTACAAAAACCTTGATTTCTCCGGTGTCATTTGTGCCTGTACTGACAAATCCTACGCCACCTACTATACCCAGAAATTAACGACTACCTGATCTGCCTAGCCTTTTCCCAGCTGTTTTTGGGGTCGGCTTCCAGTCTAACCGGATGCAGCTGAGGAGCAGTATTTTACTTAGAGAGACTGCCGTATGACCTCCACTTAACTCAGCCCAGCTACACGATACCCCTTGGTAAGGCTGGTTCCCAACTACCAAAAAGTGGTTTTTATACTATCCTAGAACCATCATTTATCGAGGACTATATGAGACTTATATCCACATATAAGTCGCGAAAAGGGCCCACTTTATAAGTCTACTTTTACTTATAACGTATTTAAATCAGACCGCTGAAATGCCATATACGCCTATATTGCTCCTGTAATTGAATTACGTCAATGCAAATACTCCTGTTAATCTCAATATAAGTAAGTTATAGTAAAAAATTAGATTAATACGCGCCTAGAAATGCTTCCATAAGCTCGTATATTGTGAACAGTCAGAGTGAGTGTATCGGACATTGTTGTGCTCTGTAAAAAAATATTTTTAACATCTTTTTTATATGAATCAGAATTTATTAATGTCAACCATAGTTGAAAAACAAAATGTTATTGTTGTCAAATTGTTAGTCTTATAGCTTATTCGTAGGGGAACATGAATTTTCTGTGAAATCTATCATGGTTTTGATAACAGTTTTAAAGCGCCTCTTGAAATTTGCTTATTTACATTTTAGTATTAATTAATACTAAATTAATATTATGAAGGCAGCTGACATTTTCTTAGTAAGCATTTCCAAGTGTGACATAGTGCTAAAATAAGTATTTTTAGCATTTTCAAGTGTGACATAGTACCAATATGAGTATATTGGTTCTATATTGGGTTATCTCAAAACCAAAGATTCGCCATTGTTACCGATTAGGGTTCCGCAATGCCCAGATGAAAATCGATTGATATTTATAGATAAGTTCAAAAAATATTTTAAGGTTTGTTCTACGTGCTAGGTTAAACATTGACATTTATTTGACTTAATTATATAACAGGTTGCCGACGATTTAAACAAGACTATGCCGATGTTCCTGGATATCGATCGATTTTTAACCAAAAGAGATTTCCGATCTTTAAAGAACTTAAAATGGCCTTGGAATGTTACACATTTCTCTTATCTGAGATATGTCCCGGTTGTCACAGCGTGGTGTCTATTAACACTAGAGATTTACATTTCACTACGAATCAAGAACACATTAGATCATTGCTATACCAAGATTGGTTTTGGTGTGAGAACTGTTCTACTTACCTACGCAATTTATGATCACTTCCCAAGAGACGAATGTGAAATGTGTCACTAGCATTTTTATATAAACAACTAAATTCATACATGCTACTTTGTCATGAAGCTAGCTTTAGGTAGTTTACTTAGGTATAATAAAATTTAATTTTTTGAACTAACCCACAACAAACGGTGCCAAATTTGGTATTTCGGAGATGGTACATAATATAGGCCAAAACTAGTATCTCGAACTGTTGAAAACTGGTAATCGATCAACATTTATGTACAGAAAAATCTCATTTGGTAAACAAGAAACATTGTCATAATTTTTTTTCAAACATTTGATCAAACCGTTGTGCCAATAGTGCCCTGGGGCTGAAATACTGATGTGTAGATTTTCTCTGTTGGTATGTAGTACCTAATGTTCGTGCGTCTTTAGGCAAAACATTGTTTATTCTCATATTTAAAATTTCAAGTAAAGAGTTTAATGCAGCATGAGAAATATTGAAGTCTAAAGCCAAGTTTTTAATAGAATGACGCAGTTCTAAATTTTTGTTATAATCCGAAAGTTCTTCCTGATTATCACTTTCAATATCGCTCAAAGATTTGGTATTTTCGTAGTCCGAATCTCTTCCATCTAAAGTAGTACTACAATTATCTTGTCCGGAACCCTCGCTAGAATTCGCGATACGGTCTTCACCAGTTAAATTAAAAAAATCGGTGCTCACTGCGGTTAATATTTCTTTGCATGCTGTTTTATATGTTTTTTTAACTTTTCTTTTATAAGATCCACTTTTTTTAAACCGCTTCCACTTATTTAAATCCATTTTTCAATATTTGTAAACAAAAACTGTTGTAATCAAAATGGCTGATGTCAAATCCTACAATAGAATTTGCAAAACTATATAAAGCGTGTTTTCGCCTGTACTGGTCGTTACAAGCAAAAGTGGCTTCTTAAGAGTTTTAACCAGGATTGTTTGAGATTACTTAGACAATAACACTACTGTGGAATGCCTATATAAATATGTCTAGGTTTAAAATGGCAAACGATAAATCTAAAAAAAAAAAAATATAGAGAACATTTTATCCTACCGAGTGCTGTTATAATCTTGGTGATTTATTATTTTTACAACGTGGATATGAAATTACTACTTAGTTACTTCTAAGCTTATGTTAAACCAAACCAGATACATAAATTACTTACAGTAATTTACTTATATTGGCCACAAAATATTAGCTTGTATGAGGCTATAGGTAAAAATAACAAGAGTAATTGCTCCTCAGTGCATATCTTCCTGGTACATGCTCCTGCAGGAGTTTTAAGATTGGGGAAGAAATGGCCCGCAGATGTTATCTTATAGGCGCATTTAAGTCTGACTTACCGGAGTAATTACTCTTGAGTGTAATTACTCTTATTTCATGCTTTTATAGGAGTCTTGATCCTATTTTTGTCAGGAAATATGATCCTATATACGGATATAAGTACAAATTATAGGACACAACGTACTTGAGTAAAAACAGCATGTATTTATGCTGTTAAAAGCGTAGTAGCAACCACCAAAACCTTCATCGGAGCTTTATAAGTCCACGTAGCATTATAAAATCGCATTCCAGGATTATTTTGCTAGTTGGGTTGTCAGACTTGCGGGGTTTTGACAACCCGTAACGACTGTCAAAGTTTCACGAATGACAGCCAGAACCAACAGCTTTCCGCGGTACGGAGGGGTCTTGGTATGAAAACATGGTCACCCATCCACGGACCGACCGCGGCAAGCGTAACTGAACCTGATCGATCGAACCATGCAGCTGTTATTGTTAGCCACGAGCCCGTGAAATCAACAACTACCTGTATTTTCTAAAACCAGTAGTGCATAAGCCAATTGGTCGTGGTATCTGCCAATCGAGCCGTCGTCGAAGTCACAGGGCAGTTGATATGTATATTCAGTACCATCTGGTGAGACTAGATTACAGTTGCGGCTGCGGGGTGATTGCGTAAGACACTAACAGTTCAGCGGGATTGTCCGACAGGGTTACCGCTACCCCGGAACATAAAGGGCAAAGGAAGGAACATGGGTGGGTTTTAGTCAGTAAGAGTCTGACACTCCCTTCCGCTCCATCCAGAGCGGGAGGGGTCATTTGATGATTTCCCGTACGGAAAAAAAAAGACACTAGCGGTAGGAATGGCTTTCATTTTGACAGTAAAAAAACTAAAGCGAACTATAACTTTTTTCCCTTCTGTAGTTAAATCGACACAGTCCACTCATACGAGTACATACATCAATTGGAACCTCATTGCGAAACACTGTCTCTTAAGATACAGGTTACCCTAGTTTAAGAGACAGAGTTTAATTATATTGTGTACAGATTTCTGCAGCATCCAAATATTTTATGTATATGTTCTCTACCTCATATTCAAGAATTGTAAACCTAAGTACAATTATCTGTATTTTTGGGAAATAAATATTTTTATTACTAGTTCAACAACGTTCGTTGTGTTATTTACGTTGTTCTGCAGGCAAATTTTTCGAACACATGAAGCAATGGATTGGGAATTTTCAAAATGATTCAGAATGTGATTAACCGTGTGTTAATCACAATCTGAATCATTTAGGGTGCAGGTCTGATTTAGTTTGAGCTATCACCTTTAAAGCATTCCCTTAATTTATTAAAACGGACCCACCCCTTTCTGTTTTTTTTTTCTAGCGTATGGCACTCGTGGGTTGCAGCTGAAAATCAGCGTCAGTTGATACACCTTGTGTTTGGCATCTAACATTATGCTGAGCTGAGGCCCTTTTGGCATTATAATAATTGTTTTCTGTATTTTTATAGTTTGAGATGTATTTTATCAAACAAAAAAAAATATCTTTTTCCTTTTTTTTTTTCATTTTGGTTATGATAACTTTAGGTTGCTAATGATTCCAGAGAGTATCACCTCTGCTGAGTACCATTGTTGTTCCAATTTGAGGGTTGATAGGTGATATGGCCAGAAAGGCTACTGAGATGATATATATAGGTACCCAGGATTTTGTAATATCTTGATTTAAAACAGTGTCCTTGGAGTTTCTTGTCCGTTCTTCTCCATAGAGATCTACGTTTTGGAATGGGCAACTAGCTTCAACTTTCTGACTAACTGACCGACTATTTAATTTTGACAATTCATACCGGCAAATGGTTTAATTGAAATAAGTGCTTTGGGTTTGAGTTTGATAGCTGTCAAAGATGTGTGGAAGAAAAAGACATGCTGGCGCCCACACCCGAAAAAAATTGCAATAAGAGCAGGAAGATACTGATGATGAAGGCTGCTCTGCAAATGACAACTATTGGTGTTATTATAAAAGGCTTCGTTTATTTCTACACATCTGTAAGCCGTGGTGGTCCGTCAAGCTGCGGAACAATTACTGGCTATTTTTAGCATTATTATGCCTAAGTCGAGGCAGGCAAGAAAGGGATGATAAATGACTGATTCTTGATCTTAATGTGTTCATTTTATTCCCAGATTAATATGCGAACCTATTCAAGTTGTTAATTGGATTTTAATAACCAGAACCTTAGCTCTTAACGGGGGACAACTCTATCCTTCAAAACTCCAAGCAATCTTGAGCTTTGTCGTTCGAAAAATAAAGTCCATATTATAAATGCAAGACTGTGATAGTAATTGTAAGTTGGCTTAGGCCAGCCATATATAGTGAAGTTTATATACAGTTCATATTTATATATTCAATTTGCTGTACAGTACAGGAGACCTAGTTACAGAACTATATTTTAAACGTTTAATGCACTCTTGCGCAAGTTAAGTACCAAATAAAGTGGCGTGTTAGACTAGATTTGTACAGCAACAGTAAAGCGAGATAAAGGACATTCGGTTGTGTATAGAAGATATTATGTGTCTAATTTATTTGTTAGCGCGTTTGGTCTTGAGGAAACAAACGCAAGCGCTGGGACTGGATTCAATTTCTAAAGCCCTTCGAATGGTACTCAAACATGAATCATTATTCAAAACCGTCTGATTTTTAGTACTTAATCTATACAATATTTAATTTTTAAAACAAGATTGTTGTTTGACCATTGGTCTAGTAAATATACTGGCTAAGTAAAATAATTAAAAAACTGATTCAGGATTGTACGAGTCACGATACTAAACCTCGTCTAGCGCACCCTTAACAGTCAGCCCCGAAACCATTTATTACTACTGGCTAATATTGTCATCACTGAGCTGTCTTCAATCAACTCGCATATATCTCAGTCCACTCCTGGACATAGGCCTCTCTCAGGCTGCGCCACAACACCCTGTCCTCCGCCGAACAGTCTTTGTTAAATGCCAATAGGAAAACAAAAGTTCGTGTTCTAATAGCAACCAGGGTTGCTGATTGTAAGTAGGATCATCAAGTGTAGGTTAAGCAGTGTTTTTCTTGGATCGGTTCCCTATTATCTTCAAAACATCTCTTCGTCTGCTATCGACAGGGTAAGAGGGACATCGACGCGCAAACTGAAACTATGAATTCAGCACATGATTCTAGAGCCCCAGTAGCGTAGAAATGTTTCGTGAGTTATCAAAAATATCAAAAAATAATCAGCTGTTTCATAGAAAAGTGTCGGTACGTAATGTATGTGTACTGACGCCAGCAGGTCAAGCTACCCGAAACTGTCAAATTTTCCCAATCAACCTTGAACCTTAATGTTTTAGCGATAAAGTTGAAAATCTATTAAAGAAATTTGACAGATTGTAGTAGCTTGATGTGCTGGCGTCTGTACAAACACATCTTTTGATCGTCTTCCTTTTGTCTTAGGGCTGAGTTTTCCATTGCCAGAAAACTTTTACTCGAGGAATAAAATTGACGTTTGACAGTAAAAATCCAAAAATTATTCCTTGAACGAAGTTATCAGATGATTGAAAAATCAGCCCTTAGTTATTGAACTATTGCACTTACAATCTGGGACAACAGTTAATCTTCAAACTATTAGTTCAGTTTCAGAATGATGTAGGTACTGAATCCATGGTAACAGGTCACTCGTCGAAGTCCTCGTAGATCGGAACCAATTCCTTGCTTCTTCTTTTCTAGGCAAAACAAGATCAACCCTCAAATGATATTTTATTTCTGTTATTTGGTTGTAAAAAAATTGGTTGTTAAGACCTAAGAAGCCAAAACTCTTACGATACGGCTGGTCCATAAATTCAAGATCGCTCAGCGAGCTATGGAACGAGCCGTATGCTTGGAGTCTCTCTAAGGGATAGAATCCGGAATGAGGTGATCCGGCAGAGAACCAAAGTTGTCGACATAGCTAACAGAATCAGCAATTGGTCGACCATATTAGCCGTAGAACCGATGACCGTTGGAGGTAGATAACCACATCTACCTCATCGGTTGTTTGTCGATTCGCGGTCTCCACTCAGAACCACCTGAGTGGAGACCGAGAATCGACAAACGTAAGGTAGAACGCCCTCAGGCTAGGTGGAGCAGCTGGATGAGAGTTGCCGAGAGCTGAATAGCGTGCAATTTGAGAGGCTTATGTCCAACAGTGGACTGTTGTAGGCTGATGATGGTTGGATGGTTGTAAAAAATACTTTAACAAGTCAAATTAAATAAAATGAATCGGAGGATGGAGAATGGAGGTCAGAGTTTCGGGGTAGGTCCTCTGCGAAGAAATACCGAAACAAACCCAGAGGTCAGCCTCTTTTTAAAGTCCAAACATTTCAGATGATACCGTCTGGAGTCTATCTTGACTTTGTTTACCATTCAAAGAATTCAAATTTTAGAATATTCTTCATCCTCATCCTTCTTTAACATCTACCAAGAGCCTTCCGCAGTCCAAATGTGGGCAAATCTGAACATCCGCTTTGATTTGGAAATTCAGAAGCTAAATTAACACCAAAATAGTCTTACCAATCATGAATGGACAACACGCAAAAGAAGATTCCTAAGAAGGTGTACATCAAATTATGATTATTTGCCGGTAAATAACTTAAAGTCAACTCGAAATGTCCCACACACAGGTTTGAAGTTAGTAACAAAACGTCGCCTCTGAATCAAAGTTGTTTAGAAAGTGTACTCCTAAGTTAAATATAACTTAAGTTACGACTAAGTCATGCAAATGAGACTTACCTATACTCTGGTCCCCTTTTTCCTCACAGATTTAACGTAGAAAATGTTTTTCCACATTTTCAACTGGAGTCAAATCCTTCCATATCCAACATGAGAGCGGGTATCAATCACTAAACACACAACCACTCATAGTTTCACTTAACACAAACTTAATTAAACCTCAACTTGAATCAACTTAACCGAAACTTAACACGTCGGAACCGGGATGACAATGTCCATGGCACTATGACAACTTTCAAGTACCTAGCACTTTACTGTTACGACACTTTAACTTGTTGTACGGCAAGTTATAACTTTGAAGATAGTATTTTTCGATAGTTTTTAAAAAATATGTCAAAATAATTTGACGTGTGAAGTTTACAAGGGGTCCCTATAAAGCGTTTGATGACCTCTAAAGTTGCTTTACAACTGAGTGTTGAATGCAAAGCGCACGGTTTCTCCAGCGCGCGCGCAGCTCGGTATGCGGGTGCGTCTGTGTGTGAGTATGTAGGAACACGACGACACGCACACATACAAACGCAGGCTGCACGGTTTTTGTCGATGTCCACGGGGCAAGTAACCTTAGTAGAATTGCGTTGTAACTCGAGAATTGACGAAGGTATTTTTATGGATTTTCTAAATATGGGTAATATTAGTGACAAGTTTTCTGACGTGAAGATGTCTTTGTCATCAAATTAAACGTTAAGTTACAGTGTATATGAGAAAACATACTTAAATACAAGTTTGTAGTATAGAGTTAGTATGCTTAATTTAACTTTCCAAAGACCAATGCAACAGATTTCATAACATTTTTTTAATAAACAGCGGGCAATACTTTTCGTCTACGTGTGCTTTATTTATTTTGACAATTCATAATTTGTGTTACTCTAAATTAATTATATATTAATACAATTTTATAACAAAACTATTCATAAAAAGTTCTACAACAACGAACCAAAAGTTTCCAAGTTGCAACGCTGCGGTACTGCGTCAAAGTTTTTCTGAAAGCTGCTGGTCGATGTCCCGCTAGTGAGACTGGAGCTTCGTCACCCTTCTCTCTTGCACTTTGCATTAACCATACATTAGAAAGAGACAACCATACATCTTAAGACGCTCTTTAATTTTGCAAAACTTGAAGCGGTCTTACTACGATAATATTGATGGCAAGAGTTACGGTCGTTTAGATATAACCCAACTTATTTTAAAAGCGCATTTGAATACCGGGTCTCTTTGATGATGAGTTACATCTTCTTTTGGTCGCGTTGGCAATATTATTCTCGGCTAGTTTATATGGATAGCGGGCTGATTGGTTGGAATATAAGTTTATTGAACAGTTTCGATCAGTTCGAGACTATTTTTTGTTAGATAATCTAATTATGAATTGGTATGTAGATATGGTAGTCAATTGTATATTGTATAGACTTGTCGTGGTCATTTTATTTAAAAAAAATATTTTCATATTAAATTATTGTATACATTTTGTTGTCGTTACTGTAAACTGACATGACAGTGTACCTACTTAATAATCGCATGACAAAATCACAAAATTTAAATAATACTTAAACTCATTCATCTCATAACATAGTCATAGAAATACGCTTTGCAAACTTTTCACCAAATACATAGGTATTACTTTTTTCAATGCTTGAATTTGACAGCAACATCTTTCTTGTCCTAACCCACCTGAAGCCTTCACATAATAAAAACTATCCCTTGCCAATTTGATCAGCTGACTCAAACACCCTTTATCTACCACTAACAAAAAAAAAACTAAACCGTTCCTCAAACCTGCGCCTGCGCCGCATTGCAAGTCGTCAACTAACATAATAGCCATCATCCCAATACGTGGTCAACCCACAACAACGTCAGTAATTTGTAAACCGACGATTTAAATAAAAACAACTTGCGCAACTTGATGTTTATAACTGTTTATTTTTTCAACAAACTTCGCATTTAACGAGATATGCTATTAGATAATAAATACATAATGAGTAGTTTAATGCTTGGTTTTTGCTTGTTTTTTGTTTAAATGCAGTTATCGGGTTAGCTAGAATCACTCGCCTAAGGGGTCTGCAAGATAATAATATTATTGAAAGTGCTATTTCGCTGTAATTAAGATTTTAAAATTTCCCATGCGATAGTCCAGTACTTAGAAATATTGATAAAAAATACAGGGGTCAATAAAATCAAGTTATTATTCAAATGGGTGTTGCCAGAAGAATATCAAACGATTTGTACTCAAAAGTTTTGAATGTTAGCTTAATTTATAAGCATGATCAGCCTATAATGTTCCCACTGCTGGGACACAGGCCTCCTCTCTTCGAGAGCCTCGAGAGGGAGTGGGCTGTAATCTACCACGCGGGCCGAGTGCGATTAGGTAGATGTCACATGTCTTCGAATTTTTGGTTATAGGACATGGTTTCTTCACGATGTTTTCCTTCGCCGTTCGAGAGCAGTGGTGATATGAATCTATAAATCCATTGAGCACAAGTAGCGAATAACGCACCCTTTTGTTCACAGTAACTTCTTACTTTTAAAACACATCATCAAACAGTCTCCGCAGGCTTCAAAAAGTGCTTCATCCCTCAAATCACCCCCGAAAACAACCAACAACTAGGAGATTATGATTATTGAAGGGTTTACTGAAAATCAACGTTATTTGCGAACAGCCACTGTTATTCCACCTTTAAATATAATTAGGCCCTCCAGACGGCAGATGACGTCACATTCATGAGCCGTACGGTGAACCAATGAGATTACACAACCAGGCCCAGGCGCAGTCAGGTGAGCAAAACAACGGAAATGGGATTACATTCCGGATAAGACCAATTTTAATCAATGGGATAGGCCTGAAATTGGACGAAACTGTTCATGTAAAGGCAGACTTTATTTATTTATAGGTTTGTACATACATAAAACATAATTACCCAGACACTAAACGTTTACTGCTGAACATTCCTGCTTTGCGAATTCCTGTCTTCTCGAGTGGGAAATTAAAAATCAATCTTTCTCACCGCGCTTAACAAACAGATGGGTGTCACAATGTTACACCTAGATCGGCTAGATCTCATCTTCACGATCTCTTATCGACACCTTCCCCTGGGGGAAAATAGTGGCTATTTCTATCATAAGAATTAACCAGCTAAAAGTTATCTAAAACAAGTAAAACTATTATAACAGTTCATCAAAAAAATCCAAAGATTGATACGAAATATAATTTTATAACCGTCCTCTCTTGATGATACTTTCGATGAATAATAATAAAATGCTGTGTGACATTCCTTAAGCACTGCCGTCTCTTTCGCACACACGTCCACCACAACGTTAGAGCGAGACGGCGATACCGAAGGAAGCACTCCCTTATCGTTCATTCCAGGAATAACTTTCCCATAGATTGTGATGGCAGAGAGGTTATGCATTTGGAATGCAAAAAGTAAGGCGCGCATTTTATACGGAGTGGTCATAAGTCATAATTTGACCATAACATGTTCAGATGATTAGTTAAGGTGTGCTTACAATGTAAGTGCCACCTCAATCATTGTAGGACGTATGTAGATTTTATACATGTAGTTTGCATAGCTGAGGGGCCCGTGGCTAAATAATAACAGCCGAACAGGTCGATCGATCAGGTTAAGTTACGCTTGCCGCGGTTGGTCTGTCGATGACCGTCTTTACATACCGAAACCCCTCCGTACCGCGGAAAGCAACGTGCTTTCCGTTAAACCGTTGGTCCCGGCTGTCAGTCGTGGATCTTTGACAGTCGTTACGGGTAGTCAGAAGCCCGTAAGTCAGATAACCAGTCTTACCAAGGAGTATCATATTACTCAGTATTCCTAACTAATCCTAACTTAATATTATAAATGCGAAAGTAACTTTGTTTGTTACGCATTAACGCTAAAACGGCTGAGCAGATTTGGATGGAATTTGGCACATGGCTAGACCATGACCTGGAGAAGGACATAGGCTACTTTTCATCCTGGATCGCAACGAAGTCGTGGGCAACAGCTAGTAATAATAAAAACGTGAAAGTTTGTATGGATGGATGCATGGATGTTTGTTACTCTTTCACGGAAAAACTTCTGAACGGATTTCGCTGAAATTTGGCACAAAAATAGTTTATAACCAGTATTAAATTAACACATAAGATACTTTTTATCTCAATATTCCCACGGGACAGAAACTTATACGGGTGAAACTGCGGGGCGCAGCTAGTTTTAGATAAAAATGCCTACAGACAGGCCGTCGAGAGAATGCGTTACTAACACCTCTCAGTCCGACAAATCTAGTAACTGACAAAGACCAAATTCGCAAAACACGTTCGTTCATTAGTATGAAACTGACAGGTGTCAGAACGCATTCTCTCGACGGCCGGACTGTAAAAGGAAACATCCAAGAAGATTTAGACGATATAATACGACCCGCAAAAGTTGCCAAAATGGAGTCAACCAAGGCCCTCGACGACGAAGACCAACTTGATGCGGCAATCGGAAAACTGGCACAGAAAACCAAGTGGGGATGTTCTCCATCAAGGAGTAACTGGATTTACCATAACGCAACCAGGAGTATCCACTCGGGCAGGCGCCAGAAGAATGTCGGAGGAAGGGAGCACCTCACAGCCCAAGAAGGCTAAGGGGCGCCCCAAGAAGCCGCCCACACCCCTGCCCGAGATGTTATCAGATACCGAGGAGGACATCCCCATGGTGTCCGGAGCCCCACCTCCTGCATACTCTGAGGAGAGTGGGGTGATCATCACAATGCTAACAGACATACAGAGGTCGCAGCGCGAGATGTTGAATGTTCTCAACACCATGAATGCGCAAATGATGGCCGACAGACAGCGCCTCAACAACCTAGAACTAAGAGTGGAGAACTTACAGAGAGCCAAGATGATGGGGCTCACATCCTCACCATCTCAACCCTCCTCATCCGCCCCAGCAGGAGGCTTCACGCCTCATGTACAGAGGTGTACAGAGGACCGAGGACGGGCCTATCTTCTTTTGATGTCCCACTCGACCATGCAACCCCAAATCTATATTAAAAAAAAATGCGCAAAATAAGAAAACTACAACGCCAAATCCAGAAAGACGTGTTCTATTGATTGATAATATTATTGACACTGACAAGAATTCAATACATATCAATTGTTCTATTAATTCACTTCCCAGTCTATGCCACCTGTCTGTCCTGCTGATCCAGTATAAGAAATCGAGCGTGAAGACTACCTTAATTCCTATAAATATTAATGAAACATAATCCTTAACTTCGTTTGAATAAAATGACTAAGTCAATTTGTTTCAAACCACTCATTTTGAAATTGTAATTTTCTGCTTAGGACTAGTTACTTGAATGAAGTATCAACTTGCGTTTCATTGAATTCTCTAATGGTGGTATAAATATTTAAGTGGGGTTGTTAATATTATATTTATTACAACACTAGCTGTGCCCGCGACTTCGTTTACGTGGATTTAAAAAAGAAAACAATAATGTGTTTGTTTACTAATTATTTTTCTAAAATAAAAGTAGCCTTAGTTACTTCTTATAACATTAGCTATCTGCCAGTTAAACTCCCATCAAAATCGGTCCAGCCGTTTCGGAGATTAGTCGGAAAAAACAGACAGAGAGACCGTCAAAGATTTAAAATATTGTTTTTTTTTTTTGTTCTAAGTACCTACCGGAAATACTTTAATATTATGCATTTAGAAAAAAGCTGTTATTTTGACATTACAAACAGACGCTCCTATTTTATTTTATTGTATAGATACATTGCATTAGTTAATATTCATTGAAACTTAAATTAAAATTAAAACTGAAGTTAAAATTGTTATACTAAAAGTGCACGTGACGAGAGAATGTGTTCCTGACAGTCCGTCAGTTTCATACAAACGAATACGTGTTTTGCGAATTTGATCTTTATTGGCTACTAGAATTATCGGACTGACAGGTGTCAGTAACGCATTCTCTCGACGGTCGGACTGTAGGTTAAACTAAATAATCAAATATGTGACTCTTGCCACATAAAAACCTTGTCTTGCCATGTCTCGTCTCTTGTTTCATAAAGAGGGAATCAAATGATAGTCAAATAGTACGCACGGCTACACATCAAGCTATACATAACACCAGTATAAGCTGACTTCTGACTGTACGAAAAACCTATACAATCCCCCCCCCCCCCCCCCCCGCTAAAAGCTAAACGACTGGCTCGAAAAATCTGAAAAAAATCATGATGATAGTCCATGTGATGAACTTTGAAGGAAACCTATAACGGCTTAGATAACTTTTTCAGTTCAGGAGTTATAGAGGCCTAACTTGTAAAATGCGCTTACTTGGAAAATTTCTTACAAAAATAACGAAATATCAAGTAAACATGTAAAATATTAAAAATAAAATCATAACAATTATCTATTGGACATACGGAACACTTCATGCGCGAGTCCGACTAGCACTTGGCCGGTTTTAACCTAGGATACAGAAGCAGTTTTGGTTATTACTTTAAACGCAATAATGTTCAACCAACACGTCTATGCACAAAAAAACTGTTTAAAAATATTTGTCGTGCCAATTCCGTAAACAAAAAAAGCCTAGAAAGAGACTATTGTACGCCCACGGCTCCCTTATGACGATATTAACACACAAAGTGATAGGGTGTCAGTCTAGCGCCATTTATCAGCCAATTCCAGCCCATGATTGCCTTTTTTTTCTAACAGGAGGACCCAATTACACTCTCTGCCTGACTGCCTATTGAGATCATTGTACGATGGACTATAGAAATCTCGTAGTTTTTATTATCTGCGCAGTGGTGACGGTTTCGAGTTACGTGTTGTAGGTCTTGGGTTTGAACCCAGACAGGCGCTTTACTTTGTGTAAATAAGTTCATTACCACTGCTCTTAAAACGGTCAAGGGACATATCGTGAGGAAACGGGCATGTCCTAGAACCAAAAATGCAAATACATATGACATCAAATGACATGTACCACATGTTTATAGACAACACTGATATACCAATAGTGTTTACTATATTTCTACATTTATATCTGTAATTTATATGGTGTAGATACAGAATAAAGAGTATGAAAAAATCGTGGGGAAAGTTATGAGTATGAATGTGGATGGCTATAAGAGTAGGGGAATTCCAAAGAAATGATGGGTGGACTATGTGAAAGATTATATCGATAGAAAGGGGGTGAGTCCCGAGATGACGACTAATACAGATGTATGGAAGAAAAAGACATGTTGCGCCGACCCCAAATTAATTGGGGCAGGATCGATGAGTCTGGCACAGGGACGTGGGGATTGGCATATGAAAAGAGAGGCATGCTCAGCAGTGGGTGAAGTCAGGCTGCAGATGATGGTGATGATAATGGACAGGAGAGTAATGAAAAGTATTCTATTCTATGCTGGTTTAGTTCGTGTTAGGGTATGTACGGGTGAACAAGAATCAAAAGTCAATGTTGAACTTACTGCACATGTATAATGTATATATATACCACGCGCCGATGCGCTGTGTGCCCTTGTGTGTGTGTCTCCTTCTGTCTATATAGACACAGAAGGAGTATAGACAGTGGAAACACAATAGATAGAACACGATCACAAATCCACAATAACTACAACAACAACTACGAGAGCGCTACTAGTGGCGTATTTTTGAACTATGTGGTAGGGGTGAACCCTACACTGGATAATGGCTGGATAAGTAAAGTTAGCAATTCAAGACGGATGGACAATCTGCACGTCACATTCACGAGCGATAAACTCTAAAGTGAAACAGAGAGACACGACAACTGAAAGAAACACGTTCCTACGGAGTTTCTATAGTGTT
Organism: Apamea monoglypha; assembly: GCA_911387795.2. NCBI lineage: Eukaryota > Metazoa > Arthropoda > Insecta > Lepidoptera > Noctuidae > Apamea > Apamea monoglypha. The sequence continues at coordinate 12,864,098 of OU426936.1, forward strand.
TAGTGCCTAATGTAATCATGTTATGTTAGGCATTTACTGCATTTTACTAAGGTAGTAAATGTTACCGGTGATAAAAACATTGATTATTTTCATGCGATTAAAGTACTGGAAAGGTGAAATTAAAGGTAGACCTTTGCTAATGCTAGGTACATACACACGCAGCGACTCGGCTGGATTTTAAATCCAGCCAGTATATTCTGCAAAACCACGCCGTGAAAACGCAGGTGAAGTGAGCTTGTAGTGAACTGTCAATAGTGTCAATCCCTATTATAACATCGTGGAATGACAGCTTAGCTTACAGAATAGAACGGCTGGTCTATTCTATAAAAATCTCACATTGAAAACTTGAGTGAAGTGAGCAGTCATTCCACTTGTTACTATAGCGATTGACACTATTGACACTTCATGTTCACTACACCTAAGCTTTCACGGTGAGATTTTTATAGAATAGACCGGCTGACGTTTTGGTAGCCAATTTGTCGCGTATAAAATCTCTATGTGGCCGTGTGATTTTAAAATCGCCGGCGACATAAATCGCTGCGTGTGCACCTATCATTACACGAGCTGTTGCCCGTGACTCCGTTCGCATACTCAATGTAGGTGTACCCCCGTTTAAACCGTTCGGTTTTCAGTTTTGCAAAATCCGTTCTTAGTGATTCTAAATGGATGTGGAGCTGACTCACAAACTATGCTCCACCTCCTATCCTGCCCTATGTGTCCAGAAACATGCAGCCAAACTGAACTCTGCGCTGCCACTGATAACGCCGTGGAAGTGGCGAAGTTTTGGGCCAGTAAAACTTGAACAAATGTCCTGCCAGCGATACGAAGAAGAACATCTCTACATACTTTAAAAAACTTTAATCTTCCAAATTCAGTGTTCATGTTGTGCCTTTTGCTCTCAAAACGATGAAGGAAAACATCGTGAGGAGAACCAAAAATTCGAAGACATGTCATTGTGACATCTACCAACCCGCACTGGCCCGCGTGTTAGATTACAGGCCACTCTCGAAGAGAAAAGGCCAAAGTCAAAGTCAAAGTTTTTATTTGTAAAACATAGGTGTAAAAATAGGTGTTTGAAATAGAATAGGTACAGAGATCTCTATGTTTTGCCGTTAACGGCGCACAAATATCAAGTAGGAAAATTACGCAAAAGCATACAAAGTTACAATTAAATAATAAAATTTTTGTTAAAAATTAAATGACAAGCTACGAGTAACAGAGTTAACTATCCTCAATCAAACTTAACAATATTGCATACAAAATTTGTTTAGAACATTTAAAATGTTAGAAACAATAATATTTCTTATGTAGTTATTGCCAGTGTCCCAGCAGTGGGAACATAATAAGTTGATTATGCTATTGTGCCTTCTTTAGTTTAGTCGTTTAGGAGCCACAGAATAGTAAGATTTCATAATGAAGGCTTATTAATAAGTTATATACTACCTACTACAATTGTCTTCAGTTTAATATAAGGGACTCCATAAAAACTTCTTCAGCACTATACAGGGTGGCAGGGGCCCATGTCCCTCGCGTCCATACGCGAAAACTGTAACCATGAATTCAGCACATGATTCTAAAACCCTAGAGTAGAAATTTTTCGTCGGTAATTTTTTTAAATCTGCCGTTTCATAGAAAGTGCAGTAACTACAAAATGTATGGAAGAGCAATTTTTTTAAAAGTATAACTTACAAAACACGTTCCGCAGGGTGGTCCAGAATCATGTACTGAATCCATGGTAACAGAAGGGCAATTTTCGTAATTAAAAACGGTCAAATCGCAATCTCATCTCAGCCACAATCAATGTCAAAAAATTGTAAAAAATGTAGTTAAATTAGAGGTATTTTTGACAGATTAAGAGTGAGATCACACCGAGAACGTTCTTAAAATTACGGGTTTGCCCCTCAGGTTGCGCGTTAATGTCTCTGCCACCCTATATTACAAAAACCCTCATCCAGGAGCCCTGCCTGTAGCGATCAAATAACTTTTTATAGTTGTCACAGTATATCTAGCAATGTACGTATACCAGGAAGGAACAATAGAATTCCCAAACAAATATTGTGTTTATAATTTATGACATATTCCAAGTGAAATATGGCCCATACAATGGAGTATTTGGCTCGTATGAACATATATTCCGAAGACATTTATGGCCTTTCTAAAATTATTTTATATCGCTGTAAGTTTTGTTGATATGTGTTTAAGTAGCCAGTAAATATAATTTAGGTAAGGAACAGAATAATATTGTCGTAGGAATCCCGTATAAATGTAGAGGCGTCCATTTTATTGTGCGCCAACTAAGCTTAGCTCAGAGTGTGGCTGTCTTTGTCTAACAAGCAGAGCAAGAAAGAAACGACAGAGATTTTGAGCGGAATATTTTTTTTTTAAAACTGCGGTGTTTTCAGTTGCATTTCTCTGTTGTATGCGAATGTTTTACCAACGTTTTTTCTTGTGTTTTCCCAATTATTAATTACACTCGAACACCTATATAATTAGAATATCATACATCCCAAACAAAAAGAGAACCAGATTCTCTATTCGGCTTTAAATTAAAAGTGCTTAATTTTTTTTTTCAGGGAATCAAACCCAAAACCATTATCACATTCCGCCACTGCGCCACTCGCGTCTAATTTATGGGCATACTCACAGCTACACAGCGAAATAACGATCCGCAATCGATAAATAACAAAAAACTCAGTCAAAATAAATCAACGTTTATCGATAATCTTTAACATCGATTGAATCGAAATGCGTATCGATAGGGAACGGTACCCGCCTGGGGCACAGAATGCATAGTATACAGAAATTTTACTGCATACATTTTGTTCTAAGCGCTCACACACATGGGCAATGTTTGTTTAAACAGAATTTTGAGTGGACGTGGAAGGCACCAGCCAAAAAAACTCATCGTGAAAAATTTGGAGAAGTGAGCTGTCAATACTGTCAATCCCTAACATCAGGTGGAATGACAGCTCACTCCACGTAAGTTTTCACGGAGAGATTTTTACAGAATAGACCGACCGGCGTCTGGTAGAGAGTGTAAGCGCACCATGCTCATGTTATAACAACGATTGTAACAACTACCAACTAGCGACAACTGACGAAGCAGACAATCACTTCATAAGAGGTACAGGATTTGAAGATGTCGACTTGCAATGATCCCAATAAAGGCACAGCACACACCAAGCATTTCGTGGTGAAAATGACGGTGCAAGCCACCTTTGCAAAATCGAAAGTTTATAAACAGACATTTGACCATCAATTTTATAATAAATACCACTCCTTTCCCTACATTATTGACAAATTTTTGACATTGATTGTCGCTGAGGTAAGATTGCGACTAGATTTTGAACGTTTTTAATTACAGGAATTGGCCTTCTGACCTGACTGAACATCTTAAAAATACGAGAATTGCCCCTGTGATCAATGATGATAAAATTGCAATTTTTTCCTACTTATTTTCAACGATAACTATTTAATATCATTCCGACGAGAGACCAATAGTCATAAGACACTTACCCCCTTACTCCCCGCAAATTTCCATACAGTGAAATCCTTCACATGTGCGAGTGTATTTCTCCCAAATGAAAGAAGTAAAGTATCTGTACCACACATTATCTGTGGAGCCGCCGTTCATTAGCGGATGACGTCACGAGGCTCGTCCACCCGCTCCCAATCGTTAACCTAATTAAAACATTCTCCGGGTTCGATTATCTGGCTGCACCGATACATGCATTATGTGGTTTTTTATATAACCGTGCATTACATAGTGTATGTGGAGATAAGTGAGTGAATACGTGTGTGTACTGGAGTTATTGGTGAGATATAATTGTTTTTGGTGTTCTGTGGTGGTAGTGGAACTGAACCCTTTCTCTTCTCTTGTGAGAGGATCAGCTATGCTAGAACTCCTTTGAGCTTTGGGTAGAGCAGAGGCGTACCTATATTAAACCCACATTTCGCCAGTTATGTTTTAGTTACAGTTGGTTGGTTGGTTGGTTAGTTGTTTTAGTTGGTTGTTTGTTTTGGTTTTATTAAAAAAAAAAAAAAAAAAAAAAAAAAAGTTATGTAACAGGGAGCGAGCCTAATGCTATCAACCGGGCAAAAATCCAGGCCCTAGGCAACACCTAATTCTGAACTCAATAAGAATGATAGTCCGTCAGCAAGTTGGCAGCAAAGTTGACAGTTCGTATAGCGAACAAAAAACATCCACAACGTGACATTCATACTGTGGCACTTGTGAAAATATGTAGAACGCGACTGCTGTGGCTAACTTAGAAAGACTAAGAACTCTTTTTGTTGTCTTTTGTTTCGCTTAACTTGTGTTATCGTTCTTCCCATGGGGGTAGGCAGACTACGGAATGCCACCTCCTTACATACTCCGCTTCGTTTATATTCATACATCTGAGTGGCAATTCTCGCAATTTTAAGAACGTTCAGTCTGATCACAGTCTCAATCTGTCAAAAATACTTCTAATTTCCCTACATTTTGACAAGTTTTTGACATTTGTTTGTCGCCGAGATGAGACTGCGACTAGATTTTGAACGTTTTAAATTACGAGAATTGGCATTCTGGTCATACACATGTAAATAATGTCCAAGATAAACTCAGAAAGTCCATATTATGAATTGAAAAAGTCACATTAATACTTTGCCAGATTTGAACCCACAACCTCGTGCATGAGAAGCGATGCCTTAACCACTGGGCCATGAATAAAAAAAAGTCGAATTAAAAACTTTGTACAGCGTTTGATACCTCCTAATAAAGCCTACGGAACACTAATTGCGAAAGTACAGCACGCACTTGACCGCTTTTTTTTCATCGTCGTCGGATCATTTCGTGAGTTATGAAACTCTTCGGTATTGACTAATTGTTTTTAAACCCTCGTTTAAAATAATTATGAACTACAGTAAGGCATTCTGTGTAATTAATATTATGTTATCATTAATTTTGAAATGTTTTCAAATCATAAAAAATTCGTGAGGTAATCTGGACGTATAGTTAATATAAGTCTGAAATCGCCAATCCGTCTTGAGCAAGCGCAGTGATCAATACTCCTGCGTTCTCTGTATGAGAAGAGACCTTTGCCCTGCAGTCGAACAGTAATTAAAGAAGGATTATTATTATTTCGAATATATTTAGGCTCGTCGTACCTAGTATTGTTTACAATCAAGTATTTTCTAACTGAACAGACAGCTGTGCTGCTGGGGAGTTTGTTGCGCCACTTCTTCTTCCCAGCGATAGCACTAGGAAGTGGTGAAGGGCGGGCGTTTTTGCAGGACTGTCTTTTGTTATTTTGACGTTCGAAAAGTGCTGATTCTCAGTATAATTTGAATAAATGACTTTTGATTTTGTTGTCTGGCTGACACAATATATTCAAGTTTAAAATCTTATCTATAAGGCGTTAAATGTGATAGATGGCGTGATTCTACGAAATTAAGTTTAAATACATAAGTCATAAAAATATAAATTCATTTGATCGTGTTTAGATTATATAATTAGGATAATTAATTAACTAAATTGGAGCATATTCGGTATTTTATACATAAATATTAAAATATAGATTTGCATTAACACTAAATAGCTTACAAAAGAACCTGAAAATAATTTTAAAAAAACATATATTTACATAAAATATTTAAAAGAATTTTTGGTAGCACATAAAAATGACGTGGTATCTGTATTATTATCAAACATTCAGATGTTATCTGATTTCAAAGGTGCGAGCGCGTTTATGTCTTTTATATGGGCCGTATCAAACGAGTTCTCGTATATGCTATATTTTATTTTATCAAGAAGTTAACTAAAGGTTTAATATAAGTATTGCTAACTTAATGGTTAATGAAGAATCAAATAAGTGTGGTCTATCATAATTATGATAGGACAACTAATGATGATAATAAAATGCGGTGTGTTATGTTATTGTCTGCCCCCATGAGAGCATGGCGTGACTTTAGGAACGTGGGTTTGATAAATACAGAGTGGCAGAGACATTGACGCGCAACCTGTTACCCTGGATTCAGTACATGATTCTGAACCCCCTTTTTCTTTTTTTTTTCCGGGTGGGAAATCATCAAATGACCCCTCCCGCTCTGGGTGGAGCGGAAGGGAGTGTCAGACTCTTACTGACTAAAACCCACCCATGTTCCTTCCTTCGCCATTTATGTTCCGGGGTAGCAGTAACCCTTTCAGACAATCCCGCTGACCCGGCAGGCTTCGGCGCTAAGGGGCCCCTCAAATTATTCTGACAACTCTTTGAGGTGCGCGTGGAACACTTACGCGCCGTCCGGCACGGGCCTGGTCCTGATCGGGCGGTGAGCTACCCATTGCTCTCCGCCCGCAGGCCCGCGGCTACGGTGGCCGGGAGTCGTCACGCGGCTCCCGCGGCCCGGAGCGTCTCCCGCGGTTCTGAACCCCCTGCGTTGAAATTTTTAACTGTTCCATAGATTTTGACCGTGTAGATGTTTCACTTTTCTATGAAAGTGCTGGTTTTTTTTTCTAACCTTGAGGCATATAGAGACTAAAATATCATTATTTATACCGGGTGGCCATGAATTCAGCACAGGATTCTAGAGAATCCTTTGCTGAATTCATGGTTGTTGGCTAGTTTACGCGTCGATGTCCCTGCCACCCGGTATAAATAATGATATTTTAGTCTCTATATGTATCAAGGGTTGACTAGTAGAAAGTTCCAGAAGCACAAAGATAAAACACAAATATCTTAGGTTTCAATCGTCACTTCTATCTATCTAACTAGCCTAGGGGTCTACTCCGAAGTGGTATCGGCCGAATGTTCGACCGTTTCCTGCTACGAAGTTACTATTTGGTTCGGTCGGCCCCGATCCTATACTCCTACACTCTTTTGAATATTGACTATGGTCCCGACCCAACTGAGCCGATCCGAACTTTTTTCGCATTTTTCAATAATATTCGGTTCGGCCATGTGTCGGTCCGATCCGAACATTCGCACTTTGCACTTCGTAATAGACCCCCGTATTGTCCCACTGCAGGGCAAAGGTCTCCCTCTCTCTTTTCCACAACACACAATTCTGTCTTTTGCGAACTCAAACTCAATTCACACACAATTCTGTCTTTTGCGTGCCCGCCAGTCCCTATGGTAGGAGTCAAGCTCGACCCGCCATCTTCATCTCGGCCTGCCGCGATGGCGTCGTGCACTTAACAAGCATAAAATAAAATAAAATCATCCTCTTAGTCCTATTAACTGTTTAAAAAACATGACCCTCCTTTTGGGCTTCGCAGCAGTCGGCTAAAAAAACAAGAATCATCAACTCCGAACGCAAATGTTAAATTAAGCGAAACAAAAGAATGTGTGTGTTTCTGCCCACGCCCGTCGTAAAAGCCGATTGAGTCAATTCAGAATACGTTTAATGTGATGCGTGGGAGCATATCATTTGTTACCGACGTTACTGCACTTTTGCAATATCCAATCTTAGAGTTATGTCTTTAAATGTCACATGTCTTAGGTTTACCACAGAGGTTTGGCATTTAAATTAATGATCCACAAAAAATAATTAATGGTGGACATTTGTAATTATCGTGTTCGAGTTACGTCATTAGTTTAGAGTTGAGACGCTTGGGGCAATTGCTTGGCATGGAGTTTTGATGTTTCTTCCAACATACATAACATCACGCCTGAATTCCCCGAAGGATTAGGCAGAGGTATACCTATAGTACTTATACCCATATTTTGCTAGTTATGTTTAAGTCTCATGTAATAGAGGGCGAGCTGATTGCCATGCAGATTGCATTATCAGCCTATATAAAGTTCCCACTGCTGGTACACAGGCCTCCTCTCAGTGAGATGGAGTAAGCCGTTATCCACCACGCGGGCCCAGTGCGGGTTGGTGGATGTCACATGTCTTCGAATTATTGCCATGCTACTTAAAAATTCCAGATGGAAAATAACACTATGCCCGACCTGGGAATCGAATCCAGGACCTCATGCTCAGCCATAGCGCTTGCGACCACAAGAACAACGAGGCAGTATTATTCTAGTTTAGGTAAAATCTTGGGATTTTTCTGGAGGGGAAGTCTTACAGTATACAAGTAACTGCATACCGGAGTTTGTATTTTATCGCTGGATGAATGGATTCGATGATTAATTGAATTTTATAGATTGTGTCCCACCGGAAAATGAACGATTAAAATATCCACTTTTAAAAGAGACTTTAATTTTTAAAAAAACGTTGTTTCATTTAAAAAAAGTTTAGTGTGCCCGATTCACCCAGAAAGGTTTTCCCAAAGAAATATGCAACCTTAAAACTTGTCTCAAAACTTTGCTTTCATTTCACTTCTCGTGTGATGTGTGTTTTAACCCACAAAATAAGGGTGACAATTAGAGACTCCTAAGCAAACAACACCTTTTTGTGTTTTACACAAAGAACTGGTAATAGAAAGCCCACCCTGGCAAGACACTGTTAATAACTAAATAGTTTTTGGCCGCGATTTCGTCTGCGTGAAATTTCTTGTTCCTCAACCCTCCCCGTCGTATCGAATCGCCTGCGCGCGCTATTATTTCGTTGTCACTTAAGCGTTCTTTCTGTTTTTTTTCTTTTTGCTCGGCTCCTACGTGCCCTAGCGTGATGTTAAAGCCCATAGCTTTTCTCAAGAATAGGGCTGTCAAATGCAAAAATATTTTTTGAAATCCGTCTGATAGTTACAGAGATTAGCGCGTTCAAACGAACTCTTCAGATTTATTGTTAGTATAGTAAAGATATATAGAAGATAAATGTTTTAATAATATCTCTATTTGGCTTGCAACTCTGGAAATCCAAAGATAGAAGATCCCTACAATCCTATGCCTTGCCATAAAAGCTGAAAATGCTGTGGCAAATTTGCAGCCAAAAAAACCGTAGACTTAGCTCAGGAGCGCGCGGCGATTTATCAACGCGACGATTTTTTTATGGCGCACTGGATTTTCAACTCTCGATGCCGAGCCGAGCGTTGAAAATCCAACAAAGTGCATTTCAGCGCGTCAATAAAACACACTGTTGGATAACCAACCCTCGACGTTAAACAGTGCGTTGAATATCTAGTGCACGATAAAAAATCGCCCATGGTACGAGGGTTTGTACAACAGAGGTCGCCCTATTCCCAGCGTTTAGGTTTTACTTTCTCAATAGACATACAAAAATGTTAGTGCCGCCCGGCGCGCTTTTGTTTTATGCAATTGTTTAGTTGCATAACTGGTCGAGTTGGGTTTTAACAATGCAACAACTGGAACTATACACACGGTGTAGAAATTCAGTCAGCAAAAAGAGTTGGGTACCAGAGGAGCAATTCCCGTAATTAAAAACGTTCAAAATCTAGTCGCAATCTCATCCTAACGATAATCAATGTTAAAAACTTGTCAAAAATGTAGAGAAATTAGAGGTATTTTTGATAGATTGAGACAGACTGTGAACGTTCTTAAAATTAAGAGACAATTCTCTTAATTTTAAGAACGTTCTACTGCTACTTTTAATAACTACTGGATAACCAAAGCCCTGAGGGACAATCCCCTCAGGGCTTTGCTTATCCAGTAGGTACAGTCAGTCTCAAACAGATGATGTAAGGCAATAGGTAATTCATTTCATTACAATTAATTGTGTTCCAAGATACTGTTTCAAAGTGTGTAACATTGTTACAAAAGTAAAGAAAAGATACCATAAAGGGATAACAGCAAATATACGTTTGTCCGCTCACAAATGCAGGACCATATTAAATTAAATAGCGAAACGTGAAGACGTGATGGGTATCATCGATATTTAAACATGACGAAACACCAAAAAATAAATTGTAGATATATTTGATACTAGCTGCGCCCCGCGGTTTCACCCGCATAAGTTTCGATCCCGTGGGAATATCGGGATAAAAAAGTATCCTATATGTTAATACTGGTTGTATATCATCTGTGTGCCTAATTTTATCCAAATCCGTACAGTAGTTTCTGCATGAAAGAGTAACAAACATCCATCCATCCATACAAACTTTAACGTTTATAATATTACTAGCTGCGCCCCGCGGTTTCACCCGCATAAGATTCGATCCCGTGGGAATATCAGGATAAAAAGTATCCTATATGTTAATACTGGTTGTATATCATCTGTGTGCCGAATTTTATCCAAATCCGTACAGTAGTTTCTGCGTGAAAAAGTAACAAACATCCATCCATCCATACAAACTTTAACGTTTATAATATTACTAGCTGCGCCCCGCGGTTTCACCCGCATAAGTTTCGATCCCGTGGGAATATCGGGATAAAAAAGTATCCTATATGTTAATACTGGTTGTATATCATCTGTGTGCCTAATTTTATCCAAATCCGTACAGTAGTTTCTGCATGAAAGAGTAACAAACATCCATCCATCCATACAAACTTTAACGTTTATAATATTACTAGCTGCGCCCCGCGGTTTCACCCGCATAAGATTCGATCCCGTGGGAATATCAGGATAAAAAGTATCCTATATGTTAATACTGGTTGTATATCATCTGTGTGCCGAATTTTATCCAAATCCGTACAGTAGTTTCTGCGTGAAAAAGTAACAAACATCCATCCATCCATACAAACTTTAACGTTTATAATATTACTAGCTGCGCCCCGCGGTTTCACCCGCATAAGTTTCGATCCCGTGGGAATATCGGGATAAAAAAGTATCCTATATGTTAATACTGGTTGTATATCATCTGTGTGCCTAATTTTATCCAAATCCGTACAGTAGTTTCTGCATGAAAGAGTAACAAACATCCATCCATCCATACAAACTTTAACGTTTATAATATTACTAGCTGCGCCCCGCGGTTTCACCCGCATAAGATTCGATCCCGTGGGAATATCAGGATAAAAAGTATCCTATATGTTAATACTGGTTGTATATCATCTGTGTGCCGAATTTTATCCAAATCCGTACAGTAGTTTCTGCGTGAAAAAGTAACAAACATCCATCCATCCATACAAACTTTAACGTTTATAATATTACTAGCTGCGCCCCGCGGTTTCACCCGCATAAGTTTCGATCCCGTGGGAATATCGGGATAAAAAAGTATCCTATATGTTAATACTGGTTGTATATCATCTGTGTGCCTAATTTTATCCAAATCCGTACAGTAGTTTCTGCATGAAAGAGTAACAAACATCCATCCATCCATACAAACTTTAACGTTTATAATATTACTAGCTGCGCCCCGCGGTTTCACCCGCATAAGATTCGATCCCGTGGGAATATCAGGATAAAAAGTATCCTATATGTTAATACTGGTTGTATATCATCTGTGTGCCGAATTTTATCCAAATCCGTACAGTAGTTTCTGCGTGAAAAAGTAACAAACATCCATCCATCCATACAAACTTTAACGTTTATAATATTAAAGTAGGATAGCTAGTTTGATATAAATATTTTTTTTAGGTTGACGACATTAACTGTTTTTTTTTTTTGTTAACTTCACAGACGTGATGGGTATCGAACTATCGATATCTAATTACTAGAAGACAAAAAAAAATTCTCAACTCATAGTTCAACTAAACTACAAGCGGTTGCTGACCCAAAACAAAAAAGAACATCAGAACTTTTTGTTTGTCTTATATGTTTGTCTTATAGTTGTTTTTATACACCACATCTGCAGAGTTTCGCTAGCTAATTTAATTTGACCTTGTATTTTAGGTTCTTTAAGATATCTTTCACACAGAACTGGTGCCCTGAGACAGTGAGGCGAGGTCGCGGTAGACGTAGGAGATGGATAGGTTCCGTCCAACCTGGAAGGACGACGCGCGGGCTCGCGATAGATGGAAGGAGTGGAAGGGGGCCTTTGCCCAGGAGTGGGGCAGCGTAGGATAGTACATATAAAACAAAAATTATCGTTCTGCAATCTCAATCCCCCCCGACCCTTGCTCGATGTAGTGCCAGCCCGCGCCGCAGCTGAGCCCGTAGCTTTAAATCCCCGACTGTGACCTCTGAGTTTGTTTCGGCCTTTCTTCTCAGAGATAGTCTAGGAAACGCCGTGCTCATCAAAGCATTATTAATATTCGATCCAGCTTGTCCCATCTTGCCGCCCTCTCCCAGCGACGCCTTATGCCGAGGTTCGTACCCCACAGGGGGCGCCCTTAGCGTGCAGTCGCTTAGTTTTTTAATTAGTTTTAAGCCCTGCCTGGAGGCTTTAGTTTACTTAAGGCAAGCGCAGGATAGTCCGGTTAAGTAGTCACGACCTCTCTAGGTCAATTACGAGATGCCATTTATAAAAAAAAAAAATGCAATCCCAACAAAAAGCTTCAAGTTCCATTACCCCGTATGCTCCTTTTAGCCCCGTCCGGCGCCATGCAGTGACCCACTGAGAGAGTTATTTAAATCGCGCGGCAGATATTTCACATTGTAATGTTTACCAACAGTTACCAACGGTTCGCAACCAACAATGGACACTACAACATTATTAAGCACATACTTATTCAATTTGCCTGATATGGCTTTAAGATCTTGTTTGAGGGTAGGCTGTTTTGTAAGAAGATTTCAATGTGTAAATGGCGGCTTTGATTGGCTGATTCCTTGATCGTGTAGAGTAAGGCTGCGTTTACTTACACCCGTTTTTTAAAAGGCTAATTCTTCATCACGTCAAGTGATCAGAGGATCAACTCCTTTATCTTTAACAACATTCAGCATCCAATCTGTCTTACCTTCTTCAACAAACACTCACTTCACACTCCCACTCACTTCTTCTACTTCTCAATTTTTATTTCTACTTCTTTATTTTTCTTCTTTTAAACAAATAAATTATACTTATACTTTCTTTCTTTCCTTGGGGTTATCCTCATGGATACCCTTCGTCTGGGGAGAACGGAGGGTTATATCGGACTAAGCCCCACTGTTCCTTCCACTACCATGAATCGGGGGCCCGGGAGATACGTGTACAGCGCATCTCCGACTTGTCTCTAATTTACCTTTTTTTTTTGACAAGTTTTTGATATTGATTGCCGCAGAGATGAAATTGCGACTAGATTTTGAACGTTATAAATTAAGAGAATTGGCCTTCTGATCTCTGTGACAATTATCGTCAAAAATCCTATAAACATTTTAACAGATTGAGACCGTTCTTAAAAATACTGGAATTGCGCTTCTTATCGAAGATTATTTTGTCCTGAATGTTCAGAAATTCTGTTCTCTCGCTCAAAACACAGACTTTCTGTTCATAAACACAAGCGGCACGCATCAAGGTCAGAGTTAACTGCAGCAGTCGACACGCGTCGACGGCAGCCGTCGATAACGTGTCGCAACTGCAGTAACCTCTGCTGTTGACGCGACCCGCTCGTGTGTATGCACACACTTAAGTAATGAAAACTTGGTTTTAGGTTAAGTGTTATGCAAGCCAAACAAAGTAAATATATTCTTCTTCATTAACCGTTGCAGTAATTTACGTAGAAACGGTAAACGTATCTAGTAGTTCTTGACGATTGTTTCTACGTGTAATAGTGTACGGTTCTATACGTTAAGCGCTTGGCCATAATAGTCTGGCTATTTTCCAGTAATTTTCAAGGCGCATTAAGAAACTTCATGAATGATATTTACTATACGCCCGGTACCTACGGCCTGGGTACTCAGCCCCGTTAACATCCTGACTGTCTGGGTTCTTACTACCGTATGAACTATCTTATTTATTCACTTCATGCACAAGTAAAAAAAATACTGTACAAATTCTGACTTAATACCTGAGGAATTTATTTTATTTCCAGCCGAGTAAAAAGATACGCCTTGATAAAATCCTACAATTACGGCATTCACAAGAGCACTCGTTTTCACTAACACTAGAAAACATCTAAATGTAATGCCTAAACATAAGCGCACTGTTAGATTTTCCACGCTTGACTCAGCGCCGAGAGTTAAAACTCCAACGTGAAATCTTTAGGTATTACATTTAGTGTAAATCAAAACGGGCATTAGAGCCTTTATGTATGCTCAAGCCCGAATAATTTGTAAAGACGATGTGGCTATGTAGGTACTTACAAATCAATCAACATTCATTTTCAATTTAAAAATAACCATCTAAGGACACAAACCGTTCCTCGTAGCGGAGATCGGCGGCGGCAATCTCTCACGTTCGGCCCTGGTCCAGGCCATGGTACGGAGCGAGAGTGCATGGGAATCCGTCACCTCCTTCTGCGAAGCAGTAATGCTAAAGGAGGAAGCGGAACGCGTGAGGGAGAGGTAGTATTTGCGACCTCACGCCCTAAGTCGCCGCAGGAAACGCCCTGGGCGTCGAGAATTGAGAGCCGAGTCCCTGCCACTGTAGGCGCGGGCTTGTGGACGGCGAGCAATGGGTAGCTCGTCGTCCAGTAAGGACCAGGCCCGGGTCGACGGCGCGTTGTGTTCCACGCGGGCCTCAAAGGGATGCAGCACTAACTGCAAGTCCGCTAGGGGCAATGCCTGCCAGGGTCGCGGGTTGTTCGAAAGAGTTACCGTGGCCCCTGGCACAGGCAACTGAAGGAACACGGGTGGTTTTTAGTCAGTAAAAGCCTGACATGCCCGCCGCTGCTCCGCCCAGAGCGGAAGAAGTTTAAAAAAAAGGACACAAACCCTATTGCAATTCGACTAAACAAACTCAATCATCCATAAAATTCATATAACCACGCAACCTTACAAATATTTGAGCCAACCAGAATGACATGTAAGAAATCCTTATAATTGAGCATACAGCGATTAGTTACAATTAGTGGCAAATAAGTGCCTTAAAACTGGCGCCGCGGTAGGTACGACTATTAGCGTTATGCTATGCAGGTTATGCTCACAGTATGTTGTGCGGCTGCATTCTTAATGTTCGGACACCATTGCTAGGTTTGCTAAACGCAGTGCACAGGAAATGTGTGCGTTCCCCGTTTCATTGGTGATCTTGAAGGCTCCTTGTGCGCTGAGGACGATAGAATGCTGGTTCAGCCGGTAGGAGGCCAACAATCCCGCACAAAGCAAAGAGTTTGCCTTTCTTTCAAAACTTTTTATGGTTTCCTATAAGTCCTTAGCGTATCGATGGAAAAAAAATATTAGTTTTTCTGTTTGGCCCAAAATTTTGCAACGCGAATACCGTTCTCTGATACCGCCATTAATTCCTCCCGTGTCGTGTGCAGGTCACAGGGCGTGCGGTGCAAGATGGGAGGTGAGGGATTGTCTGTGGAGAGACGCCGCATACACACCGGAGGTCTGAGCTGTTGATGCTGTTTTGATAGGGAAGTACTAGGCTAATGAAAACTACGCAGCACAACAATATATGTTTTAAACTTAATCTGTGTACAAAATTACTATTTTAAACGACTTCAAAAAAGGAGGAGGTTAAGCATTAGATGAGTTCTTTTTCAGTTCAGAGCCCAGTCCTTACGCACCAGTAACCCATCAATGACATGTTTCACCGTCATTCACAAAACAAACCAATACCGACTAGATAGCAGACACCAACATACTTCGACATACCCAAGCTGCATCACAGACCCAATCGTGCATAACAAACTCGTAAAAAACAGATAAAATCTAACATATATCTCCAGATACAAAGCAGCAATGCATTCGATCCAAATCAAATGTGTCTGCTCGCCCGTCCTAAAGGATAACATCCTATGTCCCATATGATTGATGACCCCTCTAAATGCTACCTTACCAAACATATTTATCACAACACTACAGCAAAATAAACCTTGTGTGAACACACATAGAGGAGGAGGAACGTGCAAGGGTATCGTGGCAACGCAGTATGGGGTTGGTCAAGAATGTATTTCTTTAAATTTTGACGTGTCCTCTTCGATACAGATTTAGATAAGATGTCTTTATGTTACCGAAAGCGATCCACTTTGTTACCGACTAGCTTTCGTCCGGTGGTAAGTATTTAATGTTTTTATTTTCTATTTTCCATGACCCTAATCCGACATGAAAGAATATTACGAGTACATCATACGGAAAAGAGGTTGTGTCCAAATATGAGTGTATCTCAAAACGGTGAAATAAAACATCGGGAGGAAACCGGCATGTCTTAGAACCAAAAATTCTAAAATCTAGCAATCCGCACTGGGCAAGTGTGAATAATTACGGCCTACTCCCTCTCACCAACGACACGAGAGGAGGCCTGTGTCCCAGCAGTGGGAAACTCATAGTCTGATGATTATTATAGTCGTGTTAAATAAAAATGAATACAAAAATGTAGGTTTTTTTTTTCAGGATTTAGAACGACGACAGCGAATATAAACGAGATTATGAACATACATCGTGAGTTCTTGATAAAACCTTCATTATTGGCAAAAAGGATGTAAGTTGAAAGGTTAACGCTACAAAATAAAAAACGATTGTGAAAATATTGGCACCCGTATCAAAAGTATCAATTGTGAATAAACTATAAAACCACCCGTATTACACCATCAAACAATAAAACTTCTGGAACCACAACAATACACCATTATATTGCGGTTTCATTTTATAATAAAGTACTTATTTTCATAACTTAATATGTACAGACGCCAGCACATCAAGCTACTACAATCTGTCAAATTTCTTTAATAGATTTTCAACTTTATCGATGAAGCATTAAGGTTCAAGGTTGTTTGGGAAAATTTGACAGTTTCGGGTAGCTTGACCTGCTGGCGTCTGTACATATATTTTTGAAGTAAGAATACTACCCAGAGTTTGTAGGACAAATACTTTAACAACGTACAATAAATTACTTTAACGTTCTATAGAACACAGCAATAGAACATGCCAAACCACAATTCTGAAATTCCACATACCTAATTATAATTCCCATGTGATGCGTTCTCTTCAGCTTTCTTTCAGATTTACAACTATTGATGACCTATGGATCATCAATAGTTGTAAATCTCGGCTTGGGCTTCGTACCCAAGTAGGCCGCAGCAGGGACAACCTTTACAAGTGGGGGTTTATTGAAGGCAGGCAAGCTGCAGGCTGAAAGGCAAGCAGGACGCCGCGTAACCCCTGGGGTTTATGTAGCGTCTCCCCACAGACAATGGCTCACCTCCCATCTTGCATCGCATTGTCACCTGCACACATGAGGCCCTAATGGCTGCGTAAGCAAACGCTGAACGCGTTGCTGAATTTGGGGCCAAACAAATTAAAAAAATGATATAATCATTTTCTTGTTATTTTTGCCATCAACACGTTAAGAAGAAGAATCTTGGCAACAGACAGAACTGTGTAAATAGGCGAGAGGGAGGCCTTTGCCCTGCAGTGGGACAATACAGGTTAGTTGGATATGGTTAGATCAAAGGAGACCGTTCATATTGGGCCCAAAATCGAAAGTAAAAAAAAAGTATTTAATCTGTTTGGGACATCATTTTAAGCATTTGGTACCTACTATGGCACCAAAACTGTGACCAAACCATTATTGTAGCGGCTATATAACTTCAAAAATCAGATTTCTCGTATATTTGACCTAAACATAAATGTAAATACATATGTATATCATTTGAGTACACACGTGATTAAGTCTATTGAGTCATTATAGACATTTTTTTTTACTACAGGTTAGTTATCTAAACCTACTGGGAGTCAGAAGAAAATGTTATCGTTTTTTGAGGAAGAATTAAGCCCCGGCACGTCACTGCGAAAAGCTATTATGTTTGTGTCTTTTGACAGGAAATTGGAGGGTCAAAATGCAGTCAGCCACTACTATTGCACACGCAATATTATATAGAGGACCGTAGGATGTTGTTCACACTTAATGTGCGTAGTGTGGTTTTTAACCTACGCACAGTATAAACAAAATACGAGACGCCCTCCAGCTATAGAATTGGAAGATGTTCTAGTACGACCTTAGAAATAGTATTAATAAAATAATTGAAAATAGTATTAAGAAGTTGCTGAAGTGAAACTGAAGTGTCTGTACAAAAACGCCACTATGTCAGTCCGACTCCAGGATCATATCTCTCCGAAACTGGACTGGACGGTACTGGACTGGAAAGGGGCTGGCATTAACATCAATAGCAAGTTCATAACTCACCTTCGGTTTGCCGACGATATCGTAGTCATGGCTGAGACTATGGAGGACCTCAGTACAATGCTCGATGACCTCAGTAGAGCCTCCAAAAGAGTGGGGCTTAAAATAAACATGGACAAAACGAAGGTCATGTCAAATGCAATACTGTAACACCCACTGTCATGAAGATCGGAGACGCTACACTCGAAGTACGGACGAGTATGTTTACCTAGGATAAACTGTCCAGTTGGGTAGGTCCATCTTCGAGAAAGAGGTCAATCGTCGAATCCGACTCAGCTGGGCAGCGTTCGGGAAGCTACGCAATATCTTCTCGTCCCACATACCACAGTTTCTCAAGACGAAAGTCTTTGACCAGTGCGTGTTGCCAGTGAAACGACATAAGGCACAGAAACGTGGTCGCTCAGAATGGGCCTTATTAGAAGGCTTAAAGTCACCCAAAGGACAGAGGGCTATGGCAAATTAAAAGATCCGCAGGAGAACCAAGGTAACCGACATAGCCCGAAGAATTGCCAAACTTAAGTGGCAGTGGGCAGAGCACATTACTCGCAAAACAGACGGCCGATGGGGCCGAAAGGTTCTGGAGTGGCTACCGCGTACCGGAAGACGAAGCGTTGGATTGCCTCCCACAAGGTGGACCGACGACCTTGTGAAGACCGCAGGAACCCATTGGATGCGAGAAGCACAGAACCGGTCGAAGTGGAGGTGCTTGGGGGAGGCCTATGTCCAGCAATAGACATTTTAGGGGAGCTTGTTGCGAATAAAAAGGCGAATAAAGATCTGTGTCATTTAATTGTGGAAAGCTACTTATATACAGTACTGGTCAAAATATATTAAAATAAATAAGGTACATGCAAAAACTTAAGACTAACACAATTCGGCGATGTAGGTAGGAGGTGCCGCGCTCCCTACATTATAGGAGCGTGAAGATTCGTAAGTATGTGCCGCTACATCATTCCCCCGCTAGTGAAACGTACGCGAGGCTTCACTGTCCTTCCTGATCTTGTGACATATGCCGGCGTGTCAGTGACTGGTGCTTCTGACTCAGTATTCATCCGGAAAGCAGGCTTAAGTCTGTCGACAGTGACGTTGGTGCTTCTATTTCGTAACTGTATAGTAAAATACTTGTCATTACGACTAATCACTTTATGCGGGCCAGTGTAGGTCGGCGTCAGAGGTTTTCTCGATGCGTCATCGCGTTGGTAAACATGCGAACAGTTATATAGATCGTCGTGAATGAATGTCGCTCGAGATTGATTTGATTTCCGTTGCGCCTGGGCCTTCTTTAATGCTCCATTTAACTTGTTCATAAAGTTTGATATTGTGTCGCGATGTCTTGTTGATTCTTCATAGAATTCTCCAGGTAGTCGTAGTGTTAGGCCGTAGAGGAGTTCAGCTGTACTTGCGTTTATATCTTCTTTTACCGAAGCGCGTAGTCCGAGCAGCACTGTGGGTAGCTCGCGTGACCATGTTGTAGATTGGAGTCTTGCGGTGAGTGATGTTTTTAGTGAGCGGTGCCATCGTTCTATCACGCCGTTACACTGCGGGTGGTAAGCAGTGGTGCGGGTGCGATGAATTCCCATGCGTTGCATTAATTTATTAAATAGGTCGGACTCAAATTGCCTTCCTTGGTCTGTGGTTATGGTTACGGGGCAACCGAATCTCGCAATCCAACCTTCATAGAATGCGTTCGCGACCCTTTCTGCGGTTATGTCTTCCAGTGGGAGTGCTTCAGGCCACTTGGTAGCCCTGTCTATCATGGTCAGTAAATATCTGTAGCCGTCAGAGATTGGTAAGGGACCAATTAAATCTATGTTTACATGCTCCAGTCTGTTTGCTTGATGGTAACTAGCAATTGGTGCCTTCGTGTGTTGTTGCACCTTAGCACGCTGGCACGCGTCGCATGTTCGAGTCCACTCATTTACGTCACTATTCATGGAGGGCCACCAGTAGCGAGCAGTGACTAGTTTCCTTGTCGCCCTTATGCCGGGGTGACTAAGGTCGTGAATAGCTCTGAATGCTACTTTTCTGAAATCTAGTGGCAGGTATGGACGAGCGGTGCGTGATGTCATCTCGCAGGTAACGGGCATGGCAGTTGAGTTGGGAATGGCGATCTTCTTAAACTGGTACTTTCCTTTATTTGTAAGTATTTTTAATTCTTCGTCTTGGTCTTGTTTTTTTGCTAACTCGGTGAAATCTAATGGTGTCGGGCATGTTATTGTTTCAACTCGTGATAGTGCGTCTGCGACTTTGTTGTCCTTGCCGTTTATGTGTTGAATATTTGACGTGAATTGTCCGATATATTCAAGGTACCTCGTTCGGCGGGGCGTCTCAGACTTGCTGTTTGAAGTTAATGCGTTACACAGCGGTTTGTGGTCTGTGTAAACGATTAATTCTCGCCCTTCAAACACACGTTGGAAGTGACGTATTGCCATATAAATTGATAGCAACTCACGATCATACGTGCTATATTTTTGTTGTGCGTCGCTGAACTTCTTGGAGAAAAATCCTAGTGGTCTCCACTTGCCGTTGATCTTTTGTTGTATGACGGCACCAGCACATGTGTTTGATGCGTCTGTCATTATTGCGAAAGGTTCACTTAGTGATGGATAGGATATCAATGCGCAATTTTTGATGTCTTGTTTGCATTGATTGAATGCTTCTTTTGCCTCTTCTGTCCATTGTATGTTCGTTTTATCGTTTTTCTTGGCGTTGTGAAAGTATTTACTTAATTCTTTTTGATGTTCAGCCGCGTGGGGTATACTAGAACGATAGAAGTTCAGAATCCCGATGAATCGACGTAGATCTTGGATCGTTTTTGGTAGCGGGTAGGACTGGATCACTTGTACCTTTTCTTCTGTCGGTGTAATGCCTTCTGGACTTATTGTGTATCCCAGGAAATCGAGTTTTGACTGGCCAAAGATACACTTAGCGACGTTTATTTTTAAACCGCTGTCGTTGAGTCGCTTGAACACTTCTTGAAGCTCGCTTCTGTGTACTTCTTGGTTCTCAGAAGCTATAAGAATGTCATCGACGAATGCGAAAACGGGTAGTCCGCGAAGCACGTTGTCAATATGACGTTGGAATGTTTGGCCTGCATTCTTCAAACCGAAACACATTCTGGTGAACTCGTACAAACCAAAGGGTGTAATCACGGCTGTCTTCTTCACGTCTTCTTCTCTGTTTTTAATCTGGTAGTAGGCCTTCTGCAGGTCAATTTTTGAGAAGATGTTCTTGCCTTGCAGGTTATGTGTGAAGTCATGCAGTCGTGGTACCGGGTATCGATCGGGTGTGGTTACTGCGTTGAGTCTACGGTAATCGCCGCAGGATCTATAGGTTCCATCCTTTTTTAAAACCATGTGTAATGGACTAGCCCATGGGCTTTTCGAGGGTCGACAAATTCCTTGTTTCATCATGTTTTGAAACTCTTGTTTTGCGGCGTTATATTTATGCGGCGGTAGTGGTCTCGCATTTGTGTAAATTGGCGGGCCGGTGGTTTCTATGTAGTGTTCGACTTCACTATTTCCCAGTTTGTTTAGGTTTGGTCTCGTGATGTCTGGGAATGTGGCCAACAGGTCGTGGTAGGGAAGCTTGTCGTCGATGGTTCGGATGCTTCCTTCGGTTGTGGGTGTAAGGAAACCTCGTACTGATAAATTGGTTCTTTTATCCACCAACCGTCGTCCATGGAGATCCACCATAAGTGCGTGGTGATGCAAAAAGTCAGCGCCTATTATCGGTCTACTGACTGTTGCGACCATGAATCGCCAACTGTAGGCGCGTCGCATTCCGATGTTGAGAACAATGGTTCGCTCGCCGTATGCGGGTATTTTTGAACCATTTGCTGCGTACAAGTAGTTGGTTGGTGTCCGCTGTTTCTCTCGTGCGGTGGCGGGTAAAATGGAAACATTTGCGCCTGTGTCGATTAGGAATTTTTTTCCGGTTGTTTTGTCGTGTACAAATAGGCGGTATGTGGATAAATCGTCGACTTCGGCCACCGCCGCGGCTTTAGTCTTCCTTAGTTTTCCGACTTCTCATTTTCCATTTCTTTAAAACTGCACGGGCTTCTGCATCGGTATGCTGCCTTGCCGAATTTCTTATGGAAATAGCACACGGCGTTGCTTCTGTCTCGGGATTTCGAGCGGGAACGGCTTCTGTGACTGTGGTATCGGCGTTGAAATTTGTGAGGTCGATTTGTTTTCAGCGCTGCGACTTCCTTGGTCAGGGCTTCTATCATGCTGTACAGTTTGTGTTCTGCGGGTGCAGATACTGCCGCTATTTCGGTTGGCGACGCTGTAGCTGCAGCCTTTGACGTGGTAGGTTGACACTGGCAGGAACACACGGCGTTTACCTCTTTCAGCTGTTCTTGCATCCTGTCTGCCATGGCGGCCAACGAGTCAAGCTTGGATTCATCACTCACTGCCAACACTGTGCGGGTAGAAGCGGGTAGGTGTGCTTGCCACAACATTTTCAGGGTGTCGTCTGGCATCTTTGTCCCTGCGAGGTTCCTCATTCGGCGAAGCAACTGTGATGGTCGCTGATCGCCGAGCTCCATTTCATTTAGCAGTTTTTGTAGCTGAATACTCTCGCTATCTTCATATACCTCCAATAGTCTTCTTTTTGCAGCGTCGTAACGGCCGGAGTTGGCCGGTGATAAAATGATATCGCTGATCTGGTCGATGTCCTTGATCTCCAGCTGAGCCACAAGGAGTGCGAACTTGCTTTCATCGCCGAGCTTCTGGTTGTAGATAATGACCTCAAATTGGGCAAACCATAGCTTAGGTCTGTTACTCCAGAACTTGGGTATGCGCGACTGGACGCTAATGGCGTCGACGTCTTCAGGCGTAGTCTTGTCTGCTTCGGTTTTAGACATTTCAAACGCGGGGTCACCACTTTAGGGGAGCTTGTTGCGAATAAAAAGGCGAATAAAGATCTGTGTCATTTAATTGTGGAAAGCTACTTATATACAGTACTGGTCAAAATATATTAAAATAAATAAGGTACATGCAAAAACTTAAGACTAACACAATTCGGCGATGTAGGTAGGAGGTGCCGCGCTCCCTACATTATAGGAGCGTGAAGATTCGTAAGTATGTGCCGCTACAACATCTTTCGGCTGAAATAATGATGATGAGTATTAAAAAAATGTTTGCGATTGTTTTATTTGCGAGAATTGTAACCTTGCACAAGACATGGTATGCACAAAACATAGAACAAACAACAACAATACTTAAACTCATAATCTAAGCGGCAAATCGAACTTAACTTTTTTTTTTAATATTACAGTCACAGAATTACAGTCATGGCAAAAAAATATAATGACCCACTAAATAAGTCCACCTACATACATAGATGATATATTTACATTTATTTCGAACTTGTGTAGCTGCTTAGGATGATGTTCCAAACGGATTAAAAACATCCTTTTCCCTTGGGCCTAGTAATACAGTAAAGTTTTTATTCTAAACGAAGCGATCTTAAAGAAAATACTGTTTAAATAAAGTTCCCTTAGTTTGGACCATCCAATTAGTTTCTTTCACCATGACCTTTGTTTCCCCATAAAAAAAAAAACTTTTATGCATATCGAACCGGTATCAGCACGTTTGAAAATTTTATTTCGCCAACTGCGTCGAACACTTCAAGAAATCTCTCATATTAACCCCTAACGAGCGACCATTTAAAAATCACATTCACTAAAATACAGGCCGAACTTGAGGCATAAGCCAAAACACGTCATGTTAGCACTGGCAGTAAATAAAATACGCCACAAGGATAATAAAGGGCAAAATAAAATCTAATTCTTAAGAATACTTTGCCACCATGTGGAGACGTTCAAAAGATTCATTCCTAATAAAACACGTTGGTTGGCAGCTAACAAGTGAACATCTTTTATTATTACACAAACGTTCATAGACAAGAGTCATAGACAATAGTATACATATTATTTCATACATGCCAGTAGTAACTTCATTTTGATATCTATTTTTAACAATTCCACTATGCTTGGGTATAATGACCACGTCTTACGAGTTGTAGGTCGATTCGAACCAGGCGAAGGGCCAGACGAACAGGCAGGCGCTTTACTTTGTGTAAATAATTTCAGCACCACTACTCTCAAAACGGTGAAGGAAAACATCGGAAGGAAACCGACATGTCCTAGAACTAAAAATTAGAACACATGTGACATCTATCAAACCGCACTGGGCCCGAATGGTGGATTATGGCCCTCTCCCTCACGGAGCGAGCCTGTGTCCCAACATTGGGAACATTATAGGCTGATTATGCTATTCAGCTGCCTCGCTTAAACACAATACGCTTTTTTAACCGACTGCCCCAAAAATATGACGATGATTGATATGGACGATGAACATTACTGAGCACTGTTCAACATTCCAAACATTGGCCCCATGGGGTCACAAATGAGGTCACACAAACAACTACGAATGATCTAACCAAAATGCTGTAATAATATTTTAAAGAGTGTCCGTGGAGCTTCTTGTCCGTTCTTCTCCATGGAAACCTATTACGCTTTGGAATGGGCAGCTAGCTTCATCTTTATTTCCGACCGGCCGACCCCTAGACAATTCAGAAGTGCCTGTAGTTTGCTTAATTGAAATAGATGCTTGGAGTTTGAGACCGTGACCGAGTTTCATCGTGTAAACTTTACACAATGCAAATTCGATGAAGCAACAAATGACTTGCATCGTCTAAACACTGTTTCCACTCTCGGTATTGAGCAAAGCATTGAGAATTCAACAGAACGCATCCCAGCGCGTGCAAATCAACCTATTGGATTTTCAACTCTCGGCGTTACGATGAAAATCCAGTACACGAAAAAAATCGCTAATATGAACCTGCCGCTTGATTCTGTAAAAATCTCACCGTGAAAACATAGGTGGAATGAGTAATCATTCCATCTACCGCTAGGGATTGACACTATTGACACTATTCACAGTGAGATTGTTACAGTATTCTGCACGGCTGGGTTAATACGTGCCGATACGAGTGAAACATAATATTTCTGTTTTAGCGTAGTGTTGTCGTGAGTAGTCCTTCTGAACCCTTCTGCTCTCTGTCTTTACGATCTTGGGCCGTTTGTGTTTTACATACATTTTATTGATGTTTGTTCCAATGCTTTGATATTTGTAAAGGTATTTCTATGGGCGGTAGTTTCTTTCTTCCCTTTCTGTAAGCTTGCTGGCTAAGTTTTTTGACCACTGAGGTGGTTGTCATACTCACTTTAAGTGCCTAAGTTCTTTTTTATTGCACTTACAATGGGCTGGCATGTGATAAAAGTTTTTTTTTTAATTTTGTGATTTTTTTTCTAAAATTTCAGTTTCGAATAAAACTTATCACGTTCGCGTTACAATGTTCGAAACTTTCTTTACCGCTTCATGCAAAACATCGATGTTTACTCTGAGTTAGCTTTTTCTGGATCCAAACTCTGGCTCTGGGCCTAACCCAGACTGATCTTTGGTGAATCCAGTCGACCTATTCTGTAAAAATCTCACCGTGAAAACTTAGGTGAAGTGAGCTTGCAGTGAGCCGTCAATAGAACGGAGGACGTGAGGTGGAACAACAGCTCACTTCACCTAAGTTTTTACTGTGATATTCTTACAGAATAGGTCGGCTGACCTCAGGATTCACTAAAGACTCATCGCAACACCACAGACAAGTTACTTCTCAGTGAACACAGACCTTAACTCCGTAAACAGATACGATTTGGTAACGACTGTATTTGAATTCCTTGTTAAATTTATGTGCCCCTGAACAATAGTAGCGGTTATGATTACATAAATTGAGCAGGGACTATAAAATGTTATTATTGTCTTGAATTTCTTTTTATTACCCTGTACCGGCCCAGTGGGCGACGGTGGATTACGGGCGATAGGCAATTGTTTAGATTTTTAGATCAGGTAGTAACTTTGATGAGGTCTTTTACTCCTCTGTATATTGTCACACGATTCTCCAATAAACTTCTGTAACAACGCTGGACAGTGATTGGATAATAACGAAATTCATAACATCATATCACGTGTTTTCCCCGAAGGGTTGGGCAAAGAACCAAGGTTACCGACAAAGCCCGAAGAATTGCCGAACTCAAGTGAGCCGGGCACATTGCTCGCAGAACAGACGGCCGATCGTGCCGAAAGGTTCCGGAGTGGTTCGACCGCTTACCGTACAAACATAAACCATATTACACATTGGGTACTTAATTTGGGTGTTTAATCAACTTAAAAAATTTTGGAAACCATTGGTGAATCTAAAACCAGCTAATCCGTTTATCTACCCTATGGTGGATACGCAGAAACGCATGTCCGAAAATCCACCCTAAGCCTATAAATTTCGTTTTTCCAACTAGGCCTAGGGTGGATTCTCGGACATACGATTCCGCGTATCCACCTTAGGGTGGATACAAGAAATAACCCTCTAAAACGACATGAAATCCATAAAAAAAACAATGCCTTCTACATTCTTCCAGATACCTACCGTGACATATCTAACAGGATGAAGTTTTTATAGCACATGTATTTTAAAATTATCCCCCAACATATTTTAAACCTACTTGCATGTGGTTTGCATTAAGCATATCTACGACTGCAATAAGGATACAGTTTTCATAACTATTTGCATAATTTTCTTCCGTAATAAGGTTGGACTTAGGTTTTATTTATTAACCTATCTTAAGGCATTTAAACTGGGAAGTGCTGGTGGATGCTTTACTAACACTTCCTGGTTGAAATGACTTAAGCCATGGCTGGTCAACCCCAGGCCCACGGGCCACCATGCGGCCCGCCAACGCACTTGAATCGGCCCGCCAAATGCTATCAGCTGGCGATAGTTTTTGAGAACAAACAGGACTGATTGTGTAACACTTTATACGTCTATGTGTAACACACTAACAGTAGGAATGTCTCTGTCCTTTTGACAGTTCAACAGCATTCATTGCGCTATTTACGTAGCTGAGCAGTCATTTTTTTCGAACATGAAGCAATGGATTAGCGATATCAAAATGATTCAGATTGTGGTGTGTTACGCAATTACGCAGGTCAAAAAAATATTTTTCTTCTTACGAAATTTGTTTTTTTTTTTAATTCTCAATTAGCAAACAACAAAAAAATTATTTCACACTGGATTTTATTATCGACAAGTTGTTAGCATAAAATAAATAAAAACCTCTTCAAAGACATCAGTGAAGTTAGGTTTTAGATTATTCAAATTGTGGTATTGACCACAGCTGTTTGTAACTGTTGTAACTTAAAGTTTTGTATAATTTTAATAGCTAGGTATCCACCATTCATAACTGTAGGCAAATTGTATTTACTAAATGACACGGAATCAAAATTACGGCCCACCTACAAAATTGGTTGGGCAGCCTTGGCTTAAGTTAAGATCTTTTAGTGGAAATATGCCAAGATATTCTGGCCCTAATAAAACTGGTACGTTGTTTACGTGGAAATATTGATGCCAGTTGTTTTTATTAGATTATTGGCGTGTACTGAAAGGTTCAAGTGCGAGAAGACTGGCCATGTACCTAACCTGCGTCTTAACCGAAATACGCGATTATGCGATCGTCCGCACAGATGTAAAAATATCGCGGCGGGATGTTATCGTGCACTGGGTTTTCAACTCTTGGTATTGATCCGAGCGTCGAGAATACAACAGAGCGCATCCCAGCGCGTTAAAAATATACGTTGTTGGATTTTCAACTCTCGGCACTGAGCAGTGTTGAAAATCCAGTGCGCGGAAAAAATCGGGAAAAACGCGCTTTTTTTTCCGTTCCATGTAATTGTTCATTTAATCCAGCGCGACGATCGCTTTCGGTTAGGACGCGGCCAATGACGACCGTGGGACAGGCTACAAAAAAAATAGTGATAAGAACTGGACAAAACTAATCTCTAGGGCTAGAATGAAAGTTCTAAAAACGATGGCAATGTAATATATGGTAGGTACGGGCTGAGTTGCGTTCGGACCTTCGCAGAACCCACTGGAATCCCTGGACCAAAATATACTTAATTTTTTCATGCGGTTCGGTTTACCCTTTGCCTTTTGAAACGACGTTATGATTTTTTTTTTTCTATGACACAAGTTTGAATAGCAACAGCGCTGAAACTGACCAAAATTTTGTAGTCTTTAAGAACCAAAAGATTTAGAGACAAGAGAATACTTAGTGCAACGATACCGATATAAATACAAAATAATCACAAAAAAATAAATACAACAACCATTCCATCCACATTCCTTGCCATACTTTTAATTTTAACGACCAACCATAACTCAGTCGAGCGACTACCAATGTGGCGATCAATCGACAAGGGCCACATCCCTACGCACATGCATTTCCCGCGCGTCGACGCCCCACCGCGCATGCGCGTCGCGCCACGCCAACTGTCACTTTGACAGCGTATAAAGCAATAAACGCGATGATAAACAACCGGGCCCGTTCAGAAAACAAACCGAGCGATTGAAATAAATATGTAATCATTTATTAAGTTATTGCCGTTCCGCTGTTCGCTGGTATTGTCCGATTAAGCCGGTTTTGTATGGAGGCGATAACGAATAGTCCGGTTCGCAGTCGAAAGCCCTTTTGAATGTAACGGAAGCTTGGACAAGTTCGTGAATGCCGATGTTAGAAAGAAAGAAAATACATTTATTTGCGGCAAACATGACGCATAAAAAAGAACATAAACACACAAAAAAAATAACAAATTGGGGGTAAACAAGCGTCACATTCACGCAAAACGGCCATCGCTCAGCATAATGCTAAGACCCTATACGAGACAGAGCCCTAGCGCTGGTTTTCAACGGCAGCCGGCGTTGACGTGATGACGTCAACCAGTGCAGCATGCAATTATCCTACTAATATTATAAACGTGAAAGTTTGTATGGATGGATGGATGTTTGTTACTCTTTCACGCAAAAACTACTTAACGGATTTGGATGAAATTTGGCACACAGATAGTATATAACCAGGATTAACATATAGGATACTTTTTATCCCGATATTCCCACGGGATCGAAACTTATGCGAGTGAAACCTCAGGGCGCAGATAGTACATAAATAAATAAAAACAACAATCAAAACAAGAAATAAAATAAAATAAACATAAAATAAAAAGATGTTGATTTTGAAAGATTTGAATAATTTTTCTTTTGTTTTAAAATTGATATCCAATCGGAAGAAGTCAAAACAACTTTAATTCCAGCTGAGGCGCAAGACTGTCTAACAAACACAAGAGACTGACCCCTCAATATAAAACCCACCTAACTCCATACCGTTCTAAAACGTAAACATTTTCGCAGAGGAATTGTACGAAGGAAAATTGGCATCTTTTTAAGATATGAACTAAAACCAACCTGAGGGGCAATTCTCCGCTGGTCCTGGCGCAGGGGAGGTCGCATCAGGCGGCGGCCGACGCGATGACACGCGGGGTTGCGATAGTCGTGGAGAGGATCCGGCAGTTGGGTCTCGAGGTGGCATTGCACAAGTCCGAGGCCATGGCGTTTCATGGGCCCCGGAACGCGCCACCACCGGGATCCCAACTAACGGTAGGAGGGGTTCACATCGGCATCGAGACGACGATGAAGTACCTGGGTCTCGTCCTCGACAGCCGGTGGAACTTCGTCGAGCAGTTCCGACGTTTGGCCCCCAAACTGGAACGGGCTGGGGCCGCCTTCAAGCGGCTCTTGCCCAACCTTAGGGGCCAAACGCCTCCTGCCGGAGGCTTTACGCGGGGGTCGTGCGGTCCATGGCCCTATACGGGGCCCCGGTGTGGGCGCGTTCACTGCGGCGGCGAGCCGCCCACTACCTGAACGCGCCCCAGAAGGTGGTAGCCGTAAGGCTCATCCGGGTATACCGCACGATCTGGCGCGAGGCGGCAAGCCTCCTTGCCGGACTGCCGCCATGGGATCTGGAGGCGATAGTCTTCGCGCGCCTGTATGAGTGGCGCGCGGAGGCACTACGCCGGGGAGAAAGTCCGCTCCCGCGGCAAATTGCTGCGGAGCGGACGGACCTCCGGCTCGATCTCATGGCGACATGGAAAGAGCGACTGTCGCAACCCAGCGCAGGGCACGCCGCGATAGCGGCGATAAGACCCCTCTTTGAGGAGTGGCTAGAGAGGCGCCACGGCGCCCTCACCTACCGCCTGACGCAGGTCCTCACCGGACACGGAAGTTTCGGGAGGTTCCTGCACATCATCAGGCGGGAGGAAACGCCCGGGTGTCACCATTGCCAGGATCGCCCAGAGGACACGTTGGAGCACACGGTGGAGGTCTGCCCCGCTTGGGCGGAGCACCGCCGTGTCCTCGTAGAGGCGATCGGCAGCGGCGGCGGCCTCTCGCGCCCGGCCCTGGTGCAAGCCATGGTCCGGAGCGAGAGGGAGTGGGAGGCAGTCGCCTCCTTCTGCGAAGCAGTCATGCTAGCGAAGGAGGTGGCGGGACGGATGAGGGAGAGAGCCTCCCGTCCCAGCCGCCGCGGGAGACGCCCCGGGCGTCGGGAGTCGAGTGACGACTACCGGCCACCGTAGGCGCGGGCCTGCGGGCGGAGGGCAATGGGTAGCTCACCGCCCGATCAGGACCAGGCCCGTGCCGGACGGCGCGTAAGTGTTCCACGCGCGCCTCAAAGAGATGTCAGCATAACGAGGGGCCCCTCAAGGCCAAAGCCTGCCGGGTCAGCGGGATTGTCCGAAAGCCGCTACCCCGGAACATAAAGGGCGAAGGAAGGAACATGGGTGGGTTTTAGTCAGTAAGAGTCTGACACTCCCTTCCGCTCCACCCAGAGCGGGAGGGGTCATTTGATGATTTCCCATCCCGAAAAAAAAAAGAAAAAAAAAAAAAAAAAAAAAAAAAAAAAAAAAAAAAAAAAAAAAAGGGGCAGTTCTCGTAATTTTAAGAACGTTCGCAGTCTGATCTCAGTCTCAATCTGTCAAAAATACGTCTAATTTCCTTACATTTTGACAAGTTTTTGACATTTGTTTGTCGCTGAGATGAGACTGCGACTAGATTTTGAACGTTTTAAATTACGAAAATTGGCCTTCTGGACATAAGATAAAGACATGTTCTTATTCTGCAAAAACGCCAACAACCCAGGAAGAAGGCAGGAATGTGTACCGGCCAGCAAAAAAAAAAAACAAACATCTCTACATACCTATACATTTATTAACAGTCTTAAAATCTATACTATTCTACAGCGGGAACCATCGTTGCGCCCCATCCAATCGTATGACCTCTCCGTTCAGCATTGGGTTTTCTACTATACTGGTGACTAGGTGCGCAAATTCTTCTGGCTTGCCAAGACGAGAGGGAAATGGTGTCATGCGCTTTATGAAATCCAGCATCTTCTCTGGTAGGTAGGCCGTAAGGGGCGTGTCAAAGAGACCTGAGAAAAGAACAGATATTGTAACTTCCGTCTTAGTTTTACTCGCGTCAAAGTTAGGTTTAAGAATAGGGGAAGAACAAAGAAAAGATGGATAGACTGTGGGATTTTACTCAGTCCATCCATCTTTTATTTGGTCTTCCCTTATATATAGCTAAAAAGGGGATGACCACCGAGATGACCACTAGAGGAGTATGGAAGAAAAAGGCATATGGCGCCGACCCCAAATAAATTGGGATAAGGGCAGGAGAATGATGCCAAGTCAATTTAAAAAAAACGGTTTACTCGTTTGGGAGCTACGATGGTGCAGTCACACAGATACACCCATACACACGTTAAACTTATAACACCCCTCAGTTTTTGTCAGAGTTCAAAACGTTGTAGCGTACAATTCATACATTTGAAAAAGAAATTTAAATCATAATGTCTAACAGCTGGAAAATCTTCAACTAACTTTTTTGGGCACTGTATATCCGATCATGATTAAATCTAGCCGGGGAAACACGAACGAGAAAGTAAGTAATTCCGTATAAATCAATAAATAGGTGAGTAGTATTTATTTAATAATTAACAGCACTTCGTCAAAGGCATTCTTAGTTCCAGAGGATATCAACTGAATATAATAACGCCTTTTGAATGCAGATACCAAAACACTCTAAACCTATGGTAATTGCGTAACACACTTGCAATAGGAACAGCTTTTATTTTGACAGTTCAACAACATTCATTGCGTTATCTGTTGTTGAGCAGACAAATTTTTCGAACATATCAAGCAATGGATTAGCAATATCCTTCAAAATTATTCAGATTGAGATTGAGTGTTAGGAAATTAGGGTGCAATTTCACCTTGATAAGATGTCTCGATGTAGAATCATAAGAGTAATGCAAGAACTAAACCGAATAGAAGAGACCTCATCAGAGAACAGTAGGTCAAGAATCGAGTTAAAGTAAGCTAAAGATAATTAAGAAAAGAGAGAAAGGACCAGCAGTGCGATTCTGTAACCATCTCACCGTGACAACTTAGGTGAAGTGAGCGTGGAGTGAGCTGTCATTCCAAATAATGCTAGGTATTGACACTACCTGACAACTCACATCAAGCTCACTTCACTTGAGTTTTCACGGTGAGATTTTTACAGAATCGACCGGCTGCTTTCTTACCTGGAGCAACAGTCATAACTCTAATTCCTTGTGAAGCCAGGTCCCTTGCTATCGGCAGCGTCATGCCAATAATCGCAGCAGAAGACGCCGCATACGCCGCCTGGCCTATATCCCCTTCATACGCGATTGTGGATGCTGTGTTCACTATCACGCCTCTTTGTCCATTGTCGTCTGGTTTGTTCTTGCCTATTAGACCTGCTGCTAATCTTATTGTGTTGAATGTACCTATTGTGTTTACCTGGAATTTAAGATAGGTTTAAGAAAAAAGGCCATCTGTAAAATTTGTACTTATTGTACAGACGCCAGCAGGTCAAGCTACCCGAAACTGTCAAATTTTCCCAATCAACCTTGAACCGTAATGCTTTAGCGATAAAGTTGAAAATCTATTAAATAAATTTGACAGATTGTAGTAACTTGACGTGCTGGCGTTCGTACGCAGTGTAGTTGCAGCAACATGTTTTTGTGTTGAAAGTAACATGTTGCTGACAAAACTGCATGCAATATTGAGTACAAAATGTTTCCCGCGGGACAAAACGGCGAGGATTTGCCTTCAGCTGTGTTTGTCATAAAAGCAGAAAGTACATATCTCAATGTAACCCCATTTGCCTATTTTTTTTCAGCCATGTCAAATCTGTTAACCCTCTTACTGCAAACCGAGACCGATGCTTTATCGTACTCTCCAGTCTCCAAACAAAGTACGATTAGGTCTATACGTGTATCGTCGACCAAAATCGAACCCCTCTCGACTAACACAGCCTGATCTCAGCAAAATTTAACATTCTCCACGATTTCTTTTGAAATAAACAATAAATGTTCTAGAAGTTCTATTTCATATAAGAAAGTTGTTAGTAAGTAAACTGCTATAATTTACGCCCAGCTAATAACTGTGATAGACCGCAAGGATGAGCCGTAAATCTTACTGCCCACTAATAACTTCATATCGCAGTGGTTAACTTGCCTGCGAGTGTCGTTATTATGACGATTTACTTTCAATTTAATACTGAACCGACTACATTGTCGACGACTACGTGCAATCTGTTACCACGGATTCAGTACATGATTCTGAACCTCATTTTTTTTTTTAAATGCTTTTCCATATAATAATTTTGACCGCGTGGGTTTTTAACACTTTCCTATGAAATTGCTTTTTTTTTTTTTTAACCGACGAAAAATGTCTACGCTAGGGGGTTCAGAATCATGTACTGAATCCTTGGTACCAGGTTCCGCGTAGTCGTCAATGTAGTCGGTTCAGTATTCAATTGATAAATCATTCAACACAGTCACGTGTCAACGCAACTTTAGTTGCGATACAGACACGTCTACAAGACGTTAGTTGCGATACACACACGTCTAAGCGATGTTAGTTGCGATACACACACGTCTATGCGACGTTAGCAAAGTGACTATGCGGCGTAAACCAACGCCAAGCAGAAACGAAGGTACAGACGCCAGCACATCAAGTTACTACAATCTGTCAAATTTCTTTGATAGATTTTCAACTTTATCGTTAAAGCATTGAGGTTCAAGGTTGATTGGGAAAATTTGACAGTTTCGGGTAGCTTGACCTGCTGGCGTCTGTACCCAATTTATTAAAAGTATGTTTAACCTAAAATATCTCTTTTTTTTTTTTTTCGGGATGGGAAATCATCAAATGACCCGTCCCGCTCTGGGTGGAGCGGAAGGGAGTGTCAGACCATTAACATAATAAAATATAAGGTACTTACATTTATACACTGGACAAACCCGTCCATATCACAGGACTTGTCTTTGTAGAAATTGTATACTTGATGATTGACTGACTGTCCCGCACAGTTGACTAAGGTGTCCAGCCGCCCAAACTTATCTCTTACCATGTCTAGTGCTTTCTTTACATCCGCTTCTGATGTGATCTGCAATGAATAAAACTTGAAATAAATAAAATAAAAATCTTTTATTTACACCCATAACGGTTGGTTAGCCAAATGGACGTTATTGGGTCTCTTAAGCGCCGGCGCCCACTAGCGGCACGGCACGGCAAGGGATTTTTATGCGACGAATAAAAAATATAATTGGGGGCTTGTG
Source organism: Apamea monoglypha (assembly GCA_911387795.2). NCBI lineage: Eukaryota > Metazoa > Arthropoda > Insecta > Lepidoptera > Noctuidae > Apamea > Apamea monoglypha. The sequence continues at coordinate 12,898,654 of OU426936.1, forward strand.
GCTAAGTAATAACAGCCGCACGGGTCGATCGATCAGGTTAAGCTACGCTTGCTGCGGTTGGTCCGTGGATGGGATTAACTAACACACGACTAAACTAATATTGGGACTTAACTAATATTTATCTTCTGTCCTTTTCGTAATGAAATAGAAAGAAAAAGATGCACAGAACTTAAGTTTAGTTTGTTTGTGAACCATGGAATCGGCGCCATTGTCATTCTGACTAAAAAGAAAGAAAGAAAAAAGTGTGAGTGACCTGTTTTTTCTATAGGATTTTTTCAACTTTTAACTTGCTTGAAGGAATCAATACCGTAACTTGAAAGGGAAGAGTTCAATAATCAATATAATATAAAACAGTAAACTACTAATACAGTAAAGCCGGGCCATAAAAGTCACCCAGAGGAAATACTATGTTAAAGGAAACATAAACTAGACCTAGAACCTATGATTACTGACACTGCAGCAAGCTTTTAACTGCATAATTATGTCTGCAGCAATTACTGTGTTCTAAAATAGGTTTATTGAAGGTAGTACCGTCTCTTCAAAGGAAAATTAAATCTAACATGAGCAAATACTTGACTCAGTTATGGCTTTATGCACCCAAAAGGCCCCCTTCCCTACCCTTTGCATTCTTTTTGCCCTTTACGAGCTAGTCAATTCAACAAATCGCAAATGGATGTCCCCAACCCCATACACGAAACCTTTTCATTACATTATTCATAAAGTAGGACATTGCCGTCGAGGTAGACCATGGGGAAGGTGGTATGACAATCTGATAATGTTTCCAGAGCCAACATGGCCAGAGATCGCACAAGACGGAAGATTCGGAAGGAAAAAGGGGAGGCCTTTGCCCGGCAGTGGGACACAATATAGGACAACAAAAAAAAAAAAAATAGATATTTGATAGGTTAGGTATGTAAAATACACGCATTGGCGTAGAGATGCAGACACCAGACCGTATTACCTATTTAGGTTAGGTACTATATTTATAGAGTACTCGTAGAGCATGAGCGAGAGTTGCATTTAGCCAGTTTTTATAAACTCAATTTAAACCCGAAACAAGGACCATAATAACTAAGGTCACAAACTTCCAAAGATAAATCTATAAGAAATCAATAAATCTATGTACAGACGCCAGCACATCAAGCTACTACAATCTGTCAAATTTCTTTAATAGATTTTTAACTTTATAGCTAAAGCATTAAGGTTCAAGGTTCATTGGGAAAATTTGACAGTTTCGGGTAGCTTGACCTGCTGGCGTCTGTACTAATAACAAAGCTGAAGAGTTTGTTTGTTTGTTTGAACGCGCTAATCTCTGCAAGTACCAGTTAGATTTGACAGCACGGTTGGCGCAGTGGTTAAGCAATTGACTGCTGCGCTGCGTGTCGCGGGTTCGATTCCCGCACGGTACAAATATTTATATGACCTACAAGTAGTTGTTCCGGGTCTGGCTGTTTGTGTATGTGAGTTTAAATGATTGTAAACGCACCCACGATACAGGAGAAATTCCTAGTGTGGGGCAACGTTTTTTAAAAAAAGAAAGAAAGATTTGAAAAAATATTTTTCATTTGATAGCCCATATCTTGTGCCAGGCTATACTTAACGTACTTAACATCATGCTAGGAGTCGAGTAAGAAGAAAAAAATGTCAGAAAAAACGCTAAGCGAAAACATAGTGATAGCGCGGACAGGTGATGAGATCCGATGGGGTGGATCAGGGGAACCAGAAACAAATAAAGGTACATAATAAAAACTTACACAACCGGTGGCTACAGCTACGTTCTGGCCTAGTTCTTGAGCTACCTGCGTAGCTCTTGTACCTTGCACGTCAAGAATAACCACTTTCCCGCCATTTTTCACAAATCTTTCTACTGTTGCTTTTCCTAGGCCTGAAGCTCCGCCAGTTACCAAGCTTACCATTCCCTGCAAGAGGTTATATTTGAGGTTATGTTTACAATAACAAATTTATGAATGAAAACCACAATGGTTGCTTCTGCAACCATTTGCAAGCTTACCTTTAACATTTTTGTTCTTTAATAGCTTATCTGGCACATTAACACAATTTTAATAAAACTATCCAGACGATTATTTCAACAGAACATAGATGAAAGTAAATGTCAAAACTCAAATTGTGACAATAAAATGCGCGCGTTCCGTTCCGGGTTCCGGATTCGTTTTGCAGCTCCATACTTTCCAGTTAAAAAATTCTAAATGTTGCACTATGTGAAACTGTATCTGTTACATGCTAAAACGTGAACACGAACATTTTACAAATTATTATTCGTGTTCTACAGCTACAGTCTGCAGCCCAAGATAAAAAATGCGAAGAAAATATAAGCCGACATTATTAAAAAACATAAAATGGACCGTACTTCAGTGCTTACAACGCGACAAAATTGAGGTGTCAATCATCTATTGCATTTTACACTAAAATGTCCCGAATGTCCTCAAACATTTAAAAACTTTAAGAATTAGTCGTATTTTAATAATGGCCGGCGCTGTTTGTTGTTTTTATTCTTCGGCAAATTTTTAACATAATTGTTTATAATTAACGTGTTTTAACTGCATATTTACGCTCTCCGAATTGTAACCAACTATGGCTAAAGTGGAACAGCCTATATTTATACTGCCGAAGAAACGAAATGGGAAGAAACAGAACACAATAGCCAGCCATGTTGACCACATAATTACTGTACAGGTAAATATAATATTTTACGTTCTAATTGCAGCATTTTCATCAGTGATTTATGTCTGAATGCCTTCGATTAACATTGCAGAAGTTTCTAGTGTACGGTTTTTGTAAAAAGCAGTGAGATTATTGTTGTATTTCGTCGAAAGCGATGTACAGAGTTCTATTGTGATTGCATTTGCATAAATATTTAATCCAGCCGGTTTTTACGCGAGATTCTCATTTAGGGGTATTTGATATTCGAAATAGGTTGTAGAGATTTCATGTACTTATTACTTATTCATTTTGTAAACCGTCTATTTGTGTCTTTGTTCTTCCTGATGTAATTTAAAAAGTAATTAAGTAGTATTTGTTAATTATGTCATCTAAATTAATCTAACACCTTGATAACCCATTTAATTTTACACTAGATTCTTTCCAATATCAATTGTTAGGGTTATCAGGACAGGAAAGTAGGTCAAGTAATTATCATAGTATATTTTTAGGGAAGCATGATTTTAATTCAATTTTTTTAATTTTACAGGGAGTTGCAGATGATGTCCAAACAAAATACAAGAACGGATTGTCACCAGTTTCAGAGCATGTGGCGAATGGTATAATCCACTCGACCATGGAAGGCCTAAAGTCCAACATGAAAATCAATCTTCCAATAATCAATGATGTCAACGATGAAGAGCTGAATGATTTTAATGGGGATTCAGAATCTCAGAAGCAAAATATCCAGAAGAATGGATATCAAGCTTTGTCTACTCTCAACAGCAGCCGGGAGATCATAGATCTGTCACCGATATATGAAAACTCATCTGATGCTTGCTCCAGTCATGGCGATCTGCGAGATGCTAATGACAGTGACATACAGAAAAGCTGCAGGATCTTAAACTCTGATCAAAATGAAAGCTCATCAGCCACCCCCAACAGCTTGTCACAAACACAGTCAGAAAACAGCTTTGAAATGGGCAATCTCACTGACAGTCTCAAAAACAGTGCTAAAAGGAAAAAACGAGTCAACATTGTCGCTGGAATCATGGAGGGAGACAACACTGATACTGAAATAACTGCTTTGCACATTGAATCTGAAGGATCAATGTCCCCTGACTGCTCTCTGACAGATACGTCTAAGGATGGATATTTGACTATGACAGGAACCATCAAAAGAGGAAAAAAGAAGGGCCAGAATGTTGATGTAAAACTCAACATATCGAGAGAGGAGCTTGAGATTATTGAGGCAGCCATTGTAGCTGAAGAGTACAACAAGATGGACATATCCAAATGTTCTCTTTACAATGGTCCACACATTTTTCTCTTCAGCCTAATGTGCATACCATTTGTCGCGATAATTTCGGCCTTGTACTCATTCTACATAGGCACAATGGCCTGGTATAATGTATTCTCTCATGTCACAGAGCATTTCAGCTGCATTAAAAAGGTTTTAATGGCCCCAATTGTGATTTTGTCATACCCATTTTTGATAGTACTTTTTACTATTGGGCTGGGTTTGTATGCTGGTATAGTGCAGCTTACTTTCAGTGCTGCGAATTGGTGGAAAGATGTTTGCGATTTTGAGAAAGGGTTTTACGGTTGGCTCTGCAGTACATTGGGTATGTCAGAGTGTAGCCCGTATGAAGTTGTTGTTCTGATGGATGTTAAACCATAGATGTCAACAACACTGCCATTTATAGTCTGATATATCTTTATTTATTTGAGTCTCTGACAACAAGAGAATGAATGGTATTTACAAGCTAGCGAAACTCCACAGACATGATGGGATCGTTATTCTAAACGTGATAAAACCAAAAAGAAATTGATTTGATGATTTTTTTTTTGTGGGGTCTTCGACAGTTGCTTGGAATATCAGTTTAAAAATGTTTTTTTTTGCGTACCCTTTACAGACGTGATAGGTATCGATCACGACGAAACAAAAAGTTTTTTTGATTCATACTTCAAGTAATAAGACTACAAGTGTCATTGACCCTCAAAAAAAAGCTTCAAATCTTTTTTGTTTTTTTTTTATCGTGTTTAGATATCTATACCCAACACTTCTGTACAGTTTCACTAGCTAATTTAAATTGACCATGTATACTTGCATCCAAAGCTGGAGAAGGAACTCTTCAAATTCTGTATGAGCCTAATTTCTTAGAAGTAAGTCCAAAATAACCTTTCATAAAACTGTTCACTTAGAAAAATGTAAGTTTAAATGTTAGTTGTAAGATTTTTCAAAATCCATATTTGGAAGAGTAGGTAAAAGATCGATTTTCGAAAAGTGATATTTATACATGGAATGGGAACAAGTGATGGTATACCTTTTAGATCTCTTTTGATAATATTGATGTGTATCCAGATAGAATAGTTTTGCTCAATTTCTTCCATTGTGTCATTCCATACTAAGCAATTATTTCTAGTCATTTTTAACCTGTTTGGTTGCATACTTGTTAATGTTAGGATTAAAATTGTAATCATAGATGTATGTAGATTAATGTTTTACATATCCACTAAGAGTTACAGTTGTATTTTGTTGCAGATGTACTGGAATACCAAAGATCTCATATTATGATGTAATACCATGCAAGACTTTGGTCTGCTAAATTACATAATTTTGGTTGTTACTTCATCATTTTAACTGTAACATAAGTTAAATTTTGTTATGACTGAAATAGTGTTACATGTTGCTGAGCACAAATTCAATGTTTAAAGCTTTCAAGCACAATAGATACTAATAATCTCTTATAATCAGGTTTTTAACATTATAATATATACTTATACTGTAGTAGGGTAAGCAGTAAAAATCAGTAGAATGCATAACAAATATTTATTGATTTCCAATTATTTCAGCATTACTTATTGGATTTAATGTATGGTTTTACTGTTTCTGTTTTTTTTTTTTTTGTAATGTGTAATCAACAGTGTATGTTATGAAGACTGATGTATTCTAGTCACTATTGTGGTATCCATTTTCTACGCATTAAATATTTTACAAAACTGAACACTGTTTTAACTAAAACAATATCTACAACCATAAAAATAACAGCTCTAGTCCAAATTAATTAGCTTAGTTTCATGATGTATCCTTTGGATGACTTTGTTTACTCCCTTCTTGCTTCACTTGTTTAAATTCTTCATCTATTCTTTCTTTTGCTCTCACGATTTTTGATTGTAAATAGAAAGATCCACCTTTAGCCTTATCATTAGCTTGAAAAAGATGTTCGTAGTTTTTTTGCACTTGTTCCTTTTCCAATTTATCTAAATTTAATATCTGCATTGCTTCTTCTAACGTGAGACCTGTGGAAGCATTTGCTGCCGCTCTTCGTGTGCCCTCAGGTCCACCACCAGCTCGCTTCGCTGCCTCTTGAGATGCAGCTATTTCCTGCTTGAGGGCTCTCGCAAAAGCTCGTCCCACTACTTGGGCACCAAGGACTATAATTTGAGCTATGTATTTAGCCATATTTGCGTTATTATTGATGAAATAACTACTGACATTACTAGCAAAATAAATGTCAAGTCTAAATGGTCATGTCAGTGTTAGAAACTTGAAAATTTCAGGTTATATTGCGTTCATGACAGTAAAGTTCGAATTTTGAGCGTTGGGACTTTGAACGCATCCACTTTTGTTGTTTGCATGTGGACTGCCCCACAATCAAGCCATAAACAGTTCCAACCCAAATACCTAGATGGCATTGTACTGACTTAGTATCGATTACCCTTTAACGCATCGTCATAAGGTTGAAAATTGCTAACAACATGTTTGACAGTTTGTCACAGAACATTTCTTGATTCGCGCGTTTTTTTGACATACGTAAAATTAACCTGTTTGTTTTTTTGTAACGACGAGATAAATCGTTTATTTGTGAATAAAACATTATTTAGTGTGTATTTCCGTATAGTTTTGTGTATTACTAGATTAATAAGATTAATAAACAATGGTAAGTAAAAGTTTTACTACTTCTTGCAGTATTTACTGATTTGTTACTTTTCAACTTTTAGGACCGCTCGGCATAGCCGCTAAGTGCTTTGACTACACACAAAAGTTTAATTTACTGTTCCTAATACTTTTAGAGACGTTAAAAAACATGGGAAATGAAAAAATACCTCAAAATAAGACTCAAGATAACATTATTTGCTAGTTTATTAGTACCACTCACAGAACATGTTTTAACCTTAATGTGGCTTTGTATGTCTGTTAAAGTCGAAACGAGTCAAACGTAAATTAATAATTCCACAGCTTAACCATACAACACTCAATTATCAAACCAGAAGTTCAAAATTACTAACTTTGACAAATGTTGTTAGCAGCTGGCAATCTCTTGTTCACTCTTAAGGTTCTTTTGTTCATAATCGTTTGTGGCGTTTATTAACAGCCTGTTATATTATCATCATCTTACTATTTACTCTATGCCTGTACATAATAATTTGTCAACTAGTAGCATTGAACCAGTTAATTACTGAAACAATTAAAAAGCCATTGTGTCTCGAGTGGATCTATGTTCCGGCTACGAAGGGTTAATATGTGCACTGTATATAGGTACTGCTAATTGTTTGCCATTGCCAACTTTACTGAATGAGGAGGCTGTTCTCAGAAAATTCCACCATTCAATTATGTTGTTACTGTTTTTCAATACGTACACCAATAGAATATTAAAAATAGCAGATAGAATAGAATGGTGGTATTTGGAAAAGCAGACAGTCTAGACAAGCTCAGGGTATCCAGTATTCACAAAATTAAATGATAAGTTACATAATTAATTGGTTTCATTTCCAGAGCTCCCCAGCCCCCGACACACCTGCAGAGCGAGACGGAGCTCGGTCACGGATGACGTCACCGGCACGTGACTATGAAATGTTTGAAGATGAAGGCGCCATCCTCGGAGACAACCCTGAGGAGGAAGAGGGTGATGGAGAGGAACTGTTCAATGACAATATGGAGGCGTAAGTTATTGAAGGAATGACTTTTATGACTGCAATAAATAAGAAGGACAAGAGATTGTAATACAAAAAGTAATCTAAAATAAATCTGAATAAATAAATAAACAGTAGAGACCTTTGGTAAATAGTAGCTAGAGTATAGGTTAAGTGTAGTTTCAAATAGCTAGGTAATAACCTAGGTACCTTAGCATAATCAGCTCATGGTGTTCTCACTGCTGGGACACAGGCCTCCTCTCGTTGAGAGGCAACTGAAATGCTATCATTAAGGTTTATCCACACCAATATATTTTTTTGTGGAATAATGTTTACAAGTGTTTGTGGGCAACAATGTACAACAGAAAGAAAAATGACTTTGATGAAGAAAAACTATATGAAAATGTCTCTGAAGTGATCTCAGAAGGCTACGAGTGATTCTAAAGTTGGACAAAAATGAATAGATTGAACTTTGCGAGTAATTTTGCTGCTGCCTAAAGAATCTGTTTACTTTTACTTTCTTTCTAGCAAATAAAGAACTCGATTCCAGATCATATTTTGCTTTTCATTAATTTATCTCATTGCTGTTTCACAGTGACTACCGCCCCATGCCAGCCCTAGATCGCTACGATGCTGAAGACTTGGACGATGATGACTATGACCCCATGTCAGCACAAGACCGTGTGGCCGCTGAGCAGGAGTTGAGGCGAAGAGATAGAGATGAGGGGCGCATCAGGAGGGATGATCGCGACTTGTTGTATGGTAAGTAAGAATAGGTTTCTCTTGTATCATGTTTTTCCTACATGTCTGACATGCCTAAGCAATGACTAGAATTAAAAGTAAAAAAACTGACTTCCAAATAAAACACTACAAAGTGAAAAATAACTTATTTCGGAAACTGATGACCAAAGGGCATTTTCAGCCACTCAAACGTTTTTCTTTTTTAGATGGAAAAACTATTGACTGAGAAAAATTTACCTTTGATAAAGAAAACGTAAGATTGTATGTCTCTGCGTCACCCAAAGGTTGACTGGTAGAAAATGCCTGTGTCATTAAGTCCACGCTGTACATGTACGTGCTTTTTTTTTTCTGGTGGGAATTCATCAAATGACCCCTCCCGCTCTGGGTGGAGCGGAAGGGAGTGTCAGACTCTTACTGACTAAAACCCACCCATGTTCCTTCCTTCGCCCTTTATGTTCCGGGGTAGCGGTAACCCTTTCGGACAATCCCGCTGAACATGTATGTGCTTGAAGTATTAAATAAATGAGATTGAACACCATTTCAGTCTTACGTTTTCTCTCAAATTTCTGACAACTTTGTGGTTACCAGTGGATTTATATAATTTACATATCGTTATTGGATTCGTTATCGTCATTGGTTAAAATTGAGACTCGTCTACCAATAATGAAGCAAAAACCTCATAGCTTTGTATAGTATATGAAAGTAGCCTAGTTTGGCATAAAAAATGCTGCATTGGTAAGCAAAACGATTCGTTTCTGTTTATAGGAACATAAGCCAATGCCCCTTTTTGAGTATCATACTTTATCATTTTCCCATGCTTAACTTAAAAGACATTATTTTAAACTACATATATCTTACAAAAACCTAGGGGCATAAAATATAAAAAACACTACAAAGTGAGTAATAACTTTCATCTAGGAAGTCGGTGTCTTTGGTTTCGTATTTTTGTTTTTTGACAACGCGTTTTATTAGATACCCCTAGGCTTTAGGCCTAGACGTCGGTTAAAAATACATTCTGAAATATTCCATTTTGCTAACTACAGATGAATCTGACGAGGAGAGCACAGGAGCACCGCGGGCGAAGCGTCGCCGTGCTGCAGAGAAAGCTGCCATGGGGAGTGAAGAACAAGTGGAGGAGGGGATCGAGAGTATTGAGAACTTGGAGGATACCAAGGGATATACCACCAAGGAGTGGGTGTCCATGTTGGGGCCTAGGACTGAGATTGGTAACAGGTTAGTAGAAAAAGTTACCTTACGTAATATTTCACCTTTATTTCTCTAAGGGGGTAGGCAGAAGAGCATAGTAAAGACTTGGTGGATACCAAGGGGTATATCACCCTGCGAGCCCTCACGACGGTGGATGCCGTGGCCCGGGGTGGGATTGTCTGGGTGGTGTCTCTAGACATCGCCAATGCCTTCAATACCCTGCCCTGGAGTTGCATCAGGGAGGCACTCCGTTATCACCGGATGCCGACCTACCTCTGTTGCATTGTCGAGGCCTATTTGACGGACAGGGCCGTCATCTACCCCGGTCACCGGGGAGAGTGGAACCGGCGAGAGATGTCGTGCGGTGTTCCACAGGGATCGGTCCTGGGGCCGCATCTGTGGGATATCGGGTACGACTGGGTGCTGTGCGCCGACCTCCCTAGCGGCGTCAGCGTGGTTTGCTACGCTGACGACACGCTGGTCCTAGCGCAGGGGAGGTCGCACCAGGCGGCGGCCGAAATAGCGACACGCGGGGTTGCGATAATCGTTGAGAGGATCCGGCAATTGGGATTCGAGGTGGCCCTGCACAAGTCCGAGGCCATGTGTTTTCATGGCCCTCGGGACGCGCCACCGTCGGGTTCCCAAATAACGGTAGGAGGGGTTCACATCGGCATCGAGTCGACGATGAAGTACCTGGGACTCGTCCTCGACAGCCGGTGGAACTTCGTGGAGCATTTCCGACGTTTGGCTCCCAGACTGGAGCGGGCCGGGGCTGCCTTGAGGCGGCTCCTGCCTAATCTAGGGGGTCCAAACGCCTCCTGCCGGAGGCTATATGCGGGGGTCGTGCGGTCCATGGCCGTTTACGGGGCACCGGTGTGGGCGCGTTCCTTGAGGCGGCGACCAGTCCGCCGGTTGAACGCGTCCCAAAGGGTCATGGCCGTCCGGTTGATCCGAGGATACCGCACGGTCTCCGCTGAGGCGGCGAGCCTCCTTGCCGGATTGCCGCCATGGGATCTGGAGGCAAAAGCCCTCGCCCACATATGGGAGTGGCGAGACGAGGCAAAACGCCGGGGCGTAACTCCGCTGCCGCGAGAAATCACGGTACAGCGGACAGAGCTCCGGCGGGATCTCATGGCGACATGGAGAGTGCGATTGTCGCAACCCAGTGCTGGGCACGCCACAATTGCGGCGATAAGTCCCCTCTTTGAGGAGTGGCTGGAGAGGCGCCACGGCGCCCTCACCTTCCGCCTGACGCAGGTCCTCACCGGAAACGGTTGTTTCGGGAGGTTCCTGTTCAGGACAAGGTGGGAGGAAACGCCAGGGTGTCACCACTGTGTGGATCGCCCGGAGGACACGGTGGAGGTCTGCCCGGCTTGGGCGGAGCACCGCCGCGTCCTCGTGGCGGCGATCGGCGGCCGCGACCTCTCGCGTCCGGCCCTGGTCCAGGTCATGGTACGGAGCGAGAGTGCATGGGAAGCCGTCACCTCCTTCTGCGAAGCAGTAATGCTCGCAAAGGAAGAGGCGGAGCGCGTGAGGGAGAGGCAATCTCTGCGCCCTCACGCCCCTAGTCGCCGCAGGAGACGCCCTGGACGTCGGGAGTCACCAGCCGACTCCCGGCCACCGTAGGCGCGGGCTTGCGGGCGGCGAGCAATGGGCAGCTCGCCGCCCGGCAAGGACCAGGCCCGAGTCGACGGCGCGTTGTGTTCCACGCGCGCCTCAAAGAGATGTCAGCACAAACTGACGGGGTCCGCTAGGGCCGATGCCTGCCAGGGCCGCGGGTTGTTCGAAAGAGATACCGTGGTCCCTGGCATAGGCAACTGAAGGAACACGGGTGGGTTTTAGTCAGTAAAAGACTGACATGCCCTCCTGCTCCGCCCAGAGCGGGAGAAGTCATATGATGATTTTCCACCCTGAAAAAAAAAAGGGGTATACCACCCAGGAGTGGGTGTCCATGTTGGCGCCTAGGACTGAGATTGGAAACAGGTTAGTAGTAAAGTTACCTTACGTAATATTTCGCCGTTATTTCTGGAAGGGGGGTAGGTAGAAGAACATAGTAAATACTTAGAGGATACCAAGGGGTATACCACCAAGGAGTGAAGAGAAAATAACAACATGATATAATTACATACTATAATAGAGGCATCTTACTGACTAAAACCCACCCATGTTCCTTCCTTTGCCCTTTATGTTCCGGAGTAGCGGTAACCCTTTCGGACAATCCCGCTGACCCGGCAGGCTTCGGCCCTAAGGGGCCCCTCAAATTAATAATAGAGACATTAGATAAGATATTAATCCTACTTCCTACTAATCCTACTAATATTATAAATGTGAAAGTTTGTATGGATGGATAGATGGATGGATGGATGGATGGATAGATGGATGGATGGATGGATGTTTGTTACTCTTTACTAACTACTGAACGGATTTGGATGAAATTTGGCACACAAATAGTTTATAACCAGGAATAACACATAGGATACGTTTTATCCCGATATTCCCACGGGATCGAAACTTATGCGGGTGAAACCGCGCGGCGCAGCTAGTATAACATAAGATCACACCTGTATTCCCGAAAGGATTAAGCAGAAGTGTACCATAGTACACCCACATTTCGCCAGTTATATTTAAGTCCCATGTAATAGGGGGCCAGCCTTTTGCCATAAACCCGGCACAATCCAGACCCCGTGGTGCTACTGAGAAATTCCAGCAGTGCGATTCTGTAACCATCTCACCGTGAAAACTTAGGTGAAGTGAGCGTGGAGTGAGCTGTCATTCCAACTAATGCTGGGGATTGACACTACTGAAAGCTCACTCTAAGCTCACTTCACCTAAGTTTTCACAGTGAGATTTTTACAGAATCAATCGGCAGATGCTTAAACTCAATAACACTTTGCCCGACCTGAGATTTGAACCCAGGACCTCATGCTCAGCAGTAGTGCTTGCGACCCCTAGAAGAACCAGGCAGTTAAAAGATATTATGTATTTGTAAAACATGATCTTCAAATAACATAACTCTTCTTCCAGGTTCAAGAACTTCCTCCGCACATTCACGAACAGTAAAGGCCAGTTTGTGTACAAGGAGCGAATCCGTCGTATGTGTGAACACAATCAGGCGTCGTTTCACGTGGAGTTCGATGTCCTGGCGAGGAGGGAACAGGTGTTGGCTTACTTTCTGCCTGAAGCACCCTTCCAGATGTTGCAGATCTTTGATGAGGTATGTTAAGTGCAGTTTTTAAAAGTTTTTTAAAATTCATTCATCAATCTCTTTGGAAACTTTAGTACAAGCAAGAAACTTGCTTAACTTTGACGAGTATTCCTGCTTTGGAGAGTTTCAGTTTCAAATCGCCGCAACAGTTTTTGTTCGACCAGTCTCGGCGAATTTCACTATAACACATAGAAAAGTTAATTATAAACATTTGAATTAATTGAATCGCAACTAGGCGTTTCATACGCCCCGGAACTAATGACTACACAACACCACGCCTGTATTCCCCGAAGGGTTAGGCAGAGGTGTACCTACAGTACACCCACATTCCGCCAGTTATGTTTAAGTCCCATGTAATAGAGGACGAGCCTATTGCCATCAACCGGGCACTAATCCAGGGTCCGGGCTGCTGAGAAATTCCGGATGGAAAAACCCAGTAACATTTTGCCCGAGTCAGGAATCGAACCCAGGACCTTATGCTTAGCAGTAGCCTGCGACCGCTACACCAACGAGCTCGTCAAAACTACAGACTAATTGTGCGAAAGGAATCCGCAGGCTAAAACACAAAATTCCACAAGACTTTATCGGACAATCTTAGCATTATGCTTTTTCTTTTTAAGTAAGAGGTTGTATCATAGGACGCATACCAGGCAAGCCATCTAACACGCCATAGAAATTACTTAATGTCTTAGTGAATAGTGACAGATTATAAGCGAAAAGAGACAAAAAAAAAATTGTGCGAATTTTGAACGCGAGTGAAATTTCGAAGCCTCATTATTTTGTATTAAAAAACTCTTCAATTCCCTTGCAGGTAGCCAAAGACATAGTCCTCCAAATATTCCCGAGTTACGAGCGGGTCACTTCCGAGATCCACGTCCGAATATCCGACTTACCACTCATAGAAGAATTGAGAACATTCCGGAAGCTTCACTTAAACCAGCTTGTGAGAACTGTGGGAGTTATTACGGCGACTACAGGAGTGCTTCCTCAGCTGTCTGTGGTCAAATATGACTGTAATAGGTGTGGATATATCCTGGGACCGTTTGTGCAGACACAGAATTCGGAAGTCAGGCCGGGATCTTGTCCGGAGTGTCAGAGTTCTGGGCCTTTTATGGTGAGTTTTTTTTAAATCTTTTTTTTTTCTTTTATGCTTTAACGCACTCTAGCATACAGTGCCAATAACCTACCTTTCCGACATAACCTTCATTGTTTGTCTCCCACATGTTAATAATATAATGTTTGGACTTTAAATGAGACCATGATCTCTGATTTTGTTTGCGTCATCTAGTTTTAAAATGTTGACCAAATTGACTTGAACAAGTATCTTAGAAGATATACTTACAGAAATAAACATTTTATTTCACACAAATATTGAATTTCTACCTGTGACAAGGACAGGAGGAAGGCTCCAAAAATCAAAATTCGTAACCTAATCTTATCCTCATCTCCCCAGGTAAACATGGAACAAACAGTATATCGCAACTACCAGAAGGTGACAATCCAAGAGTCGCCAGGCCGCATCCCTGCCGGCCGTATCCCTCGCAGCAAGGAGTGCATACTTTTGGCAGACTTGTGTGACCGTTGCAAGCCAGGCGATGAGGTGGACCTCACCGGGATTTATACTAACAATTACGATGGATCCCTTAATACTGAACAGGTTAGTTATTTTCAGGGTATTTTTTAGTTAATGTGAAAGTTAAGGATGCTACAAACATTCGAATTGGCAGTATTTGTTGAACAACAAAGTCGACTCGAAGCAAGTACTAAACAAATTTGGCTTTCATACGTTTCGTGTCCATCGGCAGAGCTTTAAGAGGTCTCCTTGATTAACATTGATGGCTGTTCGATTCGACACGGAAACGTACCAAAGGTGTGAGTTTATGTATGTACAGTATTTTTATCTGACGAAGCGACGCGTGCATTACTTATTATAACCAAATGTACAAACACGATGTGCGTGAAGACGAGTGACGTCAGCACATAACACACACACAGTTCCGACTTTGCCCTTGTCTTGGACGCTACCCAGAGGCGCTTACACACACATTTACAGTGTGTTTGTACACTTGGTAACCACAAGTAAAGCGCGCGTCGTGTCATGGGATAAAAATACTAATATGTATATATGACAGCATTCTTATTTATTCCTTTCTTTCTCCATCAGGGCTTCCCAGTCTTTGCAACAGTAATAATAGCCAACTACATAGTCGTAAAGGACTGCAAGCACATCGTGGACTCTCTGACAGATGAAGACGTCGCGACCATAATCAAGCTGTCAAAAGACCCGCGCATTGGAGAGCGGATCGTACAGAGTATAGCGCCGTCGATATACGGACATGACTATATCAAGAGGGGCTTGGCTTTGGCACTGTTTGGCGGGGAGCCTAAGAATCCAGGTATTTGAAATTATTTTAATTGAAAACTTTTGAAGTTTTTTCAGTGATATCTAGATAGAAAGTATACTCTTTATGTACACCATGTACTCGTATGAGCTGATCCGGCAGAGAACCAAAGTGGTCGACATAACTCACAGAATAAGCAGGCTGAAGTGGCAATGGGCCGGCCATATTAGGCGTAGAACCGATGACCGTCGGGGTAGACATGTTCTTGAGTGGAGACCGCGAATCGGTAATCGTAAGGTGGGACGCCCTCAGGCAAGGTGGAGCGACGATCTTCGCAGGATGGCTGGATGAGAGTTGTCGAAAATCGAGTTGATAGTAGACAATAGGAGAGGCCTATGTCCAGCAGTGGACTGCTATAGGCTGATGGTGTACACCATAAATATTACAGATATAAATGTAGACATTATACAAGGGGTGACGCAATGGATGATATGTACAGACACCAGCAGGTCAAGTTACCCGCAACTGTCAAATTTTTCCAATCAACCTTGAACCTAATGCTTTAGCGGTAAAGTTGAAAATCTATTAAAGAAATTTGACAGGTTGTAGTAGCTTGATGCACTGGCGTCTGTACTTCGTTAGGTGATAAATTATGGTGTTCATCCGATTGGCTTAAGTTGTCTTTTAAGCAATTCTACCACAGACAACCGTTTGATCGCGACTTTACAAATTAAGAAAGATATAAATGATTCCCGGACTAGTAAAAAGTTATTTAGAATTGAATATGGTGGTACAGTGAACCATAAATTAATGAAAACGACATTGAAAGTGCCTTAATGTCGTAGCAGTAAGGGCAGTTTTCGTAGTGAAAGACTTACCAATGATACAGTTGACTATGTGTTATACTAGCCTCTGCCCTCGACTTCGTCTGCGTGAAATTTCTTATTCCCCTTCGCATCGCATCGCCTGCCCGCGCTATTACTTCGTTTTCGCTTCCGTTCTGATTTTTTTATTTTTGCTCGGCTCCTTAGGGTCCTAACGTAATAGCCTTCCTCAAGAATTGGGCTCTTAAATGCAAAAATATTTTTTTTTAAATCCTATTGGTAGTGCCGGAGATTAGTGCGTTAAACTTCAGCTTTATTATTGGTATAGAATTATAAATCACTAGTTTCTGTCCGCGACTTCGCCCGCGTGAACTTTGCCCCCAACCCTTTGACAACTTTGTCGCATCCCAAAGTTCCCTCCGTGCTACTACTTCGTTTTCGCTTAGTGTTATTTCTGGCTTTTTTTTTTTCATTTTGTTCAGTTCCTAGGGGCCGTAGCGTGATGTTAGATAGCCTATAACCTTCATCAAAAATTGGGCTATCAAAGGTAATAAGATTTTTTTAAATCTCACTGTTACGGAGATTACCCCCCTACATACAAACAAACAAATTTTACCTCTTTTATATTAGTATAGATAGGTTCTCAACCTTATTTTGCTCACCGCCTACTTTGAAATATTTTTTTTTCTAGTCTCCCAATTTTTTTTACTTACCATCTGTTCTGTCGCGAATCTGAAATAGCTGTTGCCACGATTATGTTTGAACGCGTGATTATGTTATATATCGTAAGATAGTATATATAATTTTCTGTGGGTCTCCTACTGCCTCCCTGAAAGTTTCAAACGCCCACGAGGGGGCGTTATCGCCTACTTATGGTATAGATAGATGTATAACTATAGTATTTTTTATCTTATTTCAGGCGACAAGCACAAAGTCAGAGGTGACATCAATGTCCTCATATGCGGTGATCCTGGTACCGCTAAATCACAATTCTTGAAGTATGTTGAGAAGGTAATTAGAAGACAAAACCATTTTTATATTGCAAGAAAGTTTATTTTAATATGTACTTTTCATATCCTAATGCTGCTCAAGATTCTAATGTAGATAGGAGGTAAGTTATCCTATTACATTAGAAAATCTTATAACAGTCCACTGTACAGGGACGTGGTCGTGCAAACCGTACATATTTAAAAAATAATGCTGTCCCATATATTTTGACCGCGTAGGTATTGCAGTTTTTAACCAACTTCAAAAAAAGGAGGAGGTTATCAATTTGGTTGAATTTTTTTTAGGTTTTTTACCTCAGAATTCCGTTATTTTTTATGAAATAGATGTTTTTTTTTTTTCATAATTGACGAAAAATTTCTACGCTCTAGAATCATGTGCCGAATTCATGGCAAAAGTTTGCGCATCGATGTTCCTGACACCCTGTATTTGCTATAACCACTTTGTACTATCGTAGATCGCGCCCCGAGCCATCTTCACAACAGGCCAGGGTGCCAGTGCGGTTGGTCTCACTGCTTACGTGAGGAAGAATCCTACCACAAGGTAACAAATCAACATTCGTCCGAGCTATTAAAATAATCTCACATTCGTTTACTGACGGACAACACACAGCTCAAACTAGATCTAGAAACATGAAATTTTGCAGAAAAGTTCTTTATAATCCTACTAATATTAAAAACGTGAAAGTTTGTATGGATGGATGGATGTTTGTTACTCTTTCACGCAAAAACTACTGAACGGATTTGGATGAAATTTGGCACACAGATGGTTTATAACTAGGATTAACATATAGGATACTATCCCGATATTCCTATGGGATCGAAACTTATGCGGGTGAAACAGCGGGGCACAGCTAGTAAATAATAATGAAAGTGTATTGTGACATAACTAAAGTTATAATTCATCCCCTAAAGGGTAATCCCCTTTAGGGGATGAATTCAGCGGGATTGTCCGAAAGGGTTACTGCTACCCCGGAACATAAAGGGCAAAGGAAGGAACATGGGTGGGTTTTAGTCAGTAAGAGTCTGACACTCCCTTCCGCTCCACCCAGAGCGGGAGGGGTCATTTGATGATTTCTCATCCGAAAAAAAAAGGGGATTAAATAGGGGATAAAAGTTCTTATGGAAGTTCATCATTTTTGCCGATCGCATATCCAATCGGGCACATGGCTTGTAGAAACTAAAAGAAGGTATCGGCACAGGTAAGAAGCTAAGGTCTATTATCGATTGCTATCCCAAATAAAATGTATTGTCTTGGTAATACAGTATACTGACACAACACACACACAACAATAACAACACACAACAACAACAACACACAACAACAACAACACAACAACGAAACACAACAACAATACAAATACCAACACAATACAAACAACAACAACAATACAACAAACAACACATCACAACTCACACAATACACAACACACAACAACAACAATACAAACAACAATACAACAACCAACAATCACCAACCACCAACCAACCATGTACAATATTTTCTATTCTATTTATATTTTCTAGTATTTATATTTTTTAGTAGCTTACAGCTAGTTTACAATATATTTGCCAGTGAGCCCCAAACTGGGCAGTTATGTATCTTGGGGCTCGGGGTTCGAATTCCAGAGTCTCCACTCTGGAATTCGAACCCCGAGCGCCACAAGAAATCACTTCTTTAGTCTCCACTAAAGAAGTGATTTCAGGTATGGTATGGTACGTGTGTATTTGTGATATGTGTGTGGTTTGTGTGTGTGTAAGTTTCAGGTTATTCACGATAAGTGATAATATGCTTACTGTATGTAAATCATTATATGTTATTATACTGCACAATGTAAATAATAAGAAGCTCCCTAAAGATCTTCATAAAAAATCGTACTTTAATAGCACTTGTAATAATAGCATCAGATATTAACCACTTCGTATTCCGCAGAGACTGGACCCTAGAAGCGGGCGCGTTAGTCCTCGCCGACCGCGGCGTGTGCCTCATCGACGAGTTCGACAAAATGAACGACGCAGACCGCACCTCCATACACGAGGCTATGGAGCAACAATCCATATCTATATCTAAAGCGGGCATCGTGACGTCACTACACGCTAGGTAAGTAATCCATACTAATAATAAAAATAAAATAGCTTTACTTCAGACCTTGATCCATATAATGTTAGTAATACACACTACTTATATGATATGTTAGTAACAAACGAGAAAAAGAAAAAGATTTAATTCATATATCTGCCGCACTCACCAGACGCACCGGGTATATGTACATGTACACGTACCCAATGCGCCATAATGGTGCAGCACGGCTTATTACTAATGACCTTCAGAATGTCATTGACGGTCCCACGCACTCTGCGCATCATAGAAGCAGTCTCCTTACGCAGAATGGTACTGAAACCGTCAGTACGTGCTTCCGCAAACATTCCTGACGCGCTACAGTAACTTGGGAGCCCCAACAACATCCTGAAAGTATTAAGCAGTAGTTTCAGCAGTAGCTTTACAGTCTCCCCAGGGATGTGCCTTACAGGCGTTGCGCAGGGGTGGTTCCGGAATTGGTCTTTTAAGAGGAACCGGGACCACTCCTATGTGCGGATGGTGATCACCGGGGTGGTTTTAGTGAGGTAAAAATCCCACACTCCCCGACCTCACTCCCCGGAGGTCGGGTGCCTTTTGAAGGTTTCCCCCCGAAAACAAAAAAAAAAAAAAGTTACCCTGACTGCATGTTGTTCCTGGTAAAGTGGGGCTACCTTGACGGAACGGCGGTAGGGTGTGATTGTGGAGCTATGTCGCAACAGGCTCATTATTAATATTCCTTGTATTTGTAACCATGATAGTTCTGTCCCAATAACTAATGTATGTTCATTCTCCTCCACAGGTGTTCGATAATAGCAGCCTCTAATCCTATCGGCGGCCGTTACGACGCGTCGCTAACGTTCTCTGAGAACGTGAACTTGTCGGAACCCATCCTGTCACGTTTCGATGTACTATGTGTCGTGAGGGACGAGGCCGATCCCATGCGAGACGCTCATCTGGCTAAGTGAGTAAAAACTTCATTATCATTTTCTGTCTAGCCTTTTCCCAACTATGTTGGTCTGCTTCCAGTCTTACCAGATGCAGTTGATTACCAGTATTAAAGCGGCTGCATATCTAATACCTACAACTGTGAAAGGAACCTACAGAAAAGGCGAAACTCACACTACAACGCGCCACGCGACGGGGCGCGGGAAATTCAATAAGAACACGTGTCCGCGTGATTTTGCTCCGAATCGCGCGGACACGTGTTCTTATTGAATTTGTATGTAGACAGCGTGGCGCGCGCGGGGGTGAGACTCCTGGAACTGCTCGTGGCCGCACTCTTGGCTGCAGAAGTTTTAACCAAGATGCGTACATTCATACTGAACACAAAGTTGTAGATGCACATTCGGTTTCTATAGTTAACTTGGTCTGTGCGGCCATTGTTTGGAAAAACTGGTTTGCGGGCTTTCGGGCTTTTACTACTATCCGTAACGATTGTGATCTACAAATGACAGCCGGGGTGGACGGCTTAACGTGCTTTCCGTAAGTGCTTTTCAAGACGAGGCGCCTTCATCTTGTGAAATAACTAGCGACCTATCCCTGCTTCGCACGGATTTCACGACATGACAAAACATCGAGATTTTTTTATTATTTTACTTTTATACATGTAAACCTTCCGGAATGAAGAATTCTCTAAATTATGGTGAAAACCGCAACAACAACCGTCCGTTGCACACAGGCTAAGGGCCTTTTAAAGTAAATAATTAGCTAGTGCCCGGTTGATAGCAATAAGCTCCGCCAGTTATGTTTAAGTCCTATTACATAGGACTTAAACATAACTGGCGAAATGTGGGTGTACCTCCTATAGGTACACCTCTGCTTAACCCTTCGGAGTATACAGGCGTGGTGTTATGTTAACTAACTAAACATATTCTTATGACAGATTCGTCGTGTCATCTCACATACGTCACCACCCGACTCAGCGCGGCACCACACTAGAAGACAACAACGCGCCCGACCCCGAGTTTGTACTACAACAGGATATGCTCAAGAAATACATCGTTTATTCAAGAGAAAATGTGCATCCTAAGCTACAGGTATGTATGCCTTACTCAGTTCTTTTTCTCAAAAGATCTCAAAAATAAAGTAACGAATTAAAAAAAACTACTGTACATATTAATCATGTGATAAGCCCTTGATATGTATGGAGCGGTGAAGGAAAACGACGTGAGGAAACCGGCATGTCCTAGAATCAAAAATTCGAAGATATGTGACATCTACCAATCCGCAATGGGCCCACGTGGTGGATTACAGCCCACTCCTCACAAAAAGGGAGGCCTGTGATCCAGCAGAGGGGACAGTATAGGTTGATTACACTATGTATGGAATGGGGCCAGCGTAATGAAACGACAACCATCAACTTGAATACTACCTAGGTTATGACTGTATGCACGACTGCGGCGCGAGCGCGGTGTCTGCACATCCGACATACAAGGCTCACGCCGAAATAACATCGACCGCACTTATTTTTTAATACATTTATTTATTTATTTAAATGCCTTAAAACTATCATTACAGGTCTTACTTAACCTAATGCGATAGTCAAGTCACACACACAAAATTAAAAATAAGTCACAAACTACATCTTATGATCATAAAGATCATTGTTTGTAACATAGCGTAAACAATAGTACTTTTGCGAATAAAACTGCCCATGAGGGTAGGCAGAAACAACAGAACGCTATCTACTACGATCCTTACATACACGCACCCCGGTCGCGAATACTACACACCTGACCTTTCTGAAGTACATCATTACTATGTGTCCTAGGGCGTCCTCTCCCGGCATTTCCACTCTCATCCATCTCATCCTTTCATTCATCCTCTCAACATGACCAAACCTTCTAAGCATCTCTTTCCAATCATAAAATAAAATAGAAAAAAAAAACACATTTTCACTACTTCTTTTAAACCGTACCGTTGACTTATCATATCATTCCTCAGCCTGCCCTTCCTTTCTCACCACATGCTTCGCAAGGTACGAATTTCTACAGCATTTATAATAATAATAAAAAAAAACCCTATTACTTTGTATTGTTACCTTCAGTATGTGCACAGCAAGTGTAACTCTCAAGAACAATCTGCACTTTCGAAATAAATCGCGCTGACCACAGTCAACCTTTTAGTACAACATAAAATTTGTTACAGAACATGGATCAAGACAAGGTGGCTAAGATGTACAGCCAGCTCCGACAAGAATCTCTCGCCACAGGCAGTTTGCCTATCACTGTCCGTCATATTGAATCTGGTAAGCCTTATATTGCACTGAATTGGTAATAGATAACTTTAAAATAGAAAAAAAGCAGCAGAGGACATTCAAATAAAATAGGGAAATGTGCAGGGTGACAGGGACATTAACGCGCAAAACTGTAACCACGAATTCAGCACAGGATTCTAGACGTCCTAGAGTTGAAAATTTTCGCCGGTTATCAAAAAAATACTACTGTTTCATAAGAAAAATGCACATCTACACGGTGAAAATGTATGGAAGAGGGTATTTTGTTTATTTTATAACCGACGAAAAATGTCAACGCAGGAGGGTTCAGAATCATGTACCAAATCCATGGTAAGGTCGCGCGATGACCCTGAATTATTCTGTATTAAAAATAAACAATATTAGTAGCGAAGCTAAATTTGACACTATTGAGACAATATAATTAATCATTATATAGTTAATCATTTTTCGTATGGTCGTCTGGCGGCAACATGGGCAGACGACATGGGCACAATACCTAACAAACGGTGAAGTCTCGATCTGGATAATAATTACCGTATTTGAAGACCATTTCCTAACCTCCACTTTGTTTCCAGTAATCCGTATGAGTGAAGCCCACGCCCGCATGCACCTTCGGCCCCAGGTTGCTGAAGAAGACGTGAACATGGCCATCCGCACCATGCTGGAGAGCTTCGTAGAGACACAGAAGTACAGCGTCATGAGAGCTATGCGACAGGTAATAATATTAATTTTACCGGAGATTTATTGTGAAAGACGGCACGGTTGACATCTGTCGGGCATGCCACCGGCCGGGGGAATCAATCAGGCATATTATCTCCGGGTGTTCTCGTCTAGCTAACGGAGAGTACTTGCATAGACACAACCTTTTAGCCAGGATAATCCATCAGCAACTTGCTTTGAAATACAGCCTTGTGGAATCTGAGGTGCCGTACTACAGGTATGTGCCCGACCCAGTTCTCGAAAATGGAAATATCACATTGTACTGGGATCGATCCATCATCTGACAGGACTATTGTTGCCAATAAGCCTGATATAGTGGTGGTGGATCGATCAGAGCGGCGCGCAATGATTGTTGACATAACCGTCCCGCGTGATGAGAACCTCGTGAAAGCCGAGAAAGATAAACAAATCAAGTATCTTGAATTGGCTCGCGAGGTTGTCGACATGTGGCATGTGGACTCGGCAATCATTGTGCCGATAGTCGTGTCAGCCAATGGGTTAATAGCTAAGAGCCTCGACCAACACCTGAGGAGGCTCTCATTGGGCAGCTGGATCAAGGGCTTGATTCAGAAAGCGGTACTTCTGGACACAGCTGTGAGAAGATTCCTCTCTCTGGAGCCCTGACCGCCGGTAGCTTGGACCCTGTTCCCGTTACCTACTGGGGTGGGCTACTATTTTTTTTATATTTTTAAATGTTTTTTTTATATTTTTTTGTTTATAAAAGCATTTAAAAATGTAATTTATATGTACTTAGTTGAAATAAAGATAACAATAATAAAAAAAATCTGAACATATGGTACATTAAGGTCTTAATATTAAACAGTTTCACATACACTACTGTTGCCAGTGTAGAAATATTAAAATTAACTTACAATGTCAAAGTGGCCAAGTATCTCCTTAGAACACAACCCCAGAAATGAGAAATAGTGATTAATAACATGCATCTCCTCGTAAAGTAAACATTATTTAATTTTGCTACTGACATTAATGGATAGACAATTTAATAATGAACATTTTGACGCAAAAAAAAAATTCCAAAAGACCAAAATATTATTTTATACAGATTTTATTTTAAAATATGGGCGTATTCACTACTGTAACTCCTGCGCCCCGTATCGGGATTCAGTGTGCCGCAAGCGCTCGATGGTGAAACCTGGGGGTCTACTCCGAATTGGTATCAGCCGAATGTTCGGCCGTTTCCTGCTACGAAGTTACTATTTGGTTCGGTCGGCCCCGATCCAACACCCTTTCGAATATTGACTATGGTCCCGACCCAACTCCGATCCGAACTTTTTTCGCATTTTTCAATAATATTCGGTTCGGCCATGTGTCGGTCCGATCAGATCATTCGCACTTCGTAGTAGACCCCCTGTGTCATTTGTAACCGCGTCGCCATCGGCTAGCGCACTTGCTCGCTTACGTCACATTAATAATAATTAGTTTATTGACGTTTGTTTTGGTCATAGTTTTTTTTGTGTTAGATATTATTTATTGCGAAAGAGCGCTAGTGTTGTGTACAAACACTCAAAATGCCAAAGTACAAGAAAGCTGTGCGAGTAGGACGTGCAAGAATAGCAAAGATGGACGAAGCTCGGTAAGTTGTCTCGTAGTTATATTTTTATATATTATACATATAATGATAAACAGTGCAAATTATTTATCAATCTAATTTTTTTTTTTTTTTTTGTAGCTGGGTTAAAAGAAAAGCCCAAAATAGTTATGACGAAACACCAACAACATCTACACATTCTCAACAAAGTTACGTAGATAGCGGATATGTACCTAACTACTATAAACCTAGTAAGTACTGCTCTAAGATGTTGAGTATTTAGTAAAGTGATAACATCTCATCATTATCATATAATATTTTATCAACAAATCTGAATGTTCGCAGAAATCTTTGTTATCATGCGTGTGCCATAGAGTTATGAACCTACAGACATGAACATTCACATTGATTCAGTACTTATGTGGTTCGGTGCTTGTCATGTAATGATTTTTGTATGTAAATATTTGAGATTTTATGTATTTTAAAATAAATAATCTTTTTGTAGGTTAAAAGAGAACCAAAGTGATGCACATCTAATGGAAATAAGCAATAATGGGTAAGTATTAGATATAAGCCTTTTCTCGGTTACGTAACGTTTACAGGGTAAATTTCCTTTTTAGCATGCTAAAGTACTATAAAAAATTATTACAGGTCGTGCTAATTCTATTTGGAGTAGTGCGGGCGGGAAATACTTGTTATCTATTTTCAAATTTAAATGTACTACCCTTCCTAACTTTCATTGAAGTTCAGAACACACATGAAAGGTATCAGAAACTTACCTCTTCAAGGTTTTTATTGGTTTCTTCAGTGTTTTCAGCTTTCATCAAGTTTCCTGTAAAGTCCTCTCGTAAACAGCAAAAGAAATATATTTTGCATAATGATGACAGATTTTTAAGGTTCGGGTGACTAGTGTAGGGATGAGATATACTTGTAAAATTCAATACGCTTCCAAGTACGAGTAGGTATGTAAAAATACCAAAACGGTGAAGGAAAACATCGGAATGTCCCTAAATCAAAAATTCAAAGACATGAGGACACACAAATTTTCGCAGCCGCCATCTTGGATTTACATTTTGACCTCAGTACCAGCCCAGCTTTAGTACCCTCGAAAACTATGAAAACGACACCCATGACGAAAAATTTGAAAATTTTCGCAGGCGTCATCTTGGGTTTACATTTTGACCTCAGTATCAGCTTTAGCACCCTCGAAAACTATGAAAACGACACCCATAACGAAAAATTTGAAAATTTTCGCAGGCGCCATCTTGAATTTACATATTGACCTCACTAGCAAACCTTCCCCAAGAATTGGGCTATTCAATGCATAAATATTTTTCAAATCCGACTGGTAGTTCCAGAGATTACCCATTACGACAAACAAAAAAATTTTCGTAATTTATAACGCTCAAAATCTAGTCGCAGTCTCATTTCGGCGACAAACAAATGTCAAAAACTTGTCGAAATGTAAAATGTGAAATTAGAAGTATTTTTGACAGTTTGAGACTGAGATCAGACTGTGAACGTTCTTAAAATTACTAGAATTGCCCCTCTGGTTTAAATGAAGTTGAGGCGATTAGGTAAAGTTATGAAGAAGCAATTGTGTTTATGCAATTATATTTTTTATTATGCCAGCTTTTTCCCTACTCGACCGACTCGCACGTGCCCAAGTACTTACACAGATTTCGGTTCGTGTTCTCGCTACACTCGGGCAGGTTCGGAATACTTCGGGCAAGACCAGCGAGCCCCGAACTCGCACCCGAGCGCCGCCGAACTCCGTGAGGCCACCGTTTTGGTATTTTTACATATCTACTCCTACTTGGAAGCGTATTGAATTATGTAGTCACCCGAACCTTAAAAATATGTCATCATTATGCAAAATATTTTTCTTTTGCAGTTTACGAGAGGACTTTACAGGAGACTTGATGAAAGCTGAAAACACTGAAGAAACCAATAAAAACATTGAAGAGGTAAGTTTCTGATACCTTTCACGTGTGTTCTGAACTTCAACGAAAGGGTAAGAAGGGGTAGTCCATTTATATTTGAAAATAGATAACCGCTTCTACTTCAGATGAAAAAAACAGATCGTGGATTATTCTGGTGTGATTGTTTTTTGGGTACATAATAAAAGTAGATTTTTTTATTTCAGTTTCAAACTTCGTATGAAAAAGAAGCAGAAACTTGCGAAAAAATAATAAATAGAAGAATTATTGATGTCAGCCACTTCCTTTCCGAATTAAAACGCATTTCAAACCATGGGCCACTTGGATGCAGCTTCGCAGAACTTGACCTCGTAACTGAAGCCCTAATTGGTCTACAGTCAAAATTTACATTTAAATGTCGGCTTTGTAATCTAAATTTTGTCATAAATGGAGATAACTGCAGTGACAACTACCTAAATATTAATCCGTGCGCTGTCGCAGGTACTATTGCAATAGGTGCGGGGCATGCACAGTTGGATGAACTTATGTCAGCAAACAACCTCCCGTTGTTATCTCAAAAGACGTATTCAGAAAACCATGACTTTATCAGTAAGAAATGGGAAGATGTTTTAGTAGAATCCATGAATCAGGCTGCAGAAAGAGAAAAACAATTCGCGATTTCTAATGGCAGGGTGAACAAAGATGGAATTCCCATAATAGATATCATTGCTGGTGGTTGCTGGTTCAAACGTAGTTATAAAAAATAATATAATGCTCTTTCGGACGCGGCTGCCATGATAGGCAAACATACAGGAGAAATTCTATTTTTAGGCATTAAAAATAAATACTGCTTCATCTGTGCCCGTGCAGAAAACAAACATGTTGATCCGTCAGAACACAAATATTTGAAAAAGTACAGTGGTCCATTCACAAACATGGAGAGTGAAATAATTGTGGAAGGATTTAAAGAATCCATAAGAATATATAATTTAATTTACGGTAAACTCATATCCGATGGTGATGCTAGCCTTACCTGACTGTTGAAAAAATTGAGTGCTGGAACCACATCTTAAGGAATTTTTGCAATAAATTACAAACACTCACCACAGACACTAAATATAACATAAAATACCGAAAATTCATAACTAAAAGAGCTATACTTTGAACAAGATTTACCATTTGCAAATTAATTAAAAAACATAAATCTAACTCTGATGTTCAACTTCTGTTTGATGATCTATTAATTAGCCACTTCCATGGCTTCGGGGACCACACTAAGTGCCGATCATACTTCTGTGATAGCATCGGCAAAATGGACCTGCCAAATGATTTTATTTTAAACCCTTTGTGGCAAAAAATGTGCTTTATTATCCAAAATGTTGCGGGGCTTACTCGAAGTTTAATATACGACATTGATAGCAACGTAGTTCAAAGATTTAATAGCGTGGTGGCCAAGTTGGTTGGCGGCAAAAGAATTATTTTTTCTTTAAAAAATTCTTATCAAACCAGATGTCATGCCGCTGCCGTAGGTTTTAATGAAAAAAAAACGATTTCTCGGCTACATAAATCAATTAATAATGGAAACAGTCCTCAATGCAAAATAAGAAAGCTAGAAAACAAAAGAATAAATAAAAATGAGAAAAAAAAGGAAAATAAGCAACCAATAAAACGAGCCTTGTTCTTAAAAAATCGAACCAGGACCACAATATTATGGTCAAGACTGCACAAAACCCGATATCCCAATCGATGTTTTTAATAGAAAGAAAGAACCAGATACAATACATCAGATAAAACAAACAATAAAATAAAAAAAATAAAGATTAAATAAAAAGTGTGCCTCACGGCTGCGCCAATAATAATAATCTTAAAGAAAAACCTAAAAAAAACTAATGAGGTAAGAAGTGTAATCGAACGGACAACCGTTTTACAAAGCAAATGCAGCGAGTGGCTAGCTCATTGTTAACTGCTTCCAACATGGGAAAGGTTGTAACACGGCGAAATGACACGAGTTTGTCATATCTTTGTAAAAGAGTTATTGTACAAAAGTAACATGGACCATGTGTCGTCAATTAAACATTGCAAAGACAATGAAAAAAATGCTATCAAGCAATTGGAGAGGCAAGAAAAAATTCAAATTGAACCTTGTGGTCTATTTATTGACGAAGAGATCCCATTCTTGGAGCCACTCCGGATGGCTTATGTAGTGACGATACTATCGTAGAAATTAAATGCCCGATGACGGCATTCAAATTGGGTTTAGAAGAAGCCATAAAAAAAGAAAAGTAACCTTTTACAAAAACAACAAAAAAAGGGCTGGAAATCAATAAAAACCACCAACTACTACTACTGGTACTATTAAGTGCAGGGGCAACTACACGTAACAAAACGGCCAAAGTGTTTATTTGCAGTTTGGTCAAAAAAAAAACCCGGCAAAAAACGGAATACATCGAGAGAGATGATACATTCTGGAAGGAGAAGATGAAAGAAAAGCTTACATAATTTTATGTAGATTGTTTGTTGCCAGAATTAGTCGACCCCCGCTACCCTCGAGGTATGAATATAAGAAATCCTTCATACATTGAAGAGGCAATGATAAGAGAGAAAAGTAAAGAAAATATTGAACCTCACACTCAATTACATGAAGATATTGAGACAGCAGATATATATAGATATTCGTAGGAGAAGTGAAGGTGGCGAACCTTCTGACGTCAGTATGCCTAAGTACATGTACTCGTTATTTAGATTTTAGGGATATGTAAACTAGGAATAGAAAATAGTTAAATTAATAATAATTTGTATATAGGTACCGACTTTAAAATAATAAATGATAATAAAATTGACTTTGTTGTTTATTTATTATTTTTCTACTTTTATCACTGTTTGATGGCGGACGCGGTGAGGCCGCAGGGGAAGAGGAGTGTTGGTATGACGTTGGCCGCTATCCCTATCCTCTGCGGCCGAAAATTGGCAGGCGGCGGGGCCAATGACCTGACCCGTCGCAGGGGGACCAACGGTGCCCAGACACTGGGTCGTCTGGCGACCATGTGCTGGTTTGGTCCCTGGGGTGGTTACGGCGTGCCATGTGTTCTGGTGCGCCGCTGATGGGGAGTACTCCCCAGAGGAGGGTCCGGTGTGTGCTAAGGCGTGCCCGTATTCCCGCCGTAAGCGGCAGCGGAGGACACCGTGGAGTTTTAGTGGCTTAGAGTCCCACATATTGCACTATCTCCCCGTGGTAGTGCAGAAAGCATGAGCATTTCTCCACGATAAAAAAAAAAGGTTAGAACTGTGACCACACAACGCACGAGCCGAGCGAGCGAAGCGACCGTGCCGCGTCAGCGGCCGGCGTGTGCCAGAAATATATTTTTGAATATAAAACCAAACCAACAAAAAACATTGTAATTTAATTTGTATATTTTGTACAACTGACATAAAGATGCAAAATTTTTATCATTGACTAAGCAATTGCCTGAATAGAAATGGTAAATTGAAAACTGACGATACTAAAACATCTATACAATATGTAACAAAAACCCTGTCCGATCCTTAAGAGTATTATTCGGCATCGTACTGCGTACACATATACGTAATCATTTAATGGATTTGAGATTATTATTTTTCCCCAATGAATATCATTAAATTAAAATAAAAAATAAAAACTGACCAAAGGCAACACTGATCGCTCGACAAAGTTCACGTCTTACTACCTACAGTTTTGTGTCAAAGAAGCCGCCCGTGTCATGAACCGCGCTTTGTCGCGTGCCGTCAAACATACCTACACTACGCTCGCTGCGCGTAGGTATCAGCTGATATTGTTTTGTAGGCATAGTAATCCGGATTTCAGATACTCTCTGTATTTTGTGTTTTTGACTTAATTCTGTTTATCAAGAAACAATTAATTGAATTAAATGTAGCCCTGATAAGGACTTTTTTTTAAATGTGATGTGCAGCTGGCAATGTACTTACCGACTGCAGGTGTTAGTTTATTAAAACGTTCACTTGTTGTTGTTGCATACTTCGGCGATCATGCTCCACATGTCCACCTCCAACACTAATACACATTCGACACCTTTTTGCTAAATTTACAAAAAAAAACACATACAAACACATTTACAAAATTCCATTCTTGGTTCGTAATCAGTGGGCAGAAGGGATTGAACCCGCCGGTAGTGCTAAGGGTGCTGACCATCTCCCTTCAGCACACTCCAAACCGCACTGTGGTTTGTGTCTAATCGTCGCGCAACAGAGCGTGTGCTTTGCGTGGGGTCCGCGGCAAACATATCCAGCACTTGTTCCTCAATTTCCTCGTTGCGCTCTCGTGGTCTTCCAGCATCAGTGGCCTGCGACTCGTGCCCATGAACACTGCCTGTGGTGTAAGGCGTTGGAACGCACGCTCCGACGGTACTGTCACACCTGGTCTATTAGCGAAACGCACCTCGTACGTATTACGCGCAGCTGCATAATTGCAGTCGGTCTTGCCTAAGCACATCAACATATTAAAATATTCCTGATTAGAATACGACATTGTTCGCGAAACGACAGCGCTTGATACGTACGGACGTCAGATCGAAAGCTATCTCCACGAAAGACTAGCAACAAGTATCGCGTCGGTAGGTAACTAGGCGGCGACATCAAAAGAGTCGGCGACTAGTTGAAAGAGTGTCTACGACGCGGTAGTGTAGGGCGGTGTTCTTTGAAATAAAAATAGGTAAAAATAAAAAGATTTTGCCGGCGGGTGGAGTGTTGTCAACTTATGAAAATTTGCCATATTCAGTGTTAAATTTCGCATGGATTATAAAAATTAAAAATCAATAACTTTTGGTTTTTATGAGTTACATTTTTATAACAATTTTTTCTAGTACGTATGTTGACCCAGGAATACGCCTTTATTGGATCGGACAGGGTTTTTGGTACAGATTGTATGTATACTAATTACCCATGTTTGCGAATGAATAAATGATTTGATGATTTGATTTAAATATTCGGCTTATTTTATTTTGCGTAAAATATGTTATACCAACTAAAATATTTGACTACATTAAAATTGGTAAAAGTACTAGTTGGTAAGCAAGTTTTTGTTTAAACGATCACTTGCCAAACATTAGATTTGCGTTACAATTATTTGTGAAGAGTTTATTTGCTAAGTAATAATTTGGCAAATGAAATTATGCGGAAAATTGTTTGGGAAGTGATAATTTGTTAAAAAAAAATTTGATGAAACAAGAGACCCCAGCAATTGATGCACAGTCTTTAAGCAAATCAAACAAACAAACCATTTACCCCAACGAAGGAACACCATGGTGTTCCGTCGTTGGGGTAAATGGTTTGTTGCAGAAACTACGGATGGCCACGTGATTCGAGAATGACATGTTATTCTCGAATCACGTGGCTATCCGTAGTTTCTGCCTTCGTCAATCTGAACTAATACTAGAAACATTTGATTTTTTTGTATGTTTGTTTGTTACGCTTTCGCACTAAAACGGCTGAACAGATTTGGCACATGAGTAGACCATCACCTGGATTAGGACATAGGATTCTTTTTATCCCGATTTTCCCACGGGATCAAGACTTGTGCTGATAAAACCGCGGGATGCTGTATTAAATAAGCTTGATATTTATAACTAACCCAACTTTTCATTTCCAGACATTCCAAAAATACCTATCCTTCAAGAAAGACCACAGCGAGCTCCTGTACTACATTCTAAGACAACTCACAATGGACCAACTGGCATACATGAGAGGCCTACACAATCACTCTCAATCCACCATAGAGATATCCGAACGAGACCTACTAGAACGTGCAAGACAGATCAACATCACAGACTTGAAGCCGTTCTATGATAGTAGAATATTCAAGATGAACAGCTTCAGCTATGACGCTAAAAGGAAGGTTATTATTCACATCTTGCCGGATGCACCTTCCACTAGCGTGTCTGTGTCTTCGTAATTTTTTGTCTACTGTGTTTTGTTTCCGATTTGAGGATTCATGGCACCGTGTGAATTGGGTCTTAGTTTAGTCTTCAGTACACATACAAACAAACAAACAAACACACAAACAAATGAGGGCTGATTTTTCCATCGCCAGATAACTCTTATTCAAGGAATAAAATTGACTGTTGACAGTTTTTGTATGAAATAACTGTCATAATTATTCCTCGAATAAAGTTATCAAATGATTGAAAAAACAGCCCTAAGTAAAATTGAAGGGTCTGTTTGCTATGTCAAAATAACAGGTTTTTACTAAATGCATATGAAAGTATATATACGCTATTTATAACAAAAAAAGTTTTTGTTTGTGTGTCTGTTTGTTCCGAGCGTTCCGTCTAATTTCCGGAACGGCTGGTCTGATTTTAACAGGACTTGGTTGGACTAGTAGATAGCTAAGTAGCACGTTCCTGTGGCATAATTTCCGAAATCCACGCAGGCGAAGCCGCAGGTAGAAGCTAATCTCAAATAAACTAATTTCCGGTCTACCTAGTCTTTTCCCAAATACGTTGGGGACGGCTGCCAGTCTAACCGGATGCAGCTGAATACCAGTTTTTCATGGAGCGACTGCCTATCTGACCTCCACAACCCAATTACTGGGTAACCAATCCATATAGTGCCATATTTACCTATACCCTCGTAATAAGCGGCTGTTACGACATACCAACAAAGAAAAGAAAGAAAATACGTTTGTTTGCGGCAAGCATGACTCATAAAAACAAACACGAACGAACATCAGACCTTTTGAAAAGTTTACTGATTTCTTTATTCTTTCTTGGGCTTCAGCGTATAGAAACAATGTCAAAGCGAGCTCGTGAAAAGGGAAAATGAGAAAAATTAAATTGCGAAATAACACCTCTGCAGAATCCTTTTTGTTGAGACGTAACATAGCCAGCCTGCAAACACAATATCAACATCAACTTTTTTGTAAAGATTTTTGATTCTGTCAGACTTTAAAGGTCAAAGTTTTTTATTTGTGAAAAATAAGAGTTCTAATACAATAAGTACAGAGATCTCTATGGTTTGCCGTTAACGGCGTACTAATATCAGTATAAATAGGCATACGAAATTACAATTAAATGTTTGTTAAAAATTAAATGACAAGCTAACAGAGCTAAATTATAATATCTAATATCCTAAAACAAAGTTCACAATATTGCGAATAAAAGAATGATGGGCAAATTTGTATGAAACCTGGCCGTAAGACCAACAGAACTGCAACTAGTGCTAGTTGTTCGGACCCAACGCCAGAAACGTAATTATATAAATAAACCTAGCCATATCCACCGGTTTTACTTGAAAATATTGTTTTAACAAAATGAAATAAAACACAAAACTACAGCAGCAGCCATAGCCAGCAATCCAATCAGTAGTCCAATAACGAGCAGGGGTAAAGAAACCGTAGCCAGCAATCCAATCCAATAACGAACAGGAGTCCAGAAACCTTAGCCAGCAATGCCAATCCAATAACGAGCAGGGGTCAAGAAATCGTAGCCAGCAATCCTATCCAATAACGAGCAGGGCTCTCGACACCGTAGCCAGCAATCCAATCCAATAACGAGCAGGGGTCAAGAAACCATAGCCAGCAATCCAATCAGTAGTCCAATAACGAGCAGGGGTCAAGAAGTCGTAATAAATTGATGATACCGAAAAAACAACATAATGAAATCTAAGTCTGGATGACAACTGCTTTAATGTCATAATCGAAAACAGACAATCCACAACAAGGGAAGGCCTTAAATAAGATAAAATAATAATAAAGAACCAACTTAAAATCCATTAATTCCACCTATAAGATAAACTTACAGTAATAAACATACTTAAAATAAATCAATCAATCAATCAAACTTAGTTCTAGATACATTATAAAAATACGTATACCAATTGTTATTAAGTCTTACTACGGTAACAAGTAAACAACGACTACTGGGGGCTCACAGACCAGCTCTTATATCAGGGCAGCAATTGAACTGCACTGCTTTTATGTACTTAGTCATAGAACAAAAAAGCAGTGCAGTTCAACTTTGCTCTGCTGCTGGTGGTAAGCCCCCTGAACCGCGCGCGAGACGGCTTGCGCGCGGAGTAGTGGGGGTGAATTCGAGCAAACATTGTTACCTACGTGTGCGCCATGTTTATAACACGACCTTTTGTTTTTAACCTTTTAAACGCCAGAGTATAAACGTATCGCCGTACCCCTGACGCCAAGCCACGTTTTCTGTCAAATGACCTTCATAAAAAATAGGGATTCCAAAACTTATATATATCTTATATACAACTGAGTTTTTATTTTCGTCTTTAATATTCTAATAAACCGTACTCACGACACTGAAATTTTATTTAACCTGCCACTATATTCCAATATAGTAATCTTTACACAGCATTTAACAGAGACTATCAATGAAAAAGCAGATATTAGAAAACTAAAAAAATATATTTATTACAATATGGTTACAACACTATTCAACATGACTTATCTTGGTATTGTGACAATGGCGTTGCTTGCCAGTCAATTTTATGACATTCTCGCATCTGAATTAGGGATGTAGCAGTGTACACGTTGGTTATCGATTCTAATAAGTATTCTTATCTAATATATTACCTATCCAAATTTATAATACGCAAGGATATTAATGTAGTAATAAAAAAAAATTAAAGCACTTCACTAAACTTAATCGCCTGCGCTTACGACGTCACCGTTGTGTCATAGATTTATGACTATGGCGTACAAGGGACTGATAATAATATTGGTTTGCGCTAGGGATGCGCAAGAGATATGTTTAACAAGTGTCGATATTAGACATTGCATATTTTATTTTTGATTGTGTAGCTGCATGGTTGTATAAGGCTGAGTTGTTTTAAAAATACGTTTTATTTCTCCTGACACCAACTTATACACAAATAATTTACTCTGGACTAAAATTTCATATTCATCTACTTAAGTTTTTATTGATTTTACAATCATACGTCACAACACTAGCTGTCACATATAGCAGACTACGGCGTGTGAGACACTCCTTTTATACGCGTTTAAAATCTACTTTTAAAACGACAAATTTCTCGATATTGGTGGTTTATTTATATTAACTTCATGCAATACAATATAGACGGAAGCTTAAACTTTTAAATTATATAAATAAAAACACACAAAAGTAACGATTAAATCGTTTATTTCATAATATGGTGCGACGTGTATTTTGTCATATATTTGTGACGTCGGCGTTCAGGGTAAGATTTCGTTTGTCCTATATATGTGACAATGGCGTTCAAAAGGTTAAACGGGAAAGGTGTAGTCAAATCCTCGGTATTATACAGAAAAATGCTATTTTTTCAATTGGCTCTATCTCTGTTCTCCGGCGACTTTGGTACTTTTTGCCATTGTATGAAATATAGTACTAATTGAGAGCTATAATTTGAGATATATTGCAATTCTGTTGGACTTACGCCCATTTTGTGCCATCATCCTGTTTATAACATTTAAATTATTAGACTTTGTAGAGCTTCAGCTCGACTCAATTCGTTTTAATGTTACCAAACATTTCTGAAGGATCATTTTCTCATCAGAAGGCTTAAAGTCACTCAAAGGGCAATGGAGAGGGCTATGCTCGGAGTTTCCTTGCGTGATCGAATCAGAAATGAGGACATCCGCAAGAGAACCAAGGTTACCGACGTAGCCCGAAGAATTGCCAAACTTAAGTGGCAGTGGGCAGGGCACATTGCTCGCAGAACGGATGGCCGATGGGGCCGAAAAGTTCTGGAGTGGCGACCGCGAACCGGAAGACGTTGCGTTGGAAGGCCTCCCACTAGGTGGACCGATGACCTGGTGAAGGTTGCGGGAATCCGCTGGATGCGAGTCGCACGGGACCGGTCAATGTGGCGACACTTGGGGGAGGCCTACCTATGTCCAGCAGTGGACGTCTATCGGCTGAAATGATGATGATGATGAAACATTTCTGCGTATTTTTTACACATTGTTAGCCAGCTTACGACATAAATCAACGCCAAGCCTTTTGAAATGTTTTCTCTTTTGTTCAGACTTTGTTGAGCTTCATCTACGTTTACTTAAAATTATTTGAAATGAATAAAATGAAGGGTTGATGTTGTGTTGCGCAACGCTTTTCTAAAATTAGTTGCAAGCTTTAAATGTCAAAGAAATCAATAACGATGAATCAAGAAAGATGGCCGATGGGGTGGCGGCCGCGTACCGGAAGACGTAGCGTTAGGGTCAGTTCACACCGAGACGCGACGCGACGCGACGCTGCGCGCACACTTTTAAAGCGACCTACTGCACCGCGCAACGTATTCTGAACTCGCACAATGCAATGTGTACCTTTTCGTGTAGAAAATAAAGTATATGTTGAGTCACTCTTTTAAAGTGAGCGCGCAGCGTCGCGTCTCGGTGTGAACTGACCCTTAGAAGAACTCTAACACCGGACCGGGTGGACCGACCTTGTGAAGGCCACAGGAATCCGCTGGATGCGGGAAACATAGAACCTGTCGAAGTGGAGGTGCTTGCGGGAGGCCTTTGTCCAACAGTAGACGTCTGTCGGCTGAAATAATGAAGATGATGATACTTTATTAGCATAATCAGCCTATAACGTTCCCATTGCTGGGACACAGACCTACACTTTATTAAGTATCACCAAATAACAAAATCGGTATTTTTTTCGCAATACCGTATCACGTTGTGGATAAAGTACCTAAAGAAAAAATTTGCTAAGTCCAGATTGGTGAGTTTTTGGATCAGCTTTAGAAATAAAGGAGTAAGGGAATCTATCCCACTCCTAGTGCGGAATCATTGGATTTTATAAAAATGTAGGATAACGATGTATAAGATAGTTATTTCTATTTAGCCTACACTGTCCCACTGCTGAACGAAGGCTTCTCCCAAATCCTTCCAAGCATCTTTTCTAGCACCACTTCGATCCAACCCTTGCGGTACGCGTCTAGGTCGTCTCGCCACCTCTTCCTGGGCCTGCCTCAGCGGCGCTGTCCATCCTCATATATCAATATCATATACACTGAAGATCCTTCCGTGGCTCGGAAAGCACGTTATGCCTTTGATCCCGGCATTCGTAGGTCTTTGACAGTCGCTACGGGTCGTCAGAAGCCCGAAAGTCTTACAACCAGTCTTAACCAGGGGTATCGTATTACCCAATGAGTGGGTTGTGTAGGTCAGATAGGCAGTCGCTTCATATAAAAAATATTGGTATTCAGCTCCATCTGGTAAGACTGGAAGCCGATCCCAACATAGTTGGGAAAAGGCTAGGCAGATGATGATACACTGAAAATGTAAATTATACGATAAATCAAATTAAACCAGTGTTGTTAACTATATAAATAAATTGTTGATTGAATGGCCTTAAAATTCGTCACTTCCAGCCGTCAATTTCAGCATTGAACACGTTTTACAGCCGGTTTCTTCATCAAAAGTAGCCAAAACACAAACGATACGAAGTCGCATCGTGGCATATTTATTTATTGCGCAAACTAGGTCGTTCTTTTAGTTCGTCAGCTCCCATGTCGAGCCAAAGAATGACAGATCGTTAGCTCACTTTGCTGCTGCTCCTTCATGCGTTCTTTTGTTAGTCAAAGGCTATTTAGCTAAAGTAGGTATTAAGCTAACGTTGAGTGAGCGCTAGTCACTACTAGCACACCTCACTATGTGACTGCGAGAGAATGCGTCTTGACACCTGTACCCACCTTTACAATATCACTACATTATAACAAAGCTTTAACATTGTCTGAATAGTATTGTTTTCTTTAATATAAGTGTTATGTATAAGTTTTTTATTTCTCGATTGTTCTACGAATTCTGTGCCGGTCCCAGAAATCATGTCCCTGCACATCAAGCTACTACAATCTGTAATAGATTTTCTACTTTATCGCTAAAGCATTATGTTCAAGATTGATTGGGAAAATTTGACAATCTATTAAAGAAATTTGACAGATTGTAGTAGCTTGATGTGCTGGAGTCTGTACAGACGCCAGCAGGTCAAGCTACCCAAAACTGTCAAATTTTCCCAATCAACCTTGAACCTTTAGCGATAAAGTTGAAAATCTATTAAAGAAATTTGACAGATTGTAGTAGCTTGATGTGCTGGCGTCTGTACATTGGCGTTGCTAGGGGTTTTGTGGGGGGGGAAGGGGGGGGGGGGGGGCAATCTTCCAGCTGAACTAACCACTTAACCAGTCATTTAATGAAAGGTCTTATATAACGGCTAGTAATAAATAATCCCCCCTAAACATGTTTTTTTAGAATTTATACCTCCACGCGTTTTACGCTCCTCAAGGGTCTTGACTGGCAGACAGACTGACGGACAACGAAGCGATTATAGAAGGAGAAGCGGTTAAATGGTTAGTAACTCTTCAATACTGTCGATTTTTCTAGTGTCAGAAAAGATTCTAGAGTGGGTATTGACCACAGAACAGATACCTCTTTTATCTGTTCTGTGGTATTGACCACCCCCCCACCCCCACCCCTTAACTACACCCATGCCTAAGTATCAAGTTAAGCAACTAAGAATATTGTTCGATCGAATTTCTGCGAATAGATACGCTAGCCCTTTGACGTAGGTCAACTTATTATATATTCATAAACACAGCCGAAAGTTATTTTGAAGCTTTCAATTTTAGACGCGGATCGATGCAACAAGTTGCATTGTCATTGAAGGCTCCCCCGGACAGGCGCGACGCAACTCTAGTAGAACAATTTCTATGAAAACTTTATCGAAAATTGTTCTACTAGAGTCGCGTCGCGCCTGTCTGCGGGAGCCTTGAATTGCGGACGAAACTATATTTGTTATGGGTAAAACGAAAGTTATTTGTATTGTCAAATTCATCTTTGTAATTTTGTAAGCATGTATCACTTGTTTGTGTGATTTTAAATTTAATTTTCTTGTTATTTGATTAATATTAAAGTCGGAAGTGCCTTTTTGAGTACAAAACCAAAATTAGGACGTGTATTGTAAGTTGTTTTGTAATAATTATGTGTACTATCAATTATTTCAGTTTGTAATAAACTTGCTATGATTTAATATTTGGGTTTTATTTGTCATTATTCTTTGACAATAATTTCTCCACCAATCTCAAGTACGGACGCCAGCACATCAAGTTACTACAATCTGTCAAATTTCTTTAATAGATTTTCAACTTTATCACTAAAGCATTAAGGTTCAAGGTTGATTGAGAAAATTTGACAGTTTCGGGTAGCTTGACCTGCTGGCGTCTGTACAATTCGCACTGACGTGGTACCGAACCGGTGAGCAGTTTCAAAATGTCCGCAGTATTTTAAAACTTCATCACCTACTATTATAGGTTCAACAAACTTCCCCAAGTGCAGTTTGACGGTAACTAGGCAATGCCTTCTCAGTGTAAATAAATAAGCTTGTAGGTATTTTTTAATTTCTTTATTTACACTTCAAAGTCGCAAAAATCTGTTTAAACTTTGCTCTTGTATACTAGGTTTCTCAAGAGTCAGTTTTTTAGTAGCCATGTTTTTAATCACGTCTAAACTGTCTATTATCTTAATTTGACAGGACTAAACTAATATTTATCTTCTGTCCTTTTCCTAATGAAATAGGAAGAAAAAGATGCACTGAACTAAAATTTAGTTTAGTTTGTGAAAAAGGGAATCGGCGCCACTAATAAAAACGAAAGAAACGATAGATGGACTGTGGGTCTTCTCCGTCCAATCGGTTAGGAACGAGTCCAATCGTCATCGTGTTGGTGATAAGTCTGCGAGGCTGAAGTGAAACTGGGCGGGTTACACCTATAGGATTCATCCAGACAGATGGGCCAAAGTAGTCACACAGTGGGTGCCTGAAGGGTAATACCCCTGTTGGCATAAAATTTTATTTGAAGACGGGCGTCGTCACCAAGGCAGGCCTAAGCAACGGTGGCGTGAAGATGAGGACTTTAAATAAAAAAAAGAAATAATCCCATTTAAATTATATTTCGTTTTATATCCAAATTCTTACATTTTTCTATTTAAATCATGAGACTATGTAATTGAAAGAGACATTTTACTATAAAGTCTTAGAAAATATTACGTCTATGACATGTAAATATGTAATTGATAATTAACGTTAATTCTATGCTATATTAACACAGCAGTTTCACAAAGGACAAACACAAAATGACTAAATTTCCACTAACCTAAGTTTGTTAGACAATTTTATAGTTTAACCATAGAGTATTACATATAACATCGACAAACTTTGGCTTCTTTTAATTAATGTATCATGCACTTTGTTTCCTAATGTGTCAGTGGAAATAAAGCCTATCATTAAAAGTTATCAAACCTCTACAAACTCTCAATAACTCATTCATACACACATAAAATTACTCATAGCATTTCATAGAATCATTTAAACTACCAACTTTCAACAATTTCACAGCATTAAAACTAAGAAGAATGGCGGCAAACCCATTTAGCTCTTTTCTAACATCAAAATCTTTATTAAAAATTACTATTTTAAGAATCTACGAAAACCAGTGTTCCACTAATAATCTGCTATTGATTATTATACAAAGGCTGAATGAGATAAGTGCCACTACTTACACAAATTAAAAAAAATAAATAGATTATAAACATCATCTGCAGGTTAAAAATATCTTAAAAACAGTGTCATTTATACTAAAACCTTATTTTTAATGTCCAGCATTAAGAATCAA
The DNA here is from genome assembly GCA_911387795.2 of Apamea monoglypha. Taxonomy (NCBI): domain Eukaryota; kingdom Metazoa; phylum Arthropoda; class Insecta; order Lepidoptera; family Noctuidae; genus Apamea; species Apamea monoglypha. The sequence continues at coordinate 12,939,709 of OU426936.1, forward strand.
ACTGGTGATAGTTTAGCCTACATTCAATTCGTAATTATTCAATTGGGTTTATGTTACGGCTGGTACTAGCAAGAAACCTGTTTGCAACTGAATACAAAAATAATATCGTGCAGTTATGGGTTGCAAAAACATTTGTTAGGTATACAATAGACAATTAATATTAATTATTTAATTTTTTATTATATAGAGGGACTTGAAAGTAAGTTAATAGAATTATGAAATCTTAAATAGATATTTATTTTAAGAACCGCACATTCCCTTATAATGTAGACTAAATTAACATTAAAAAATTACATCTGTGCACTAAGACCTTATTCTTAAATTTTAGTCAGCAATATGTACAGGCACTGCCCAAGGTGAGGACCAAAAATGAAATGTGCTAATTTGCATAATACCAGTCGTAATTTACCAGCGCACACCGACAATCTCTCTAACAATCCGAAGAAGATTCGTAGACGCTGCTGCTATCGCTGTCACTCTCGGAGTCGCTGCTGCTTCCGCTCTCTGACTCATCCGAACTGCTAGAATCTGATCCAGACGAGCTGCCCGAGGAGCTGCTGTCCGAGCAGTCAGCACAGTCTTCAGTGCGTTTCTTTTTGTTTGGTATCTTGCAACTGCCATTGCTGAAAGAAGTTGTAAAATTAATTAAGTTTCTTAAGTTTTGTAGTCTCGGCAATTGTTTTCTTAGCAGTGGGTACTCTGAATTATAATTTTCTGCTAGAGAAAAAAATGTCAAATTAATATTATTTTAAGATTAAATAATTAAATGTTTTCAAAGGAAAACAAACATTGTTTGCTGCAATGAATAATGAATATGATTATTGTAACATATTAAATCCTGTAAGAAAACTTATTGGGGTAGAAGTAAAAAAAATATGAACGTATTTTTCTAGAAACATCTATATATTTTACTGACATCTAAGATTTCATCATAAAATCTGAACATACCTGCACGATCCCTCTTCCCGCGACTTCAGATTCTTCTTGAAAACCTGTGTGCGTGAAGGACGCACCAAGATCTTGCGCTTGCCCGTACATTCGTAGCTCCAGTGGCCATATTCTAGGCATTTCTGGCAACGGATTCCTTGTGGAAACGCCGCCGCCAACGCAGCTTGCCTAAAAAAGTAAAACAATATCAATAACAAGCAAAAGCCATAACGTTATACACTTAAAACGGAGGGAAGAAATGCGTTACTTTTTCCTTTGCGCCTGATGTCTATTGTAAGTTCCCAAAGTCATGATGGAATATTCAAGTTAGCTGTGCAAAAATGATATGTAAGTAGGTGAAAATCACTTTTACACAAACTGTAAGATGACTATCGTCCGCTAATACTCCCAAAACACGAATGAATATTATTAGAAAATCGCAGAAAAGGGAAGCATGGAAAATAAAAGATTTGTCAACTTGTCGTTGTCAAACACAGCACAGATTAGAAAGAAAATTCCATTTTGTCGATGATACGTTTTTGATATGTATCCGAACGTACTCAAAAGTCATGAAAATCAGAGGAACTCAAACGCCTGCTACAGGGTTATGTTAGTAATGTGTGTTGACAAACAGGGGCAATTCATAAATCATTGCCAAGGCAGGGTGGCAGGGGGGCTCCAGACGTTCCTAGCTCAGTGCCTAACTCTCTGCAACAACTCTTGTAGCGGGATTGGCAAGGGATTTGTCTGAGTGTTCCGTATAGGTTAAATTTTGTATAGACAGAAAAGAATGGAAATGTAGGAAGTAAGAAAATCTTAGCACCTTGGCCCGGATAGGTAAGGTATATTTTTGATTATTCATTCATAAATAGGAGTTAATTAGGTACTTTGTCGACTTACGCAGAGAAGTTTGAGAAATAAAAATGTACAATAAGATGCAAGAGCGAGTGAAATTATTTTGCCATTTGATTAAAAAGTATTTCTCGAGATCTAGGGGGCCTCCAAAAACCCGGCCCGGGGTGCCCCTGCCCCTGCCCTTTAGTCCGCCAGTGAACGCTCAACTTCTTCTCTCATAATTATTATTCAATCGACAATAACTATTCTTAATGACTCATACTGCATACTGTGTACCAAAGAAATTATTATTTTAATGGGAAGTTGATCGACCCGAGATCGTTGAAACAAGTTTTGGTATGAGTCACCAACTAGAATTTATAAGAGAAAAAAAAAAGTAATGAACGAAACGAATTGTGTCAAGTTTGGCAGAAATTACGTGGAGAATGTCTGCAGTCTGTGGTCAAAAGTTTTTATATACAGCTGCGCGTATCTCGTAATTTATTTGAAGAATTTCATAATAAAAATAAATCGCCGGTTTACGGTTTGAAATGTTCAAAAATAATTCAGCTGTAAAACAATGTCGGAATGGTATTGGCGGGTAATTGCTTTGAAGGCAGCCTTCGCGTTAACTTTTATCGTTTGTCATGTACGTGCGGATGATACAGTGCAAAAGTTACCGTTCTGCAATCCTACTATTGAAAAGGACGGTTCAGCTCTCAACGAGTAAGTTTATTAAGATATTTTTCATTCAGCTTAGATAAGTATTCTTAAAAAAAAGTAGTAATTTACCACATAAAAACTTCTTGAGAGTTAAATTTGAAAAGGTTTGTTTACAAAACAAGTGAAGTCTTATAACTGCTGCTCATACTGAAACAGGTTTCTTAGAACATACAGTGCGTTATTTAAATGACGAAATCGCCACTGTTTACTTCATGTAATATTTACAATTACTTTTACCAAACTTTTTAACTTTCTTGGACATGTCATGACATGCTGTGCATATTGAAATGGTATGTTCTAGAATGTGCATGGAATTGCCTGGAATAGCCGGAATGATTCTTTATAGTGGTAGAAAAAGTATAATGATATAGAAATGTAAACATATTTCTCAAAACAATGGATAAATCCAATTACTTTCGACATTGATATCTTATCTCTATTACTTACCTAATTAGTTATAGCTGTTTTATGATTAGGTCATGTATCTTTTTAATATCCTTGTGTTAAAAATATAGAATTGGTGACAATTTTACTATTTAATCAAATAAAAGTAACACTTGGAAGACATTTATTTCTTCTGAAATCACAACAATAAACTGCTTTGTTTTTTTTTTTCTAATTTTTAGGCTCATTGAGACATATAAAATACTGACAGAACACTATGAAGTGCCCAGCTTTTAAGACCTTTACACTCTGAATGCCAACAAACATTTGCATGGGTATTCCCCAAGGTTATGGGAAAATTCATCCAAGATAAATCCTTTGAAGCAGTTCTTGCCTAACCGGGTTGTATAGCATTAAATAAGCTCCCAGAAATTGTTGTGACGGCACAACACCTTCAGGAATCAACTGGATAGATTAAATATCTCTAAGCTATTTAATACACACACATCAGCTAATTAGTTGCTAGTGTGTCTAACCAAATAATAAAATTAGTAGAAACCAATCCTGATTCAGTGTACACCTGGCAACACATTATTAACAAATACATTTCCAGTTTTAGCTGACCTCACATAGTATAGGTTTTTGTACAATCAGAAGGCAGCTTATACTTGTTATGTAAAGCTTGATGTGTAACGGTGGCTACCTATAACTTGTCTCTTTGTTACAGCCTAGTAATAGTAAGCACGTTAGATGGAAGATTGACAGCCTTCTCCACACAGAATGGAATCAAAGCATGGGACTTGGAGACACAGCCGCTGCTCTCGTCCAATCTACACCATGTTGAGGTAATTATAAACTTAACACAGGGATTCATTTGAAAGGGGATTGAAGATTTTTATATGGAACCTGGCATACCACCATTTTCTGTATGAACAGTTGCACAAATAGTCAGATCATTTGGTATGATTGGTAACCCTAAATATACTATACATTGTGGTAGGGTAGACTTTTTGGATAACGTTTAAATTAAAAAAGGACGCCATCTGCCTATCTATTTTGTTACCTTTTGTTATCTCACCGTGAAAACTGAGGTGAAGTAAGCTGTCAAAAGTGTCAATCGTTAGCACCTAGTGGTATGACAGTTTACTTTAAGTTCACAACAGCAAAGTTTTCACTATGAGATTTTAACGAATAAGACCGTCGGAAATGGGTTAAAAGAACTTTAACACTTCAGTAAGGTGAGGAGGGCCCTCAAGACCTTATAGATTTTTAAAGTAGTAATGTAGCACTGATTCATTAATTGCTATCTTAACTCTTATCAGAGGAGGGAGTCGAATTATAAAATATTTTATTGCACAATAAAATATTTTATTCATGCAATTTTTCCAATTTAAAGTGTGCCGGAAGTATTCTGTAAAGGTTGTTGTTGTCTCCTTGTATAGTTGACGTTGACTTATAGTTGACTGCACGTCATTGACAACAAGGGCTTTTTTGCTATAAATATAGTATTTTTATCTCAAAAAGCGACGTGCGCATTACTTGTGTTACCACCGTTCAGGAGCTCTTGGTACCGTCCGAGACAATGGCGAAGTCAGAAGTGTTGTGTGTGTGTGTGTTTTATGTACTGCCGCTACTCGACTTCACGCACACATGCACAGCGTGTTGGTACACTTGGTTACCACAGGTATAGTGCACGACGCTTCGTGAGATATACATACTGTACCTATGTGGCTGTTTCATCCTTTGTGAAGTTTTTTGTCAAACATACTAAAGAAGTTACGAGGTTGACTATACTTTGCAGTCATTATTTTGACTTCCCAAAAATAAGGAAATACTCATTAATATTCAATTAGAATGTGTCTTTATTTATTAAAACAAAACATGACAAATCAAGGATATTTAATTGGGGAATTTTACATACTATTGTTGACTAATTTGGAATATTAGATAGCCAAATTAACATTTTATGGAAGTTTTAAAGCAAAGCATATTATTGGCTTGGATTTGGATTTTCCCACTGCAAGGAAATATTTCATTTAAACTATTTATTTCAGCAGTGGGGATTTTTAATTTAATTCTTTAAATTACCATTGCTCTAAAATTTTCACGGAAAACAAGCATGAACAATTTAAAGACGTGTCATCTACCAACCCGCACTGGGCCCGCGTGGTGGATGATGGCCCACACCCACTTATCTCTCCATTCCCATAACAGGGACATGAGTTTTAGCAGTGGAAACAGTTTAGTCTGATTTGATTAGATAATAAAATGATCTTTTATGAAATCCAATAGCTTCACCTGGAGTGGGTCGCTAGTCATACTATAAATCACCAATTTATCCACAGCTCACATCAGGAGGAAAGTGGGTTCGCCTGGTGCCGTCTCTCAGTGGCACCTTGTACAGCGTCAGTGGGGACACCATTGAGCCACTGCCCTTCGACGCGGAACAACTGCTGTCGTCATCGTTCAAGTACTCTGATGACCTGGTTGTAGCTGGTGAGTAATACAATTATCGTTGAATTGTCCATCATCATAGTTTAATTTATAATCCTGTACGAGTCGCAATAAATACTTTTTCTTTCTTTCTTTCTTTATCATAATCATTTTGATCATTTGATTCGCCGTGATCTGCAGTGGCCTATATGGAAAGCTCTCAACCGATTGCGTACCCAAGTAGGGCGCTGCAGACACAACTTGTCGAAATGAGGGATTACTGACTCATCCAATACCCAGTGCGAGTGCGGTGCCTCTAATCAGACCATGCCCCACTTGCTGGAGTGCCCTAAGTGCCCGTTCACCTGAACCTTGGATGACTTAATGAATGCCAGTGATGCCGCAATTAACGTCGCCACCTACTACAATATAAAATATCGAAGAAGAGTACACCTCAAACATATAAAATATCGAAGAAGAGTACCATGGACACGAAAAGAAGACGATTATCATTTCAGCCGAAAGACGTCCACTGCTGGACATAGGCCTCCCGCAAGCATCACCACTTCGACCGATTCTGTGCTTCTCGCATCACAAGGACATCGGTCCACCTTGTGGGAGGCCTTCTAACGCTACGTCTTCCGGTACGCGGTCGCCACTCCAGAACCTTTCAGCCCCATCGGCCATCTGTTCGGCAAGCAATGTGCTCTGCTCACTGCCACTTAAGTTTGGCATTTCTTTGGACTATGTCGGTTACCTTGGTCCTCCGGATCTCTTCGTAAATGGTTCTACAAGCCTTTAAATTCGCTGACATAATGCAAACTGAAAGTCTGGAACTACGTTTTCGCTGTTCTTAATTGTGTGCCTTAGTCTGGGACAAATACATTTATTTTCTTTCTAGCAAAAATTATACATATTCGTATCTCTTCTAACGGTGGGTGTCTTAAAGGGCGACGAAGGAATTCTAAAAGATATGTGATAAGAAGTCTATTATGATCACCAAATCGCCTGCCTAGCTAGGGTCAACTCGTCATCATGGCAATCTCCCCTGTAGCTAAGCATACGATGATCTATAATTACAAATGCTCTTGAAGATTGAAAAGCTATAATATTAATATCATCGGCACTACCCTTTAATTACTAACTAAACATACAACTATTAGAAAATAAAAAAAACTGTAAATAGAAAGTTAAAAACCAGTTCCTATGGCCTTCTTTTATGATGTAATTGTCGATGCTTATTACCTCTCTCCTTAGCATCTTAACAACGAACAGTGACTATGTAAATTAGATGAAAGGAGTAACAAAAAAGTTATCACTTCAAAAGAATTCAATACCCAATACTCTTTTAACATAAAAGCAAAAATGCCCCTAATTATTAAGCCTATATGAATATGATTGTTATGTTTATTTTTATAAAGGACCATTAGGTTACTGCTCCGGCCAAAGACCTCAAACAAATTACCTAATCTGTATCTACAATACCGCGAAAATCGCCACCAAATCTGATTAACATAATCACACAAATGTATATATCTAACAGATACGTATATGTAAATAAACACGACGTAGGTACTCAGCCGATTAGATAACGTAATTAAACGTATTTGCCTTGATTATGTGTCAAGCCGTAACTGAACTGACCAATGTCGTGTCACCACGCATTGTCATTATAGACCGCGAACTACGCGGGTGAAGTTAACGTAATATGCGTCAAGTATTTATAGAGATTCAATTGTACACGGTTCACGGGTGGTCTGGTCCTTCGATGCAAATAGGATTCTGTTTTCTTCCTGTGGGTATCAGAACTTAAAAACGTAGATAGGAATAACAATTCTGCTGCTTTACTCTTCATCGATTTTTATGAGGAGTCCGAAGTCCCAAGACGCAGTTTTGCGACACTGGGCTAGCAAATAAGTCAGCTTAAAAATATGTTTGTAATAAAGAAGAAACCACAAAGCTAAATAATTGTTAATATTTTTAGTTAATAGGGATCGGTACCCCACCCTAATTTTTTTATTAAAATGAGAATGAGTCTGAAAGAACGCAGTGACAGAGGACCAATCAAGGATATTTTAATGATTAAAAGCGTATGCGTCTGGTATGTAAGACGATGAAACAAAATTAAACACCCGAGTATCACACCACGTTTGTTTTCGTCTGAACCAACGAGTGTTTTTATCATTTGTGGCGTGAGGCACAATTTGGCCAATTGCCAGGCACCTGGTTTAGTAAACTTTTAACCCACTGGCTACGCCAGACGCGCTTTCAATTAGATAACTGGGATGAATAATTTATATAACATTACACCGGTTTTTCCAAAAGGGTTCCAGCGGTGTAATAGTAGCTTCATACCCCTATTTCGCCAGTTATGTTTAACGCGATGCTTCTAAGAAATTCGTAATGGGGAAACCCAAGGACAGTTTTCCCCTCTATGGAGGTCAAATACACGCGCACTTTCAATTAGATCACTGGGATCAACAGGGTTTTTGTTACATATTGTATAGTACAAATGAAATGCTTGGTGAGCGCATCACTTGAGAAAGGCTTGACCGATTTGGCTATTCATTGTTTTAAAATGTTTTTAATACATAGTTCTAATTTGTTTTTTTTTTGGAAAGAAAAAAATTAAAATTTTCCCGGAAAAATTTCAAATTACTTTTTTATGTGGTTTGTATTTTGTATGAACTCAAGACTTTTAGATAGGAAAACGTCTGTCGGGTAGTTATAGATATAATACTATGGTTACTTATGTATGACTCACTGCGGCACACTGCATAATAATATATACCTACTCGCAGGTACATACTTTTTGTTTGATCTTAGATAAATGCTTGTTACTTTCGGAATATTCTGTAGAAACGCACCGTATCCAAACATAAATTCCTTTCGCTTCGTTTAGATTGGTTTACTCACTCAATACGCTTTTTTGTTCCGCTTGATTTAGGTCTGAGTTTTCCAACGCTAGATGATTTCATCCGAGGAATAATTTTGAAGTTTTGACAGTTCTTCGATACAAAATCTGTCAGACGTCAATTTTATTCCACGAATAGAAATTACCTGTCGATTGAAAAATCAGCCCTTTTTTTTTTCTGGTGGGAAATCATCACTTGACCCCTCTCGCTCTGGGTGGAGCGGAAGGGAGTGTCAGACTCTTACTGACTAAAACCCACCCATGTTCCTTCCTTCGCCCTTTATGTTCCGGGGTAGCGGTAACCCTTTCGGACAATCCCGCTGACAAAAAAAAAAAATCAGCCCTTAGTCAATAACTTATTGCGTTAAACGACAGTTTTTATCTTTGATCACCTTATAGAAAAACTCAAATGCTTTAAGCTCTTAATGAAAAATCAATGAATACGCCATCATTATTATATCAGGCTAAAACACCCAAAACGCGTAGAAGGCGTCCTGGACGTCGATGCAGTTTCGGTCGCGTCAGCTAAGAATGCAAAGGCTTATCTTTATGCTTTACAAAGACTGTTTTAAATGTTTTTGTTCAGACTCTTCACATAAAAGCCATTTACGAGACCCTACAAAATAGCCGATGAGTGCCTAGGTACTCTCATTTACGAGACCCTACAAAATAGCCGATGAGTGCCTAAGTACTCTCATTTACGAGACCCTACAAAATAGCCTATGAGTGCCTAGATACTCTCATTTACGAGACCCTACAAAATAGCCGATGTGTGCCTAAGTACTCTCATTTACGAGACCCTACAAAATAGCCGATGACTGCCAATATACTCTCATTTACGAGACCCTACAGAGTAGCCGATTAGTGCCTAGGTACTCTCATTTACGAAACCCTGCAAAATAGCCGATGAGTGCCTAGGTACTTTCATTTGAACTCGTGATCGTTTACTTCACAGACACTAGAACACTAGCTTTTTATTACCGCTACCATTACAGTTAAATTGCCACGCTTGACAAACGAATTAGCGTTCGCAGTTTATAGTAATTAGGCAGGAAATCGCTACTGGCTACTGCCGATCGTCATGACGTGATTTGACGTCATTTAGGAATTTACACGGAGATAGGAAAGGTGGGACAGATAAGGAAGGAAGAGGGACGTTCTCTTTGCTGTGGGTCAGATGGATCTTTAAGAAGAATAAACTTGTTTTTGAATACAAGCCGTATGCTTGATGGAATCTCCCATACGACTGATGATGGGTTTCCAGAAAGCTTCATCCCCTATTTGACCCCTTTAGGGAGTGAATGTTCAAAAATTCTTTAGTGCTCACTTTCCCTAGAGAAAACATGAGATTTTTTTATGATTCTAAACCCAGTGGTTTATTAAAGGCTTTGCGTTGTCTGTCAGTGAGTGATTGAATGAATTAACATTTTTAATAAGTACTATTTATTTATTAGGTTACCTATGAAATATTAATAAGTAGATTGTTTTTTTTCTCGACATGAATTTCACCATCTATCTGAAGGCCGATTCCCGTACGTAAAAAACGTTCAAATTCAAGTCGCAATCTCATCTCAGCGACAATCAGTTTCAAAAACTTGTCATAAAATGTAAGTTGATTGTATTTATGACAGATTGAGACTGATATTAGAATGCTAACGTGCTTAAAAATACAGAAATTGCCCCTTCGAAGTCTGAATAAACTTCATATCTTGTTTAAGCTGTGGAGGGGCCACAGCCAAAAGGTAGCCTAAACCGTGGCCCAAGGCCAAAAAAAACACTTGATATACAACATGAACAGCTCTCATATTTCACGGCTCCCTTTCACTTCTAGTCTAACCATAGTTCATAGCTAGCTAGCATAGTAGCTTCAGACAATTTGCGATTTAGCGAGTATCCGAGTATTCAACCATGAAATACAATGTCATCTCGTTCACGCTGATTACTGACGTCATTATCAGATAACGATGACACAAAGCGTCTATTTTACGTGACTGACGACTACGCCCGCGATTTTTTTTTTCTTTTTGCTCGGCTAAGGGTTCTACCGTGATGTTAAATAGCCTTTAAACTTCCTCAAGAATTGGAATCAAATGCAAAGAGGTTTTTCTAACCCGACGTGTAGTTCCAGAGATTAGCGCGTGTAAATAAACAAACTCTTGAACTTTATTATATAGCTTCTGCCCGCGACTTCGTCCGCGTCAAATTTTTGGTCCCCCGACCCACCACATCGCATCGCATCGCCTACCGTATAACTTCGTATTCGCTTAGAGTTCTCTCTGACTTTTTTTCTTTTTGCTCAGCTCCTAAGTGTCCTTTTTTTTGTCATAGTCATTTATTCATTGTAAAACATAGGTACGGACGCCAGCACATCAAGTTACTACAATCTGTCAAATTTCTTTAATAGATTTTCAACTTTATCGCTAAAGCATTAAGGTTCAAGGTTTATTGGGAAAATTTTACAGTTTCGGGTAGCTTGACCTGCTGGCGTCTGTACATTATAAGTTCTTATTTGTTAATACGTTGAGGGCGCTATGCTTTGCCTCTAGGGCGTACAAAAGTAGTAAAGCAGTAACATGCAATATAATCAAAACAATAAATTAATATAGATATTAAATGAATCACAAATAAACAAGTAAAAAGATTAGATCATCTCACTGAACAATGTCGATTAGTTAATTTGATAAATTATGTGTAGTCAGAAAAAATAAATACCGAATGTCCGCAGTTATTTTAATATAATGAAAATTGTCAGCACTTACTTATCTAGAGAATGTTAAAGAAATTGAATGAAGTCATAAATTAAAATTAAATGTCACCTAAGAAGATCAATATTGTTACTTAGGTAATGTCAGAAATTTTATAACAGCATGTCATTCAAATATTTGGTGATTAAATAATAGCATTTTTCTATTAAAAAAAATCTTTATTTTTCTCTTAAAGATGTGCTCATTTTTTATGCTATCAGGAATTTTATTGTATATCCTTGCGTGATGTTAAATAGCCTATAACCTTCCTCAAGAATTAGACTATCAAATGCAAAGAGATTTCTTCAAATCCGTCTGATAGTTATTGTCCCTCTCAACCAAAGCACCTGCCATCTAATCTCTTCACCACCCTTGGTTGACTGGTACAGAATGCCTAAGGCATTAAGTCCGCCTTTGTACCTTTTTGTGTGACAAGTTTAAATAAATAAATAACAGGGCTCTGAACCGGTTTAAAAAGAGCGGTTAATTTCGATTAAATACCGGTAAATATATCGTTCCTTCATTAACCGGTTAAACAAGTGAACTGTTCTTATGTAACCCAAATGATAAAGGTTACCGGTTACATAAGCACAAACGGTTTTGACACCCAAATTAACCGGTTAATTCCATAATTCGTAAATATTTTTCGTCTACTTTTTTAACACTTCCAACAAGTTATAGTGACATTAGTACCCCAGAAAACATTAGGAAAAAAAATGTTTGATCTGAGGACGTCAAATACAACCGTAGAACTTAAATGGTGTGGGTAGATTCATGTTTCGACTTGCTTAGTTCTTTGCGCGCCCGCAAACAAAGCGTCGAGCAAACCTACGCCAGTTGCTACTCACTCCTCGTTCATTGCGTTTGGTTTGGATAATTCGTAAACTCAAAGCGGAGATATAACTATTTTCTTTATTTCAACTAAGTATGTACACATAAATTACATTTTTAAATATAAAGAAAAAGATAAAAAAAAACATTTAAAAATTAAAAAAAAAAGTAGTTTAAGAGGTATGAGGAACAGGGTGTAAAGTTCAGTCATCCTCCATAGAAAAGGGAGAATCCTCCGACCAGACGAGTGTTGTGTCTGGCGGGCAATTGCCCAACGATTGATGTTGGGAAATTGTATCTATGCTAATTGCGCGGTAAACGTCAGTATGACGCATTGTTCGCATGTGGCGTTGTAGATACCGCTACATCACTCCCCTCTGAAGACCGGAGGTCGATAGTGGGCTGAGTCTTTGTGTCTTGCGATGCTTGCCGGGCCAGTTGAGGTTCCAGTGAGTCGGATCCGGTTGCCGCATAGTTCACGGTGAGTCGGAACTGTCTGCGGAGATGTCCCCAGTGAGTCGGGGTAGCGCATAGTTCACGGTGAGTCGGAACTGTGCGAAGATGTCCCCAGTGAGTCGGGGTGGCGCTGCGTTATACTCCAGTGCGTCGGATGTCGTACAGCGCCGGGTTGAGGCGGGCTGCTGCGTCGACCAGGAGAGGAAGCTCTTTTTGTTGACCGGCCGAAAGTGCAGTGTGCTGTGCCGAGATTGCTGATGAGGCTAAGGGTGATGACCAGGCATGTGCGGTCGCTGCATGCTCGTGGTCAGGATACCCGTTGGAGCCGTGGATGCTGGCTGGCTGGGTGACTCGCCGCTAAAGCTTGCGGGAGTGATGATGACATCACGCTGAAGTATTTGCACGAAGGCTGCGCTGATGCTCACGTCGGGGTCACCAGTTTAGAGGTATGGGGAACAGGGTGTAAAGTTCACTCATCCTCCATAGAAAAGGGAGGATCCTCCGACCAGACGAGTGTTGTCTGGCGGGCAATTGCCCAACGATTGATGCTGGGAAATTGTATCTATGCTAATTGCGCGGTAAACTCTGCTTGCGAGATGCAGGATTTGCGTGACGTCAGTATGACGCATTGTTCGCATGTGGCGTTGTAGATACCGCTACAGTAGCCTACCGGTATCGGGAACAGGGTCCAAGCTACCGGCGGTCAGGGCTCCAGAGAGAGGAACCTCCTGACAATGCGAGCCGTGTCCAAAAGTACCGCTCTCTGAATCAAGCCCTTGATCCAGCTGCCCAACGAAAGCCTCCTCAGGTGTTGGTCGAGGCTCTTGGCTATTAACCCATTGGCTGACACGACTATCGGCACAATGATTGCTGAGTCCACATGCCACATATCGACAACCTCGCGAGGCAAGTCAAGATACTTGATTTGTTTATTTTTCTCGGCTTTCACGAAGTTCTCATCATGCGGGACGTTTATGTCAACAATCATTGCGCGCCGTGATCGATCCACCACCACTATATCAGGCTTATTGGCAACAATAGTCGTGTCAGTGATGATGGATCGATCCCAGTACAATGTGATATTTCCATTTTCGAGAACTGGGTCGGGCACATACCTGTAGTACGGCACCTCAGATTCTACAAGGCTATATTTCAGAGCAAGTTGCTGATGGATTATCCTGGCTACAAGGTTGTGTCTATGCAAGTACTCTCCGTTAGCTAGACGAGAACACCCGGAGATAATATGCCTGATTGATTCTCCCGGCCGGTGGTATGCCCGACAGATGTCAACCGTGCCGTTTTTCACAATAAATCTCCGGATATTGTTTGTCATCATAACTTCGACCATAATTTCACAGACAAAACCTTCGGTTTCTCCAAAGAGGTCACCGAAACGCAGCCAGGCTACGGACGCTAGTAGATCTCTCTTGGTCCATGTAGGGCCCGGTAAAAGCGTCCGTGAAGCTCCTTACTCTGCCATACTTCCATGCGATCATTAGTATCAAGCACTACTGGCTTGCGCCAGTTCTGTTTAGCCAAGGAGAGCGGGGTGAGGCACTTGTCCACCTCGACCACATCTCGATGCATCCTCACGTCGGTTTCTAGGAAATATTCCCTGAGACTGCATATCTCGCGATTGTGGAGGGCCTTAGCGTTTAAAAAGCCTCGACCTCCACATTTTCGCGGGATATACAGCCTTATTACCGATGACCGTGGGTGATGCATTCGATTTGCAGTCATCAGTGTACGGACCCTTCTATCCAGGGCCTCGAGTTCGGTCTGAGTCCATTTGAGTATGCCGAAAGAGTACATCAAAACCGGCATGACCCAACTATTGAAGGCGCGCACCTTGTTTCCGCCTGATAAAAGACTATTAAATACTTTTTTCAGGCGACCAAAGAAGCGCTCCTTCAACGATTGTTTCATGTCAGTAACATTGATGCCCAATGCTTCCGACATACCCAAATACTTATAGGTTTTGGCTGCGAAGAGGGCTTTAAAGTTTGTGGAGTCCGAGAGTTGGGTTCCCACGGATTCCTCAATCTCCCCTCGCTTTACATGCATGACCGCACATTTGTCCACACCAAATGGTGATGGCGCTACTGAAAGTTTCAGTAATTTTCAGTAGCTTCATCAAAACTTTGGGGGCAGAGTTCTATTTAAATCGTCCATGTAGAGGAGGTGAAATATAATCTGACCACCTCTCCTCAGCCGATAGCCTAGATCTGAATCTTCCAGCAGCGTGCTTAGAGGATTCAAGGTTAAGCAGAACCAAAGCGGACTCAAACTGTCGCCCTGAAATATGCCTCGCTCGATCCTTATCGACTCGCTATTCCTCTGGATATTTCGACATCCTGGATAGCGAAGGACTGTCCTCCATTGCCCCATACACGTCATTAGGAAGGTGCGCAGAGTTGTATCTACTTTATACTCATGTTTGGTTTTAACAAAGACGGAGATGAAGGGCGCTCCAAATCGTCATCTTAGGGCGCTCCAAATCGTCATCTTCTGATTCTAAAGGAAATGGTTAATTGCTTCGCTTTAATCCTGGAAAGAATAAGTAAATTAAGTAAAGAAAAGACGAAAGCTCGTTAAAATGAAGTCAACATTATTAATTCAAATAAAACTCACCTCTGTTCTTCACCATTCTTTGCCTATTTACAGTCCTTGTATCAACTGCAGTACGAAGTTACGAAATTTGGTAAAGGAAGACGGTGGCGGCGACGTTGCGAACTTGCATGCGTTTTGATGCGACTATTTTGTAACTAAATGACATCGCAACGTACAGACACCGTGCTTGCGAGTGTGGCGGGGACGGGGGGGGTTCAAGTTTGGTTTTAACCGGTTAATTTTAACGATCAAAACCAAAATTCATGAAAAACCGGTTTCCCGCCAAAACCGGTTTCCCGCCAAAACCGGTAAAAACCGGTAAAGTGCAAACCTTAACCTAAATCGATTTCGGTTTGGGGTCAATGACCGTAACCGGTTAAGAATTTGAACCGGTTTCCGAGCCCTGATAAATAATAGTTCTAGAGAGATTGGCGCGTTCAAACCAACAACAATGTTATTATATTAATATAGGTTCGTTGGAACTACGTATACAGAAGTAGGTAACGAGATAAAACGCAGGAAATGAGATATGTATAAAAGCTATTTTCAAGCCGTTTACTGATTAGAGATTGATCAGAATTTCAAGTTCAATTCAGATAAAGATGGTATGTAATAGAGCCTTATCATTTGGATGTATATTTAGAACTAGCTTCTGCCCGCGGCTTCGCACGCGTGGATGTCGGAAATTATCCCGCGGGAACAGGCTACCGAGACAAAAAATAGCTTATACAGCCTATTAAGGCATTAAGTCAGCCTTTGTACCTTTTTTATATGCGAAAAGTTTAAATAATTTAATCTATGTTACTCTATAACACAGTGAAAGTCCCGTCGAAACCGGTCCAGCCGTTTCGAAGAATAGCCGCAACAAACAAACAAACAAAAATAAAAAATAAATGTTTTTTTATATAAGTACTTAGCGTGTAGGTATATTTTCATTTTCCTACGCATTTAGTCAAATCTTTTTCTTATTCTTAAAGTTACTTTAAAAAAATATATAATTTGGTTATTTATTTTTGATTGTGTTTAGTTTAGTTTTATGATCTTCCTGTACGAGTCGCAATAAATACTTTTTCTTTCTTTCTTTCTTTTTTTTTACCATTAACATATCCATTGATCCTCAGGTTCCCGCGAAACTCTCTGGTTCGGTCTCGACGCTCACACAGGCGGCGTTATCTACGAATGCGGTTCGGGAGGTTGCAGCAGTGAACAGCAGACGGCTAATGCGGGCCGTGACGTCATAGTACTGAGGAGGCACTCTAATACTGTGAGAGCGCTGGATCCCAGGACTGGTAATGAGAAGTAAGTTTATTCTTTCCCTTATTGCATTGGACATAATGTTTAACACGGTTTGATTTTGACATTTTTTAATCCTTCTGTACACTTTATTCTTTCATAGATCCTTTTTCAACTTGGGTAATCCATACTAATAATATTATAAACGTGAAAATTTGTATAGATGGGTGGATGTATGTTTGTTACTCTTTCACGCAAAAACTGCTGAACGGATTTGGATGAAATTTGGCACACAGATGGTTTATAACCAGGATTAACATATAGGATACTTTTAATCCCGATATGGGTGAAGCCGCGGGGCGCAGCTAGTATTCTATATTTCGCTTATTTCTATAACCGTCTAGGTAATATGCAACAAACCATGCGCTTTAATCTCTCTTTTTTTGTTACAGATGGAACTTCAGCGTAGCCGAGCATGGAGTAGCTTTGAGCCGAAGAGAATGCGCGGACGCTCCGGCCGGTTCGGTGCCGGTCGCCGTGGCCGTAGCATTGCCGGAAGGAATCGTCGCTGTGAGGGATACCTCGGGAACTGATCTACTGTGGCAGCAGAAGGTAATGGTCTCTTTAGAGATAACGAAATATCGACGGAAAATCCAGAAAGATTTGGAGAGCAAACAAGGCACACCCCCTAATGGTCAGTGGTCACCACCGCGTATCGTATCTATATCGTCATCTGCAATAAACGAGGCACCCCAGGTGCGTTGCCACCCCTAGAGACAATTTCTCATGTGCTAGTATTTACACTGGCACCTATACCGAAACAATAGCCCCGCTGCTTGGCGACTGGAATAGGTACGGTAACAGTACTTCCTCGACCCTCACGAACTCCTTCTCAAAAAGTCCCACTAGTACTACTATTTTCTGTAAAATCACTGTCAAACCGCATTAAGTCCGCCTTTGTAACTTTTTGTGTGCGAAAAAAAAAAAAAAAAATATTAAACCGCCATATTTATGAATCTTAGCTAATAGCTAAGATTTATTTATTACCAGCTGCGCCTCGCGGTTTCACCCGCATAAGTTTCAATCCCGTGGGAATATCGGGATAAAAAGTATCCTATATGTTAATCCTGGTTATAAATCATCTGTGTGCCAAATTTCATCCAAATCCGTTCAGTAGTTTTTGCGTGAAAGAGTAACAAACATCCATCCATCCATACAAACTTTCACGTTTATAATGTTAGTAGGATAGTAGAAAGTACTTAACCGACGATGTTTACTTACAGTTAGAAGCACCAGTTGCTGGTATGTGGCGCTTCGCTGCAGGAACTCTACAGAATATCGACGTGCTATGGGAAGCCACTCAAACTCTCATACAGGGCGGTGTCACACAACACCCATCGCTCTACATTGGAAGCCATGATAGACAGGTTAGTGTATCACGAAAGTTAGGATGTTATACTTTTTTTTTTTTTTCTGGTGGGAAATCATCAAATGACCGCTCCCGCTCTGGGTGGAGCGGAAGGGAGTGTCAGACTCTTACTGACTAAAACCCACCCATGTTCCTTCCTTCGCCCTTTATGTTCCGGGGTAGCGGTAACCCTTTCGGACAATCCCGCTGACCCGGCAGGAGGATGTTATACTGAAAAGAAAGAAACAACAATATTTTATTCTGCACAAACAAAACGCACAATTACAAGTAAAAAAAATAATACTGTACTGTACTGTTATCTTACGGCTTGACGAAATGAAAGTATTTGTCAGTTTTGCCCTTCCATGCAGTGTTTTGGGTAAAGCAATCTTTACGGTGACCTATTTCATAGCACCCGGATGTTAAATAAAAAACTAAATTAAAGGGGCATGCCAAGTCGCCATAGTAATTTAGGCCCACGGTGCACACATATAAAAACTCATGATAATAGTGGGGGACAATTCCAATAATCAATTAGTAAAAGAAATTAATTACAAAATACTTAGGATTTCAAAGTTATTAAAGATTCTTATATTTCATCAATAAGACGGGACAAGGGCAGGAATATTAGTAATGTTAAATATCACAATACATTATTTTAATTTATTAATGAGCATGGTTAACTGGGAGTCCAATAACACAAAACACATTGTAGTTTTACATCTTTATTCATCATCATATATCACTAAAACATCATCCAAAAATTGTGCCGGTGGAAAAATATTATTCTGATGCCGTGCCCATCCTAAGTACCATATCACGGTCATGACGTGGGCACAGCATCCTACAGTACGGCGGCCGACAATACAGTTACAGCAGTACTGCTCTATTGCTGCACGGCCTGTGTTAACAGTGCTGACTAAAATATACACGAAGTAGACTTTGCGACTAACATGACGACTGGCGATTCTGGCCCTCAACAGTGAACAGTTCTGTCCAAATATATTGCCATCGATAATTCTATTTCTTGTGTTAGTGCAAACTTCAATACGATACATCCCATTAAATCGTATGTGCTCGCCATAATATGAGCGAGCTTGCTTAAGTTGGTAAGTCCCACATGCAATCAATATTAAATTGTTTATATTTAATGCAGGGAATTCTCTTACATTATCATTACCGACAGTAATGTTTTGAAAATCTGCCCTACTTCTATTAAGGTTGGTTGCTTCAGGTTCTCGTTCTATAGCAGAATGTGATGCTGCTCTGTCAATCCTTCGCCAACAGGTATGACAGAGAAGTGTTATTCTTGTCAACTGCAATAAAAAACAAACGGCTCATGTAATGCAATATTATACTAAATTATTTTATGTCTTTAGTAGACATAATTATACATATACAATTCTTTAAGATCAAATGAATTACATTAGTATTATAATCAAAATATATTACACAACACAAAAATACCATACCTGACGAGGTGCTATCTGTGGGCAACCATATTTCTAATAGCAGCTTCACGTGGAGTGTTTGTATTCAGTGTATGTGATCGTTTCCTTAAAAGTGATGTGTCACAGCTGATACATACATTTACATGACCAACAATTGGCTCAGATCTTGTTGGATGTCGTATCTCATCCTAAGCATTGGTCCAACATGCATGGCACACTAGACTATCACTAGAAACTTGTACCTACAAGAAAAGATGAGAGAAGTTATAAACTCAGCACTTAAAATAGGCTAAAATAGTACTATTAAATAAAGATTTCTAATAAATACGTAGGTATATTATTTACCTGGCCAATCCATCGTTGTATAAGATTTCGAACTTCAGCGATTTCCAAAGTATGTCTTCGCATTCTGGATACATTCAAACCGCAGTTTACACAACGTAGATCACCAGTTACAGCAGTAGATGATGACTGTTGTGAACAACTAGGTCCAGAGTTAATGCCGGGTTCGTCGGTCGAAGCGTCTAATATCAAATCCAAATGGTCGCCAGTGTCGTCATGAGTAGCAGGAGCAGAATCCATAATCAAGCCGTGGTTGTCAGTTAGGGGAGAATCGTCAGAGTCAGTATTCATGGGCAAAAGTAGTCAATAGAAAGCAATAAACACAAGTCGCCAGTAAGCAATTGAGTTGCAAAACAAGCAATGATTTTGACATTTACGTATTCCGGCAGCTGATAAGTAGATTTGGTGTTGCCATAAAAAGTGCAAAAAAATCGATACTTAGATCGATTATAGATATTTTTTGTTTTATAAATATCACTATTAAGTTCAAAAATAGAATAATAACAATTATCAAAAGGTTTCTGTGGTTTACATTACATTACATTCATTCGTTCATTTTCTTTTAGAAGAAAATGAACTCATTAATAAACAATAATAAACGATTATTATTGTTCCGATTAATTACGTGCCAACATTTTTTTTGTAAAGGCAACATTTTGAAATTATCTTTATTGAGGTTCCATTATTTTAGTCGTTTTAATATTTAATTATTTTTTTAAATACTAACCAACTTGCACAGACTAATGAATACGTGGAAGACATGAGAAAAATATTAACATATTTTTTTAGTGAAACCAATCCCTTGTGCAATTCAAGGCCTAAAATCGGCATTTCCCTTTAGTTGAAGTTTAAAGAAATTATACTCGACTATTGATACTTTCTACCGTTTTCTCGTGTTCCAATTACATTTTATATTTTACCTGTTATCTGTTTTATAATATTTATAATAATATTATAATACTTTGTATTTAATTTTGAACCAATTTTTATGAAAAAATTACACGTATTTTATGTAGCTCTTGTTTTATTGTGCAAAAAAATTATGTAACTGCCCATAAACTAATATTAAATGAATAACCTTCTGTTTTTTGAAAGCTTTTTATTTTCTTGTCTTTTGTTACCTCCTTATTTTAGTAGCGGTATCTACAACGCCACATGCAAACATCGCGTCATACTGACGTCACGCAAATCCTGCGTCTCGCAAGCAGAGTTTACCGCGCAATTAGCATAGATACAATTTCCCAACATCAATCGTTGGGCAATTGCCCGCCAGACACAACACCCGTCTGGTCGGAGGATCCTCCCTTTTCTATGGAGGATGAGTGAACTTTACACCCTGTTCCTCATACCTCTAAACAACCACGACTATATTGTGAGATGTCACAGTAGATTTATTGCTCAAAAACAAGATCAGACTCTTAGAAACTGCCCGTCCTGCTTCTACCCAACTCACCTACCTTACCAACTCTTGCAGATGTACATCCAAGAAAGTCAATTCTACTCGCGTAAACTGGAAACTACAGTGACAGCGAAGCCATTGCCATGGAAACTGGTGACAGCCCGCCCTCAGATAGAACAAGAAAAAACTGACGAACAGACAGCTTTGTCTGTACAACATGATGCTGACCCGAATGCTCTGTCGTTGATCACCTTGTATGGCCAAGCTGGGAATAATTTTGGTAAGAAATAAAAAAAATAAAGTAAGTTTATTTGACCCAGGGTAAGTAAGGCACAATATTCACACACAAAAAAAAAAACAAAAAAAACTTAAAATTGTATTGTATGCCACGGCTGCGCCAAATAGGCCCAGTTCAGCATAAATGTCAAACAACTAATGCCTGACGCTGGTTATCAACTGGACCCTGGTAAGTATACAGGATTAATTTTCCAAATGGGTGTGGTTGTATAAATCCGAAACTATAAGAAATAGCGAAACCATTAATTATTCAAAGAAATCTCACGGCCGTTTTTTGACATAGGTAAATGAAAGCAAGCAAAAAATTGGTACTTTTTTTTTCATAATCTCCGTGTTCGATTCCTGGCTAGAAGAATCAGGACCCGTGGGATAGACAAATCCTATCCTACTAATATTATAAACGTGAAAGTTTGTATGGATGTTTGTTACTCTTTCACGCAAAAACTACTGAACGGATTTGGATGAAATTTGGCACACAGATGGTTTATAACCAGGATTAACATATAGGATACTTTTTACCCCGATATTCCCACGGTATCGAAACTTATGCGGGTGAAATCGCGGAGCGCAGCTAGTATGAAAATAAAAACACCTTGGTGTTTTTTTCAAAAATCGAATGATAATAAATCGTCTGTTTCATCCTGCAGGCGATCACGGATACTTCGTCTACCTACAAGAAACCTGCGACCAATCAGTCCAAGTGACCGACGACCACTTCGACAGCCTCCCGAACATCAGCGACGACCATACAGATCAGCATCACATCCACGTGCACATCTCCTCGCTGTGGTAATAATTATAAAATCTTTATTTGCAAGAGGTTCTGGTTTCGATGCGAATCGAAACCAGAACCTCTTGGTCGTCACGTTTAGGCCCGTTTCGTTACATGAGAGAGAAGAAAGATATAACTCTCTCTGTCTTTCACACTAAATCTCTTTTATTCTTTAGGTACTGGTGGAAGGAGGTGTTTCTCATCGCGGTGTCATCGGCGCTGCTCATGAACCTTATGATCTGGCCGCGGTTCTTCGCGCCGAAGATCAGCGCAGTATCGCCTTTGCCAAGTACTCAGGAACAGGTGAGGGCTGGTAGACTAAGCTATACGGGTTTTGGACCCCTCAACTCTCAAAGGTCGAAGGGTTCGTCGTCTCATTGAAGAGCGTTCTGAAGAAACTACAATATTAGTTATAGTTTTTGTTCCGGATTTGTGTTTTTTGTTCGGGTACCTGTATTCTCATCGAGACGATTATCATGAATTGCAAAAAAAATACTTGTTGAATACATTACCTTCTCCTTTTTTTGAAGTGGGTTTAATATTGTAGGGTTTTGTTATATGGTGTCGCTCCGCAGGTGGTGGTGCAGGTGCCGTGGCCGGCCGCGCGCGCCCCCCCTCCTCCGTACGCGGGGCGCTACGAGAACGACTTCACGCCGCTGCGCTGCCTCGGGCGCGGCGGGTTCGGGGTCGTGTTCGAAGCGAAAAACAATATTGACGACTGTTCTTATGCTGTTAAGAGGATTACGTTGCCTAGGAGGTGAGTTAGGACTCTATTAACACGAAATTTCACCTTTTTTTTTTTTTTGTTTCCGGTTGAGGTTGGGGAGTGTGGGATTTTTTCCTCACTAAAACACACCCGGTGATCACCATCCGCACATAGGGGTGGTCCCGGTTCCTCTTAAAAGACCAATTCCGGAACCACCCCTGCGCAACGCCTGTAAGGCACACCCCTGCGCAACGCCTGTAAGGCACATCCCTGGGGAGACTGCAAAGGGGCCTCCCCTAAGCCTCGCTATGCACGGCAGCACGTGACCACTGCGCCACCGTCTCCCCTGGGGTCGCTTGGTAGGCGGACAGAGTCCTCACTCTAAGTGCCCACGACACCAAAGGTCCCACGAAATTTTACCTAGGATGCATTAGGAATACCATTGCAGTATTGCTGTCAGATTAGTTCAAAATTCGTACCTTGTTGACTGTTACGGCGTCTTGATCTAACCGTGGAATGTTGCTGTATCCTGTAGGATCTAACTTGGATAGGTAAAGTTGCCCGGATGTCAACAACATTAACATTTAGTAGTAGGTAATACGGGCTGGTGTACGCAACTCCACGACAATGCGCGTATTTTGCGTACGCGTGGGAAAATCGATCATTCGATCCTCCCCAGCTCCTCAAGGAAAGCCAGCAACGCCTTGATGTAACATTCAGTAACATTCATTCATTTCATTCATGTCAGTAACATTCATTCATTTCATTCATGTCAGTAACATTCATTCATTTCATTCATGTCAGTAACATTTGAAATACGAAAGCCCCTAATGCTACGACATAAGGCGCTCATTATATCAAACTGTTAGGTAGGATATTCGTCAGATAGGTAGAAAAGTTTGGAATATAATAATATATCGCTTTTATGTTTCTTTTACAGGGAATCAAAGCGAGACCGCGTATTACGTGAAGTGCGAGCACTCGCGAAGTTAGACCACGAACATATCGTGCGGTACTTCAATGCGTGGGTCGAGGAACCGCCGCCGCTGTGGCAACAACAACGAGATGCTGTTTGGATGAGGTATGTAGCACACACAATTTAACTATATTCAAATTTTATTTGTTTCAAATTGACATTATTTCAAGTTAAACAAATGTCAACTTTATTTTAATGGGAATTAAATTGATTTCAGAGTGACTAGCACTGTTGAAAAAGTTATAAAAATGTTTGAATTTGTTGCGTAAACTGAACTTTATTGTGTAGGAATTAGAGTAGAGTCATAAGTGTTAGTAAACTTTCTTCGATTTTTCGCTTATTATCGTCATAGCATTTGAAATGACTATTAATTAATACATGACATTTGTAATGATCAATACTATCAGCGAAAGGTGGAGGAACGAATTCAATTGCTCCGATAAGTTCGTACACCTTTGATTTTATTCTTATTGTGTGAGGTATATCCTGAAGGCAATACTCACCAGTACCGTTTAAATCAAATGCAATGACGGAATGTAATTCGTAGTTGACTGCTACGTTAGAATCACAAGTAAGACAAGACTTAAATGATTCGTCAAAACAAATTGCGTCTTCCAAACACTCGATCCCAAAAACGGATAACATATCCGAATTGAGTGGTAAGAAAGCAAATTGTCGTTCTATTGGAATAGATATGCAGTAACTATTAACGCAGCGTTTTGTAAACAAGGCACTGTAAAAATCATTCAATAGAACTGTTTCAAGATAATTAGCTACATTGCTTTGGCAATCAACAATAATGACGTCATTATTTGATTCAAGTTCTGATTTTTTCATAAAATGCCTAACGACTACATCTGCTCGGATTTTGTACGGATCATCGTAACTTGTTATTACACGTGCCACACATTTAAGGTACTCTGGGATTAATCCAGAGTTGAACAAGTTAATCATATCTTTCATATATTGATTTTGAATATATCCATAACAAAATAGAAAAAAACAGAATCCAGTCCACAGGTATTTTTAAGTTGTAATTGTCTGTTTTCAATTTTAATAGTAGAACACAAGTTACCGTTTTGCATGTGTTTCATTTGTTTTAGTATTATAGCTGTATCGTCTTCTTTATTTTGTTGTGTTGTGTGAGGTATATCCTGAAGGCAATACTCACCCTTCAGGATATACCTCACACACTAAGAATAAAATCAAAGGTGTACGAACTTATCGGAGCAATTGAATTCGTTCCTCCACCTTTCGCTGATAGTATTGGTCATTACAAATGTCATATATTAATTAATAGTCATTTCAAATGATATGACGATAATAAGCGAAAAATCGAAGAAAGTTTATTAACACCTATGACTCTACATTTACTTATCTTTACTGCAATCTAATAGAAATTGTGGTCACCCTATTTCCTAATTCAGAGAATAAAAATAAAACTCGATTTTCTTATACAATAAAGGGTCTTTTAATTTCTTTATGGTATTGAATTTGTTGCACAACTTTTTTCACAAAAAGAGACAATTTTGTATTTGTCTTATCATTCATACGATAAGCGTAATAAAACGAAAGCAAAAGAAATGGAGGATTGAGGGCCCGAATTTTATCAAGGTCCTAAAGTTTCAAACAACAAAAAGTGGTGCCCTGTTCTTGCTTTCACAATTTTTCACAATTTATTTAGTAGCATAAAGGATTTGAAACAGTAGCTGTAAGTTAATGATTTAATTTTATTTGCGTAGTAAACTTTTACGTGTATGAGAATTGAGGGCCCATTTTGTACGAAGATATACAAAGTAGGACAGTGTTTTGCGATAATATCTTGTTTTCACAAATTTTGTTTGGCATTAGCTTAGATTTTGGCATAAAGACTTTTTCTGTAGTGTCCATAGTTAATCAGGTTCAGGTGGGCCCTCAATTCTCTATGTGAGAACTGAGGGCCCAACTTTACAGTCCATAACTCGGTTAATTTGATTTTCACAAAATCTGATTCCAACTTTCACAATTCTTTGGGAATGTTCACTAAATCCTAAGCACATTTTTAAGGAGTTTTAACAAAGTGGCCCTCACACCACACGCACATGAAAGATCTCATAATTCATTCATTTCTGAATGAATTATGAGATCTTAATCATTATTTTCAAAAACAACTACCTTTTGAAGAGTGAAGTGGGGTCTTAAAAAATAACAGATTTGACTAAATGCGTATGAAAATGAAAATATACACGCTAAGTTGGTACGTATATAAAAAACATTTATTTTTATTTTTGTTTGTCTGTTTGTTGCGGCTAATCTTCGAAACGGCTGGACCGGTTCTGACGGGACTTTCACTGGCAGATAGCTGATGTTATGGAGTAACATAGATTTAATTATTTAAACTTTTTGCATACAAAAAAGGTACAAAGGCTGACTTAATGCCTTAATAGGCTGTATAGGCTACTTTTTGTTTCGGTAGCATGTTCCCGTGGGATAATTTCCGACATCCACGCGGGCGAAGCCGCGGGCAGAAGCTAGTTACATAATAATTACCTGCACTATTCTTACGCAATACATAAAATAACTAATATACTATAGGTACCTATATAAATAAACCTAATAATATATATATACATAATTATATACCCAATTAAGCACATCTTTGCAACAATAACTTTTCGTTTCCCAGGGAACTAGACGGAGTCTCAGTAGCCATGACAGATGAATACACGGCGACGTCTCCACCGCCCGCCACCTCACCACCTCCCGCCACCTCACCGCGTAATGACGTCATGCTCAACCTACACAAGTGTACAGACAGCTACGACGCCCTTGATTATGAGAAGAAACTAGAAGAACCTAGCAAGAGACTCAGGTACTTATACATATCGTAATAAGGCTCTAAATGGCGAATCAGTAGCCATGACAAACAATACTCGGCAACATCGTATCATATTTTCTCTCGTGTGAACTTTGTAAAGACTATTCGCGTAACTTCTTCCAATGATGTAAACAACAATGGCCGCCCAAAATTGTCTGTGGTTTAGTGATGAGCTCGATTTTTAAGCTCGGGTGTTATTGATGTTACAGTTTATTTTTCAACATACAAGGTGTTTTTTTTTTATATCCCATAACCCTAGGGTATGAATAATACCATATCAAAGAATCAACTGGCATATGAATTATTTTTCAATTATCATTATTTTTGTTGTCATTATTCGTACAAAATAATTCGCCAGTCATTATTAATGTAAAACACCCTTACGTGAAATATGACAACGTCGCATTTTCTTAGCATTAAATATGAATGGTTGGTTTGAATGAAGGGGCCCGTGGCTAAATATTAACAGCCGTACAGGTCGATCGATCAGGTAAAGTTACGCCTGCTGCGGTTGGTCTGTGGATGGGTGACCATCTTTACATACCTCTCGGTATGTAAAGATGGTCACCCCTCCGTGTCTCGGAAAGCACGTTAAGCCGTTGGTCCCGGATGTCATTCGTAGATCTTTGACAGTCGTTACGGGTAGACAAAAGCACGAAAGTCTGACAACCAGTCTTACCAAGGGGTATCGTATTACCCAGTAACTGGGTTGTGGAGGTCAGATAGGCAGTCGCTCCATGTAAAATACTGGTATTCAGCTGAATCCGGTTAGACTGGAAGCCGACCCCAAGATAGTTGGGAAAAGGCTAGGCAGATGATGGTTGGTTTGAATGAAAATTAATTACTGGTATATCAATGAAACTTAGATACCTACACTCGTATCTTATATCTTCGAAACTATGCATTTTTGGACCACATATTCTAGGACTTTTTGTATTATTTTTACTTGTAGAATATAACCCTAGATTGATGGGATATAAAAAAAACCACGTTGTATAGTGTAGTTATTTTCTCGACGTTAAAAATCGACCCGTCGTCGTATTGAGTGGGACCAAAAAGAATTTGAATTTTCAATATCTTTATCTATACATATTATAAATTAAAGTCGCTTTTCATGTGCGTCTTGTGTGATCGCGTTGTTATTCTAAACTACGCAACGGATTTTGTTGCGGTTTTGACCATCATCATCATTCTCCTGCCCTTATCCCAATTTATTTGGGGTCGGCGCAACATGTCCTTTTCTTCCATACTTCTCTATTAGTCGTCATGTCGTTAGTCACCCCCTTTCTAACTATATCATCATTCACATAGTCCATCCATCGTTTATTTGGTCTTCCCCTACTCTTATAGCCATGATGAAGCCATGATGCGGTTTTGACCATTTAGGCAATTTATTCCGGAAGGTTTATTAGTTATTTATTTAACCATTTATGTACAAACATATGTATATAAACAGACAAGTAGGATATTACAGAAAAATACGTAGAAATCTGATGCTTACTCGCTTGGTGGAGCTTGCTTTTATGTACATAATACATTGATATTTAACTTACTTATAAAAAAATATATAATTGAGAGTAGTGGTGGGCCAGTGGTAACGGTCGCGACTTACGAGTTGTAGGTCGTACGTTCGAACCCAGACAGACGCTTTACTTTGTGTAAATTATTTCATCATCACTGCTCTCAAAACGGTGAAGGAAAACATCGTGAGGAAACCGGCATGTCCTAGAACCAACAACTAAAAGACATGTGATATCTACCAACCCGCACTGGGCCCGCGTGGTAGATTACGGCCCACTACCTCCCACAGAGAGGAGGCCTGTGTTCCAGTAGTGGGAACATTATAGGCTGTTTATGTATATAATAGATCTCTATGATTTGTCAAGTTGTAAGAACCGTGCGAAACAGGGGCGGGTCGCTACGCTAGTTGGAAATTTGAAATAAAATCTTTGTTCTCAGATCACTAAGCTGCAACGATTCTTTCAGCATAGTTTTTGATGAGAACGCCCCCTACTCGTCGAAACCGTCTGACTGCTCTCAGAACTCGCTCGCTAACCCAATCAGTGACGAGCATTCTTCCCTGTCTAAGCCAATCAGCGACGAGCATTCTTCCCTGTCTAAGCCAATTAGCGACGAGCATTCTTCCCTGGCTAAGCCAATCAGCGACGACGATTCGTTCATAGTGTTCGCTCACTCTAATGAGGGAACAGAAAGGAACTCTTCGTTTGGTAAAAGATTGGAGAGAGTGAAGGAGTGTGATTTTAAGACTGAGAGTTCGTGTGAGAAGAAAAAGAAGAAGGTAAGGTTTTAATGTGCTTTTTTTTTCGTTAATTCTGGACATAATTACCAAGAAAAAGTAATTTGATTGTTTGAATTTATTTTATTTCCGATCGTATAGTATTTTTAAAGCAGGACCACAATGTTATGTTTCCATGTAAACAAATATGAACAAAGTTCTGACACTCTTTTTTTGTATTTTTTTTTTTTTACTTTTAACCCCTCATAACGTGGATCCACGCGAGACAGTGGCTTTTTAATTGTTTCTATAATTAAATTCAACTGGTTAAGTATCCCCGATATATATCTATCGATTTTGTTACGTCACAAATAGTCTGCCAATAAAACTTCAATTGTCTCCCCACAGAAAGGCCACACCCGCCACTGGTCACTGGACATGGTAGTGCGCGACACAGACGCGGGCCCCACGGAGCCCGGCCCCTCCAAACAGATGTACCTGTACATACAGATGCAGCTGTGTCGACAGGACAGTCTGCATGACTGGCTTAGAGAAAACAAGTGTTGCGAGGCTAGAGCTGATAAGGTATGGTATAAAAAACCTAGTAATCCTACTAATAATAGAAACGTGCACGTTTGTATGGATGGATGTTTGTTACTCATTCACGCAAAAACTACTGAACAGATTTGGATGAAATTTGGCACAGAGGTGGTTTATAACCAGGATTAACATATAGGATACTTTTTATCCCGATATTCCCACGGGATCGAAACCTATGCGTGTGAAACCGCGGGACGCAGCTAGTAATATTATAAACACGAAAGTTTGGATGGATGGATGTTTGTTACTCTTTCACGCAAAAACTACTGAACGGATTTGGATAAAATTTGGCACACAGGTAGTTTACAACCAGGATTAACATAGGATTTTTATCCCTATATTCCTTCGGGATCGAAACTTATGCGGGTGAAACCGCGGGCGCAGATAGTATTTTATAAAATAAAGTTAGAGTTTTTGTTTGTAACGGAAACAACGAATGCTCAACCCCTTAACTCTTTAACAGCGGAACGGATTTTTTTGAGCCACTTGAGCACATTATGACCTGGATGAATGAATTATAGGATACATTTTAACTAGGTACATGTAAATGTAAAAGCAAACTGTGGGCAACGGGTTATGTACTAACATTTTATGAATCTATTATTTGATTTATTCAAATAGGACCCAATGAAAGGTTATGTGCTTTCTGAACGTCTAATTTTTAGGGTTCCGTACCTCAAAAGGAAAAACGGAACCCCTATAAGATCACTTCGTTCACCGTCTGTCTGTCCATCTGTCAAGCCCCTTTTTCTGAACGCGTGGAGTTATCAAGTCGAAATTAATATGAAATACTCAGGGCTGTAATCCCTCGAAGCAGTAAAAAAAAAAAACGAACTTCTGACTCAACGTAATCAAAAGATACGGGCGTTTATGTTCCGTTTATGCCGCATATTTTGACACTTTCAAGGGAATCAAAACCTATAGGGTACTTCCCGTTAACCTGGAATCATGAAACATGGCAAGAAGCAATGTCATGTAGCACAAATAAAGGAAAAAATCCGAAACCGTGAATTTATAGTTGCAGACCTACAAATGTGTACGGAACCCTCGGTGCGCGCATCCGACTCGCACTTGACCGTTTTTTTTTATTGTTTACCAGTGGCTACGGTCTTATACCACTCCTCTTAGCTTCAACGCAATACAATAACTTTGGTAACCAGACACCCCCTCTCCTCCCCACTTTGGCCCCTTATGTATCACCTAGTCACCTAACCGAATCATCTTTCTCCTCAGGTAAAAGTCCTCTTCAGCCAGATAGTATCAGCAGTAGAATACGTCCACCTAGCCGGTCTCATTCACCGAGATCTAAAACCCAGCAACATCTTGTTCGCGCCCGACGGCCGGGTCAAGGTGGGCGACTTCGGACTGGTCACCGCCATGAGCGACACGTCGCAGGGCGGAGGAGAGAAGACTGAAAATGTTGATGCGCATCACAGGCATACGTACAGAGTTGGTGAGTACATAGATGGGTTGTTATAAACCTAGCCACATTGGGGTTTATTCGTATACGTTGCAGAAAGAAGGAAAATTTGTTTATTCTGCACAAACAAAACGCACATTACAAATAAAATATACAAATACAACGTAGTCAAAAGCCTTGTACTCAATTATATAAAATGTTGTCGATTTTGTCCGTTGCTTGATGTCAGGGCCAGGGACCAAAGGCAACGCACATTAAACAAATTAATCCGCTTAAACGTCAAAAATGTATTGTTAAACAGTCGCTAATTATTACTTTACGTTAATGGACGTTTATAAATAATGGGGTCTATGTTTGTGAAAAACAACACAAAGTGGGTAGTCTACATTGCTCGCAGAACAGATGGCCGATGGGGCCGAAAGGTTCTGGAGTGGCGACCGCGTACCGGAAGACGTAGCGTTAGAAGGCCTCCCACAAGGTGGACCGATGACTTTGTGACGGCCGCAGGAGTTCACTGGATGCGAGAAGAACAGAACCGGTCACAGTGGCTGTGCTTGAGGGAGGCCTATGTCCAGCTGTGGACGTCTTTTGGCTAATATGATGGTGATGACTGTTATTCAGGTGCATCCGGTTAGACTGCAAGCCGACCCCGACATAGTTGAGAAAAGGCTGGGTAGATAAAAAAGGGGGTTAAAGAATCTTTATTTCTCATAAGAACAAGATACAGTTCACTTATATGAGATTTAAATTTTAACATAAAAATAATCGTCGTCTAACGACGAAGCATTCAGACGTAGAACAAGCAATACAATAACAACAATGTACGAGATCAGTAGCAAACAAAGCAAAAAAGTAGGTAGTTACACAATATTATAGTGCAATTTGACACCAAGGTACCCTCATTAGTACTAATTATCCACTTTGTGAGGAACACAAGACGATGCCTTATTCTTATATACTTCTATCCTTTTGCTGTGCCCTACAGGGTCCATAATGATCTAAATTATATGTATACCACCTAAGTACACATTATGGTAAAGCAATAAAGATATTGAGTATTGAGTATTATTAAAGAAGTGTGACTGGGCGTTCGATACGTTTCGAAACTACAGACGCGAGTTTGAACGCTGAACGACTGAAGAACGTGTTCATCAGCCCGTTCCTTAACCGATGTACTATTGCGGCATTATAGCTTCAATATTTTGTTTGTTTAGCCTATACGGTCCCACAGCTTGGCAAAGGCCTCCCCAAGTCCCTCCAGGAACTCTTTTCCCGCGCCACCTCGTACCAGCCCTCGTGGTACGTGTCCAGGTCATCTCGCCACCGCTTTCTGGGCCGACCTTGGCGGCGCCGTCCTTCAGGCACAATATTTTACAATATATAAATAAATATAACTTAATCCTCAGGTACCCACCTCTACATGTCTCCGGAACAGCTGCTAGGTCATCCGTACAACTACAAAGTGGACATATACTCGCTGGGTCTCATACTCTTCGAGCTGCTACAACCGTTCGGCACCGAGTCTGAACGTATCGCCTGTTTGCTGAACCTGCGACAGTCGAAGTATCCTGAGCAGTTTATGTTGCATTATCCGCAAGAGGTCAGTATTTATTATACATCTCTATATTTAATAATAAGTATGACGTAACATCATCACACCTGTATTCGCCGAAGGGTTAGGCAGAGGTGTACCTATAATTCACCCACAGTTATGCGAGCCTGTATTAGTTATTCTATTCTACTTCCACACTTCGGGCTGCTACGGACATATTTGTCACTTCACACTTTCTGCAACTTTGCCCGACCCCGGGACCCAGGACCCGAACCTTGCGACCACTACACCAACGTGCCAGTCCGAGATATAACAATGTGGATGACGGCAGCAGTGGAACACTTCACCAACAACAATGTCACCCGTTTGCTAAAACTGTTAACTTTTAAAATTATGTAAATATTGTCTAAGGAAAACAATTATAGTATCCGCAAAGTCCGTCGAGTTACTGCATAATCTTTTTAAATTCAAGATTTTTTTTTTTTGTTCAGAAATTACGATAAATTGGACGAAGGTCGTGGAGTTGCGATCGTGGAATGCGGATCGAGTGTTCTTTTGTTTAGTTTTCTGGTTTCATAAAAAAAAAAAAACTTCCTAGTAAATCTGTGAGAGGATAATATGCTCTGATTTTATTATGTTCTTTTTATTAACCAAACAAATTGTTTCCAGACGGAAGTCCTTAAAATGATGCTGAGTGACGACCCGTCGAAGCGACCCACAGCCACCGGCGTGCGAGCACGCGCGCCCTTGTACCAACTCACCAACCCTGATCATCACTTTATACTGCCTGCAATGGCTGCTGCGTAGATACACCATTACACTTGTTTAACTGTACTAAGAAGGTATGAGAGGTAAGAAATCTTGTTGCTGCATCATTTTGTTGCCAAAATGAAGGGTTTTAGGCCGCGACCTAACCAAAGCAATTGTCGCGTGAACATGCGACCGTCGCGTGCATTTTGTTCGGATACGTCTTACGGTTTACCGAACTAAAGTGACATATTATGAACTCGACCGATCGGTTTGGCTAGGACACGTAGTAACACTATAATATTAGCTATGGCTGATAAGTGGATCCGTAGATATAACTAGAAAAAATATTTAAGTAATGCGTTATCTTTACGAAAAATAATGTTTCGAAAATGATTGAAAAGATAAAAAAAATGTGAAATTGATTATGAAAATGCTGTTGAATAAAAACCAGTCAAAAATAACCTTTAATTATATCTTTATAAGATACAGTTTAAAGTAGCTAGTTTTGCCCATAAGTTGTTAGGCATGATAAATGGTCAAAGATACAATGGAATGCATACAAAGACTTTTTGTGATGACATAACAATGTAATCATAAATGTAGAATATAAAAATATCGCTTGTGCCTTTAAAAAATCGCCTTTACTCGTAAAAATCTTGATTTTGTATAACTCTGTTAGAGATTTTCTGGGCCTAAATATTTTAATAGGCATTACTCTTGGGTCCTAGGAAGGTTTTACCCAACGGCTCTTAAGGCTAGATTCACAGACAGCACTTTGACATGACTCAGTAATCGTATCATAGGAATGTGAACTTTATTTTAATGCGAATAGTGTTCATATTGGTATATGCGAATGCATGTGCAAGCGTTTCATTCGAATGTAAACTTTAAAATAATACTAATAAAGTTCACATTCGTGTGAGATGCTTACTTTACGTTAGCTCTCACACGAATATAAACCTAATTCTGAAGCGAATAATGTTCATATCCGTATGAGCAATTGTGAAGGGTAAGGGATTCTCACTAGACGGTGAGAGTCAAGCCCTTGTATTGTTAGAATAACTTATTTTCTCTTTACCTACACTTCATTTGACATGAGATTTTTACAGTCCATTCAACCGATTATAACTTCTATTCCGTATGCATAAGAATGGCATTAAAAGCAAAAAAGTGGTTACAATACCAACTATTTATTGCAGCTGCCATTTGTCATGCCATCAACGCAATAGAAGTCAAAATCGGTTGAGCGGACTGTAAAAAATGTTTATTTAAATGTCTAATCTTGTTCCAAATGGAGTTTAAGCCTTAACATATTCCAAATTCTTTCACTCTTCATTTACTTTTAATTATTTGCAGCTACTATCACTGCCCAGTGAAATTAAACTATTCTTAAAAAAAAACCTTTTGTCTATGAGGCGTAGCTTTTTGAATGTTAGTTTGATGTTCTAATAATAGTTCTAGATTTTTGTACTTTAAGTTAGTTGAAATTAATCATTTTCAACAAGATGGAATCTTCATAAAATTCACCAGTTTTTTTTAGGTCATCTAATAAATTTGTTTTACGCCCCCGATTAACTTATATGGCAGAGAATTTATCTGTCGGATAGCATGTCCGAAGACTGTGAAACCGGGCCTCATTCTTCTTAATTAATTTCTTATCAGGTTTTGTGTCCGGTCTAGGCCGAAAAGATTTACGCTGAAAAATTTTTCAGCTTTAGCGATACTAACAAAAATGTTGTATGAATATATTCTTCTGTACTTATTGAAAATGATTGATTAGTAAGCAATAATTAAGTAAGTATAATAATTAGTTGTAATTTGTATTAATGAACGTAAGACTGGAGTTGGGAATGTTTCTGTATTTTATAATATAAGTAACTATAAGCGATACAATGTTTTAATTAAGTACATAAAATTATACAAAAGAAAAATGTTTAAATATTAAGCAAGTTAATAATAATATACCAATCCACTATAACCACCCAAACCCATAGCCAATATGTTTTGTTTCCATGTTCTGAAATAGTCCTGCACCAACCAGGGGTTGTACATAGTGCATACAGGGATAATCGCCGGTTGGTGCCTCATCATTTAAAATTATCTAAGGGGCCTCTGCGAGTTGGCTTCGGCCCCTCGTACGCCTTCCAAAGGTCCGGGACCCGAGGGTCCCGAGGTTTGTCATAGACATCTTGAAAATATTTTGATGCAACTATAGATTCTATCATATGAAGTTGGCTTCGTCGCATGTTTTGATAAACTTACGCCAATGCATACACACTTGTATAAGTATGTATTAATAAGTTGTACGCTATAAATTAAAATAGGAAATCCATTACTGTATGTAGTAGAAACTATAAAATTTAACTAGTTCTGGATAACTAAAAATTAAATTTAAAAAATGTTGCACTTACCAATGTTTTTATTGTGTATTGAATACTATACCCCCTTGTTAATAAACGCCAATTAAATTTACAACCCGTATAATATTAGATTAACCATACATTTTACGCGCTGTTGGATTTTAGACTTTCGGCGCTGAGTCGAGCGTTGTAAATCCAACAGTGCGATTTAGACAGACATTTGGGTGTCACCTGATGTTAATAAACATGTTCATAAGTTTGGCATAGCTTAACTCCGCTTTTATTACAGAGGGGTAAATGTTAACACTGCTGTTTGTTTACTAAAATGATTCTAATAATTTAGCAGGACTATAGTTTCGAATGTTTTTTTTTTGAACATGTTTTAGTATTTGTAATGTGTACGATTTAATCACATTCTTATTGTAATATTTTAGTCAAGGTAAACAATAAATGAATGATAATGTAATACTTTGTTTCTTTTATCCTCCACCCTGCTCTCTATGAGAGGGAACTGGTCGTACTCCATTACGCGGGCCCCGTGTGCGTTGGTTGATGGCACACGTCTTTGCATTCTTGGCTCGAGAAAATATAAGGCCAACTAACGGCCGAACCCAATTACTTACCTATCATCAGTTTGGCATAGGTACTGGAGGTACAAAAACCTATCTATCTCTGGTTTAACGTCCCAATAATCTATATCAGAAGCGATCTATCTTTAACTGAAAATAGGTTATTGGGTTCGGCCGTAAACGTTCAAATCCTAATGCCATCTTAACGACAATGTCAAAAACTTGTCAAATGTGTAGGTAACTTGCAAAGATTTAAATTGTTAGATTTTCCCTTACCATACTTGAAATCCGTCGCGAAATATGTGTCCACTCTGAGAAGAGAGAGTTCACACATCGCATACTCGTATATGGCGACTGCGACATTGTGTTTGACATACCTAGGTATGAGAACGAAACAAAACCGCGTCGTACGCACGGCTACACATCAAGCTATACATAACCAGTTTAAGCTGACTTCTGATTGTATGAAAAATTTATACAATTCGAGGTCAGCTAAAACTGGAAATGTATAGCTTGATGTGTAGCCGTGTGTACCTTAACGATTTAAGGCGATTAACACACTGCCTCGCACCACGCAGCGTAGCGCGTGAATGCGTGTTTTAACGTTACTTGTAAACGCGCGTGGATGCATTTTCTGTGTGTTGGACTGTGCGTGTTTTCAAGCAACGTTAAAACACGCATTCACGCGCTACGCTGCGTGGTGCGTGGCAGTGTGATAATCGCCTAAATCCTTGATTAAATTAGAGGTGCCAGATTGAGATTTAGAATGCTAACGTTTAAAAGAAAACAAGAGGTATTGCACCTCTGGTTTACTTACGGTGTTTTTTTTCACCGTTTTAAGAAATTAAATTGTTTATTCTGTAAATAGGATATCGGAATGACGTATACCTTATATTATAAAAAAAATAACCTAGATGAGGTCGGTGTTTGCTATCAGAATTAAGAAAGAAAGAAAAATAGTTTATTCCGAAAAAACAAAACGCACATTACATATAAAAAATAATAACTACTCTAAGAAGAAGGGACGAAACAAACCCACAGTCACAGGTTTAAAGTCCAGACATAATCTTGGTCAGACCATGTGAAGACTATGTAGATTGATGTCTGAAATGGTCTTTTGAGGAAAATACCACAGATTTGAGTGAACCAGTCTAGTCAGTGAAAGCATTTATCAGTAATCGTGTAGCTCAACTCAGAACTTGAGGAGCTCAACGCTAAGAGCATTGATGATGAAATAAAATGAGAAAGTAAAGTACATCGCTGCCTGGGCTCGAATCCATAAGTCATTATTCGGAGCTGTTACCACTGGGCCCCCATCCTTCCCTTGTTTTTCATTAACAGGAACATTATTTTACGAAAAGGAAAACAAAAACAATGCATCGGTTAAACCATAACTTATATTTAGTTATAAATTAATCATCACCAATTGCAAATAAAACATTTCTATACATTTATATTTCGATCACATACATAATACTTCATTGAATACTATTAATAAACGAAATGTGCTTTTAGCATAATAAACATTTACTAATTATAAAATTAATAGGCATACAACAAAAATAGATACCACTCTTGCTTGTTATTATTTGCCTCTCATTCACACGCAGTATGTGCGAGCGAGAGGTGAATAAACGAGCCGCCATTTCTAATTCGATTTTGTAAATTAAAGGCATTTAATATTTACAAGGCATCACTGGATTGTATGAAAATTTAAAAGTGGTCCCAAAAAAAGTATTTACAAATTCAGATCTTAAATGTTTAGAATCTTGAATTCTTAGTTTTATAAAAACACAAATAAAGTTGAAAGTGAGTCCTGTCAAATTAAGATACTCCACAAGTTGAGACGTGATTAAAAAATTGGCTACTAAAAATACGTCAATTTACGTCTGGCGCGGACTAATTTGACAGGACTAATATATAGAGCAATGCATGATTAGTATATTTCATTATTTATTAACATTTTTTTTATTATTAAGGTCTTAATGAACTATTGTCCTTGCTTCTTGTCTAATAAATTGAGGTATTCACTCAGATTACGGAGATAAAAAATTAAAATATACCACATAATTTTACTCATGTAGATTTCAAAAGGACACTTCGCCAAACTTGAATATCATTCTCCACTTTTTTTAATATCAATTAAAAATGCATCTAAGTAGGAATGTATGATACCTACTTCAAAATGCATAACAAAAGAAGCACAACAAAAAACAAATATATATATACACAATCTGCAATATTCAAGATTATTATTTCATAATATGTATTGGAAAGCACGCTGTGGAGGTGAGATAGGCAGTCGCTCCATGTAAAATACTGGTATTCAGTTGCATCCGGTTAGACTGGAAGCCTACCCCAACATAGTTGGGAAAAGGCTAGGCAGATGATGATAAAGGAAAGCACGTTAAGCCGTTGGTCCCGGCTGTCATTCGTGGATCTTTGACAGTCGTTACGGGTCGCCAGAAGCCCGAAAGTCCGACAACCAGTCTTACAAAGGGGTATCGTATTACCCAGTAACTGGGTTGTGGAGGTCAGATAGGCAGTCGCTGCATGTAAAATTCTGGTATTCAGCTGCATCCGGTTAGACTGGAAGCCGACCCCAACACAGTTGGGAAAAGGCTAGGCAGAAGATGATGATGTTGAAAGTTCTAAAACTAATAATCCTCCGGAGACAGAGGCGTGACGTTATGTAATAAAAATAAAAATCATGAATATTCACTACCTATAATCTAAATTTAATTTAGTATTGGTCATTTTCCAGTACAATAGTATTATATTACATACACATACATATAAAGCTATACGATTATCAAATATCACATTTGTAAACGAGATTATATAATTATACAAGTTACATCAGACACATCACTGTAAGTATACAATTATACAGACAAACTACGTTAAAACTGTAAACCAAAGACAAAATTAAATAAATTGATTCAGTGGATATGGCAACACTTTCTTCCTTCTCTCCTTGCCAGTATTTTACAATTGTTGAGCATACGTCTTCCTATATGATTTGCAAAAAAATATTTAATTTTAGCATATTCAGACCCGGACGTAGGGACTCAGGGCCTCTAGGCATTTTAGGCACTCACCATCACGCCTCGGAGAGGTCAGATTTCTTTCCTACTGATGCTATAGGTACCATGATATGAGCACAAAGCGCGGGGTCTGTAGTATTTGCTATGCAGCCCTATCCTCCTGCCGGCAGGCAGACAAACTACCTGGTCGGGGTGGCATGGGGCTTTGTGTGCCTAGGTCTAAATCCGGGGCTGAGCATATTGCTTCAATAGAATAGTTTTGTGATTAAAGAAAGTTTTTTATGATGCAAGCCCGGCTGTAAGGTACGTGTGAAGTAACCACCACTGGTTTGATTTTGATTACAACGACTTTTGCATAGGCGCAGTCAAACTGTATTTTGCCATTGGCTTGCAGTTTGAATGTAGTCTTACTGGATACAAGCTTAGGAAACATATACATTTTGGGATAGCTAGAAAGCATTGCAGCTATCTTAACTATCACAAATGCAACTTAGGGCTGATTTTACCAAAGTCAAAATGTCAGACATCTTTTATCCGTGGAATAAAATTGACGTCTGACAGTTCTACTATGGAAAAACTGTAAAAACCTCAAAATTTATTCTCAGGATAAGACTTATTCTAGGCATAAAAGTTTGGTGAAATTCGCCCCTAGGGGTCTTTAGTCGATAAGCACACAAATTTATATAAAAGACAGTTCAACTGAGCAGTGCGATTCTAAATCTAAAACAAACACTACGATAACAAAATGATTACATAAACACATTCATAAAATAAAGATCTTTTTTATTAATATACATTTCGAAACGTCCATATTACTTTTCAAAAAAAGATTTCAAATTCGAATATTTCATTCTAAGCCCAGGTTTGCACGGGCGCATTTTTCCCGCTGCAATATTTTTTTTGGTACTGGATTTTCAACGCTCTGTTTAGCGCCGAGAGATGAAAATCCAGTGCGCGATAAGATCCCGTCGCGATATTTTTACGTCTGTGAGAACTTGGGCTAATTTTATAAAAAAACGTTATCAACACCTTAGTTTTAAATTCAAAATTCTAATCTTAAATTCCCTGTCAACTCTTATTAAAACTATGACTCGTATTATTATTTTGTAGAAAACTTGGAGTCTTACCCTCTTTCACAATTCTTAAGGCTTGCAACACCCTTGCTGTATCCAACTCTTTTTCCGACGCCTTTTCGTTGTCAAGGCAAAGCTCTGTCATTCGAGCGTTGAACTGTTCTAGAACTTTGACCCTGTAGTCTATGGACGAGGCTACGGGATTGGCTGTCAACCATAGATTTTCTAAGCAAGGAAGTTTGCATATATGCTGAACTTCTTCGATGTCGGTGATGAGATTGCAGCTCAAATCAAGGCTCTCCAAAGAGTACAAACGCGAGAATCCTTGCAGACTTTCTACTCTGTTTTGTGATAGGTCTATTCTGACTATGTTGCCTATCTTTGCGTGCCAGTTCTCACAGGCTGCGAAGCTGTTCATAGATAGATTGAGTACCCTTAGGTCGTGAAGGCAGGAGATGTCGCATAACTCTCTTAGTTTGTTGGATGATAGGCTTAGATGTTGGAGCCTCGGCACCAGTCTTATCGCCCAGTCCACGTTCTGTATGTTGTTGCTCGCGAAGTTTATTAAAGACAGCTTCTTCCATTTCTGTTGACAAAATTAATAAGGAAATTATTATTATAAATCGTTAGACGC
Organism: Apamea monoglypha; assembly: GCA_911387795.2. Lineage (NCBI taxonomy): Eukaryota > Metazoa > Arthropoda > Insecta > Lepidoptera > Noctuidae > Apamea > Apamea monoglypha. Next base: position 12,980,247 of record OU426936.1, read on the forward strand.
GATCATGTTCAAGAGCCGATAGGATACGGACACAGACAGGCCCTTTACTTTGTGTAAATAATTTCATCACTTTTTAAATTTAAATGAAATCAAATTGTAGTTAGCTTAGCTACTAAAATATAACTACATAACTACCACGGAGTGCAAAGTTCGACGGCTGCGGCAAACCTTGCTGCGTTGCCATCACCACATGACTGGCAGAATAGTCGACACGACTCAGTTGCCAAAAGAAGAAAAAAACATAAAAAAAATGCTCTCAAAACGGTGAAGGAAAACATCGAGATGAAACTGGCAAGTCCTAAAATCAAAAATTCTAAGACTAGTGACATCTACCAACCCAACCCGCTTGGTAGATTACGGCCTACTCTCTCTCGAAGAGAGGAGGCTTGTGTCCCAGCAGTGGGAACATTTTAGGCTGATTATACTAGAGTAGAAGTATATGTATACTCTCTACTACTACTATAATGTACTATACGTACACCTCTGCCTAACCCTTCGGGAAATACGGGCGTGATGTTATGTAACGTGTAATGTTTTACTGCAGCACCCCAACTGGAATGATCTCGGCTGCCAAAAATAACATGATAATTAGTTATCATTTAAAACATGACACTAATGTATTAAATTAGATTAAGGCCGATTGTGACGTATATCAACAAATAAAAGTCATACTCATTTCAAATTTTAATAGTCATATATTTTGAAACATTAGTCATTTTATGGTAAATATCGCATTGAATTTAGAAGTCTAAACATATTTTTCTTTTAATGATTGTATGACCGTTGTCACACCTATCATTTATATACAACGGTATATGGGCCTAGCACGCGTGGTATCGTAAATTCTAAAGAAATCAAAGTTACTACTCTTAATTTAAAATTAAAACTCGTTTCGCATATATTTTCAAGACTATTTATATCTATGGGTGTTAGTGCGTAAGTATGCTGGCCGCAAAAATTAAAACCAAAATGTTATAAGATAGTTGTATTTTTTTTTTTTTTTTTAGGATGGGTAATCATCAAATGACCCCTCCCGCTCTGGGTGGAGCGGAAGGGAGTGTCAGGCTCTTACTGACTAAAACCCACCCATGTTCCTTCCTTTGCCCTTTGTGTTCCGGGGTAGCGGTAACCCTTTCGGACAATCCCGCTGAAAGATAGTTGTATTCTCGATTCAAAGTCGTTCGAATTTTCGTACTTCGCGCGCGTTCGTGTTCGGCACTCTAATGTTTTTTTTTTTTTTAATATCTATTCGATCCTAAACATGAACGCTGCTATCAGTCCGCACTAGGCATGTGATGGGCGACCTATTTGGTGCTGATAGTTAGAATAATAACGTACTGATAAACCTATTGACTCACTGTCCACGTGCGCCGAGGTCGCGCCACTATGATAATGTTAGCGATTTGTTACATGTGTACTGGAAATAGTAGGTAGCTCTCAAAATACATCAGAGGGGCAATTCTCGTAATTTTAAGAACGTTCACAGTCTGATCTCAGTCTCAATCTGTCAAAAATACGTCTAATTTCCCTACATTTTGACAAGTTTTTGACATTTGTTTGTCGCCGAGATGAGACTGCGACTAGATTTTGAACATTTTAAATTACGAGAATTGGCCTTCAGTTTTCAACCTGTATCTTAGTATCAAAATCAAAATATTTTATTTCACATAAACCTACATGGGCACTTTTGAAACGTCAGAAGCTAGGTGCACGGTTCCAGTTGGTCGTTTCCTATGGAGAAGAGCCGGCATGAATCTCCACGGTTACTCTTTTAAAAATAATTGGTTTGTACAATGTTTTCAAATTCTAGTGTTATCAGGCATGAGAGGAGTATACGAGCGACGGTATATGTAGCGTGCAGTCTCGAATATTCTCGGTACCAAGGCTCATTAGTCATACTATCTCGTAATAATTAATCCATATCAGTATAATCTAATCACGTATGGTATTCCCCGTAGGATTAGGCGAATCTTTACCATCAACTGGCTATACAAGTCCCCCGGCTGAGGTTAAGTTTCCTAATGAAACACCCAATCCTTAGTTTGAGTCGGATCTAAAACCATGACTCAGGACAGCAGTTGCGCTTGCAAGACCTTGACAAAAAAAAAATAATGTATTGAAGTACGGACGCCAGCACATCAAGTTACTACAATCTGTCAAATTTCTTTAATAGATTTTCAACTTTATCGCTAAAGCATTAAGGTTCAAGGTAGATTGGGAAAATTTGACAGTTTCGGGTAGCTTGACCTGCTGGCCGTCTGTACTTTCTAATCTTTGTTTTCTGTTTTTATACTTTTAAGGTAAAGGTTTTAATTTTATAGTATTTATTTTGCTGTAATGCCAATATAGGTACACATTTTTCTTTCTTTCCTTCTTAACGACAAGTTACAACAATTTCATTTTTTATTTTTGTTTAGCCTATACTGTTTACTATCCCACTGCTGGGCAAAGGCCTCCCCCAGTCCTTCCAGGAACTCCTTTCCCGCGCCATCTCGAACCAGCCTTCGCGGTACGCGTCCAGGGGTCTGCTACGAAGTGCGAAGTGCGAATGATCGGATCGGACCAACACATGGCCGAGCCGAATATTATTGAAAAATGTTAGGATCATCTCAGTTGGCTCGGGACCATAGTCAATATTCGAAAGAGTGTAGGAGTGTAGGATCGGGACCGACCGAACCAAATAGTAACTTCGTAGCAGGAAACGGCCGAACATTCGGCCAATACCACTTCGGAGTAGACCCCCAGGTCATCTCGCCACCGCTTTCTGGGCCGATCTCGGCAGCGCCGTCCAAAATTATCGTATAATATTTTTACGACTACACATCATCCTCACCATCGTCATTATCCTTATGATTGTATAGAAAAATATGTGCCATGATGTCATAGCGTATTACTCATAAAATTATAAAATCAACTGTAACTTAATACCGTTTTCAAGTAAGATTTGCATAGCTGGTTATCTAGTTGAAGCCTACAATATGCAGGAGACCTAGACATGAAACGAGCTGCATTATAATAAGCTTAGACGATTATAAGACTAGTCGGACTGAGGAATGTAGCTGTATTCAAGTCTACTTCTTCGTGTCACTGGAACGACTGAATTTTATATCTTGTTGGCCCAAAACTTTGTCACTTCCACGCCATCGTCAGTGGCAGCGCAGAGGTCACTTTGACTTCATGTTTTGGGACACAGAGGGTAGGATAGGAGGTGGAGCCTGATTTGCGACATAGCTCAACAATCACACCCTACTGCCGTTCCGTCAAGGTAGCCGCACTTTACCAGGTTGGACTTACATCTTCCCACTTGTGTCCGGAGACGGTTCAGGGACTTCCAAGTGGACCACGGAAGGTTACACCCTGCAGGGAGATGCTCCTTTGGTGGTAGATAGTAAGTAGTAGGGGGAATAGTATCCTGCCACAGTTTGCAAGGGGGTCGGTCGTATTCAAGTCGAAAAAGGAAAATCTAATCGAAAATCTGCCAGCGTCTGTGTTCCCTTCCATCTTCCGCTGGGGAGTTTGATGCGCCATTTATTCTTCCCAGCTTAAGCACTAGGAAGTAGTGAAGGGCAGGCGTTTAGCGTGACTGTCTTATGTAATTTTGACGTTCAAAAAGTGCTGATCCTCAGCCTAGTTTGAATAAATGACTTTGATTGTTTTTTTTTAACCTATAAACCGTCAGACACAAGCATCTTCTGGGGACGCTCCTTACATCGTAGGCCGACTAATTGGAATCGTGCACCTTTTTTTATCGTGGGGAAATCCTCATGGATATCCTCCGTCTGGGAAGAACGGAGGGTTATGTGGGACTCCTACCGACTAAAACCCCACAGTACCTTCTAGAACCATGAGGCCAGGGAGATACTTGTACATTCGCCGCACCCCCGACTGGTATCAGCCCGCCATGCCTAGCGGGCCCCATCACCAAGTGCGGCCGATCCCACGACCGCACGTCCTCATACTGCGTGCCACGTCTTTGAGCCTGACTGCTCGAACGACGACACGGCCCCTATTTCGCCGCCCGCACGGGTAACGGGTGCACTAGCCAGCCCCTGGGCTTCCCGCTCTATTCCCTGTGGCGATTAGACGCTCCCTTGTGAGTTGTTGTGTACAGACGCCAGCACATCAAGCTAGGTACGCTTGCTGGCTTGATATATTGATTTTTCAAAAATCCAATGATGCAGTTTTAGTTTTCATCCTTCCACGCCCCCTTGAAAAATTCACCTGTACACTTTCATAATTGCATTTAGCAAAAAGCTGTTATTTTGACATTACATGTATAAGTTGTGTTGACTCATCATTCATCAATGTGAACTACGTTCTTACTCAAGGCCAGTTCTATGTTTATTTTCATCGTGCATAAGCTGATCGCACTACATTAACCGTCCATATATAACAACAGCCATAGTATGGTTGTATGGTTACTGGAAATGGTTTAATTGAAATAAACGTAACACCATACCTGTTGGTAATACTAGACTTTTGGGCCTCTGACTACCCGGTCGAATAGTAATGACGGTCAGATCTGTGACTGACAGCCGGAACAATCGGCTTAACGTGATTTCCGAGGCACAGAGAGGTATCGATGTGTAATGGATGGTGAACACATCCACGATCCGACCGCGGCAAACGTAGCCTTGGATCGACCTGTGAGGCGAGGAGTCATGACTTAGCCACGAGACACGATGGCTGAATACTTGAGTGAATTTCAAATGTTTTCAGTATTGATTTCTTTTCCTTTGTAAAATTAATGACGCAAAACGTCTTTGTTTTACGTTATTATACGATAAATTGATGTCACAGAGCGTCGTCATTTTCGTATCTATCTATGTATTTGCGAAGATTTGTATTTTAGCTATTTATAGTCTGCTAAAATTAGGAAGTTATACCTCCATGAAGGACATTTAGTACGTTGCATAGATAATCATAGTTTTTTTTTTCCTTCCGAATGTTTAAACTCTTAATCAAAAACAGAAAAAAAAAATGTCATTAACCTCGAGGCTAAGATTTTTTTCAAATCATTGGATCTGTGGTTTCCTCGTACTTATCTGAGGAAATCACAAACCAAAATTATGACTATTAAAGTAAACCCACCTGTGGGTTCATCGATTAAATATTAGAACTTCTTTTATCTTTATTTACATAACATTGTAGTGACACAGTACCTTACCTCCGAACCAATTACCATACCACCGAACCAATTACCATACCACCGAACCAGTTACCTCATACCACCAAACCAGTTACCATGTACCACCGAACCAGTTACGACATACCATCGCTGATCACGTTTTGACAAACCCGCAAGAAACATTGAAGCAATCATCTTGAAAAAGACGAGTACGTAAGAGCTCTTATTAAAGAAACATCGATGGGGCACGAGCGTGATCACAACGCCGTGCCGCATACGTTCGCTTCGAAAGAAGCGGTTTGTAAGCGCAAGCAGAGCAAGCGGAAGCACCAGCACCCTCCGTATCTTCACTGCACGCTTCGGGACACGTGGACACACGACGCGGACGACATACGCGTCCCGCGGATCGGCAGACAATCTTCATCCGCACTCGACGACGGCGTCCGGTGAAAAGGACCGCGATCGGCGCGCGACTCATATTTATGCCTTCGCGACGAATAGGCCGTGTGCAACACAGCGCCCCGCGCCCCGCGCGCGGCTCGCCCAACGGCGCGTCACTATTGGTCGATAGAATTTAAAGAGTAACATGCTACGCCTAAGCGTACTAATAACAATGTGTATATAAATAGGATGTTTTGGAAAATAAATTAAGTCTCAATTACCAGCCTGCGGAGTTATTATTTACGTGTACCCATCAACACACTCTACACTGTACCCAACGCTTAAATTGGTGACCCCGTGAAACCGAACACGTTCCTGAAGCCGAAGCCCGAGTTCCTGCAACATCGAACTCCTGCGAGATCCCAGTAAAATCACCATGACGAACGACGAGTTTAGCGATGCTCAGGGCATCAAAACAGAGAAGAGCGACGTGGCATCAATCTCACTTCCGGCACGACTACCACCATTTTGGCGCCAAAACCCGCGCCTGTGGTTCGCGCAATTCGAAGCCGCCGTGGCTGCCAGCAAGTTGGGTGAGGAGCAGAAATTCAACCTCGTCGTCCCGCTACTCGGCAACAGTGACCTAGAACAAATCGGTGACATCATTTTACACCCACCGACCACCGGCAAGTACAGCACGCTCAAGGACAGACTCATCTCAACGTACCAAGAGTCAGACCACCGGCAGTTACAGAAGCTACTCAGCGGCCTCGAACTCGGCGACAACAAGCCAAGCCAGCTGCTGCGTAAAATGCGAGACCTCAGTGGCAAGTTACTATCCGATGAAGCGCTGAAGGTTATGTGGCTCAACCAGCTGCCCGCACAAGTTCGCGCCGTGCTCTCTGTCAACACCGAGTCATCGCTCGAAGTGCTAGCTGCGATGGCAGACAAAATGATGGAGCATTTCGAACCCGCTACAGTCGCCGCAGTCTCCACAACAAACCCTTCGACATCAAGTCCAGCAGGCAACGAGGTACAGTTAAACGCAATAACAACCCTTCAAATCAATATGCTTACGAAACAAATAGAGAAATTATCACTCGAAGTCGCCGAACTCCGCAACCATCAACATTCGTCGTATCGCCGTTCCCGCCAAAACCCCGCACATCGCAGCCGCTCACGCTCACATTCAAGACAGCGTACTGATAACGCCCGCAAGCCCGGCGATCCCGACTGGCTGTGCCGCTACCACTACCGATTCGGCAACGAGGCACGGAAATGTGAATCGCCGTGTTCAAAGCGGGGAAACTAGAACGTACATCGATAGTGGCGGGCGTCGATGTAAACCAGCCAAGCCGCCGCTTATGTGTGATCGACATAAAATCTAGAGAAACATTTCTTGTCGACACGGGAGCCGACATATCAGTGTTAGCCGCTCGAAACCAGAAATATTCAAGACCGGCGGAGAATGCAGGCTACAAACTTTACGCGGCAAACGGAACAGAGATTCGTACCTACGGAGAGCGCACACTTGAGCTCAACCTAGGCTTACGAAGAAGTTTCAAATGGACTTTCGTCGTCGCTAATGTGAAGACTTCGATACTGGGTGCCGATTTCCTAGTGCATCATAAACTGGTAGTCGACTTGCACCAAAGAAAACTCATCGACCGAGTAACCGAGCTCAGTGTTAACGCCGTGAAAGTAAACAGCCATGAAGAATCAATCTACATTATCAACCGCGACCACACTCATCACGACCTGCTAAAGAAATATCCCGATGTACTTCGACCAATGACACTCAAAACTCCTACCAAGCATGACGTCACTCATCACATCGAGACAACAGGGCCGCCGATCTACTCACGGCCGCGCCCTCTACCGCCCGACAAATATAAGGCGGCAAAACTCGAATTCGAGCGCATGATCGAGATGGGAATATGCAAACCGTCAAACAGTCCGTGGGCGAGTCCACTTCACATCGTCAAGAAGAAAGACGGATCACTTCGAGTATGCGGCGATTACAGAAGACTTAACGCCGTCACCGTTCCCGACCGTTACCCCATTCCTCGAATTCAAGATTTTACATACCAACTTCACGGAAAGAAAATATTCTCAAAACTCGATTTGAAAATGGCATATTTCTGGATACCTATCGCAAATCAAGATGCTCAAAAAACAGCTATAATAACACCTTTTGGCCTCTTCGAATTCACCTGCATGACTTTCGGCTTAAGAAACTCCGGTCAAACCTTTCAACGTTTCATGCACGAGGTTCTTCGAGGACTAGATGAGAACGTATTCTGTTTCGTCGACGATCTGCTCGTTCACTCGAAAAATAAGGAAGAACACCGCCGCCACTTGGAACTAGTACTCGAACGCCTAAATACCTACGGCGTCAGTCTTAACATCGAAAAGTGCGAGTTTGACAAGGAAAACATCGAGTTCCTCGGATACGAAGTGTCATCAGAGGGAATCAAACCCACTCAAGAACGAATACAAGCCATAGTCAACTATCCGAAACCACAAACAGTGCAAGAACTAAGAAGATTCTTAGGAATGATAAACTTCTACCGTGGTTGTTTACCTCATCAAGCCGAATACCAACACGAATTAAATAAATACCTACACAACAGTAAGAAGAACGACAAAACTCCGATACAATGGTCTCAAGTAGCAGAACAAGCCTTTGAGAAATGCCGACAAAGCATACTCAAGGCAACGACACTAACTCACCCGATACCTAACGCGCCGCTATGTTTATTTACTGACGCATCGAATACTAGCATCGGCGCCGTTCTACAACAAAAGGTGGACAACATTTGGAGACCATTGGCATTCTTTTCAAAAACTATGAGTGAGACGCAGCGACGCTACAGCGTGTACGATCGCGAATTATTAGCAATGTACACCGCAGTGCAACACCTACGACGACTGATAGAGGGCAGTGACCTAATAATATTCACCGATCACAAACCTCTAACTTACGCGCTGACAAGAACACCAAGTAGTAGCGATACACCACGAAGAGAACGTCAGCTACACTACATTAGTCAGTTCTGTGCGAAGATCGAGTACATTCACGGTGAAAAGAACGAAGCAGCGGACGCCTTATCACGCATCGAAGAAATCAACTTATCACATTCCACGATCTACTACAACCAACTCGCTCAAGACCAAGAGAATGATGAAGAACTGAAGAGCTGCATGTCTAACCCAAGTCTAAAGTTTGCGCCTATCACATTGCCCGGAGGTCAACGACCCATCATATGCGAAACATCAACCGGCAACGTTCGTCCATACCTACCAGCGACTTATCGTATAGTAGCATTCAAAGCGCAACACGAACTAAGTCACCCTGGTGTGCGAACAACAAGAAGAATAATGTCTACAAAGTTTTTTTGGCCAAGTATGAACAGAGAGGTTGGTTTGTGGGCGAAATCATGCATCGGTTGCCAGCGCGGGAAAGTTCAACGACACGTTATCAGTCCACTCGGCGAGTTTCAAAAATCATCGCGCTTCGAACACGTGCACGTGGACATCGTGGGACCACTGCCGCCATCTAACGACTACAGATATCTAGTAACAATGATCGACCGCTGCACTAAATGGCCGGAAGCAATACCTATTCGTGACGTCACCGCCGACACTGTTGCTAAGGCGATTTACGAGGGATGGTTATCGCGATTTGGCTGTCCGTTACGCGTAACGACGGATCAAGGAAGGCAATTCGAATCATCGTTATTCAATGCACTGATGAAGAAATTCGGCATCACCAGAATTCGAACTACTGCATACCACCCGCAAGCAAATGGTCAAGTCGAACGCTGGCATCGAACCTTGAAGGCCGCGCTCATGGCGAGAGGCGCCGGCACACACTGGAGCGAGGACCTACCGACCGTGCTGCTTGGACTACGTACAGCGCTTCGTGAAGACACACATGTCAGCCCGGCCCTGATGACCTACGGATCGACACTGAGAATACCGTCAGATTTCTTCGTGCCTACACAGCCGAAAAATGAAGACGCAGAATTCGTACGCCAGCTGACCGAAACAATGGCATCACTCGCACCAAGCAGCAAGTCACGTGTCAACAACAGGAGCACATTTGTATATAAGGACCTAACGACATGTACTCATGTTTTCGTGCGCAATGATACCGTGCGAAGTCCATTGACCCCTCCTTACGACGGCCCGTTCAAGGTGATTCAACGTGATGGCAAACATTTCACCATACAGATGCCACTTCGAACTACAGTTGTCTCAATAGACAGACTTAAGCCAGCGCACCTACTCAACGAGGAGGAGTTTACCACTTCTACAACAACATGTATGCAACAACAAGCATCGCGCACTAACAGTTTACCAACTGCGACCGTCGAGCCGCGGTCATCAACCCCCAGCGCACCGCGCGACACATACGTCACTCGATCCGGCCGCGCGGTGAAACACAACGTACGCTTCGCTTAGGGGGGAGTGATGTAGTGACACAGTACCTTACCTCCGAACCAATTACCATACCACCGAACCAATTACCATACCACCGAACCAGTTACCTCATACCACCAAACCAGTTACCATGTACCACCGAACCAGTTACGACATACCATCGCTGATCACGTTTTGACAAACCCGCAAGAAACATTGAAGCAATCATCTTGAAAAAGACGAGTACGTAAGAGCTCTTATTAAAGAAACATCGATGGGGCACGAGCGTGATCACAACGCCGTGCCGCATACGTTCGCTTCGAAAGAAGCGGTTTGTAAGCGCAAGCAGAGCAAGCGGAAGCACCAGCACCCTCCGTATCTTCACTGCACGCTTCGGGACACGTGGACACACGACGCGGACGACATACGCGTCCCGCGGATCGGCAGACAATCTTCATCCGCACTCGACGACGGCGTCCGGTGAAAAGGACCGCGATCGGCGCGCGACTCATATTTATGCCTTCGCGACGAATAGGCCGTGTGCAACACAGCGCCCCGCGCCCCGCGCGCGGCTCGCCCAACGGCGCGTCACTATTGGTCGATAGAATTTAAAGAGTAACATGCTACGCCTAAGCGTACTAATAACAATGTGTATATAAATAGGATGTTTTGGAAAATAAATTAAGTCTCAATTACCAGCCTGCGGAGTTATTATTTACGTGTACCCATCAACACACTCTACACTGTACCCAACGCTTAAAACATTAATAATGAATCAACACTTTATTACAAAACCAATTTTAGACTTTATCACCTTCAAATTCTGGTTGAATGTCCAATGCCACGCAACAACTAGACCAAATTGACTCATCAGCACCTTATGTAATTCCAAAATAAACTTTAACACTAAAGAAATAAGGTTGATTTTACTTACAACAGTATCAGCGATGCTGGAGGGATCCTTATGCAGGATATCGACAAGCAGGAACTCATTTAGTGACACGACACTCGCTGTTGACACTGATAGACTCACTAGAGTGTCACGGAGGCCACCTGAAGGAGATAAATAACTTATTAACCCTTGGCAACGTGGATGCACGCGAGACACAATGGCTTTTTAATTGTTTCTGTAAAAGGCATTCAACCATTAAATTACACATTATTTTTAATACAAGCCGTGCGCCCGATGGGATATCCCCTCGACAAAAATGAAGAAGTTCTATACAAGTTTTCATCCCATATTTAATCCTTATAGGGGGTGAATTCGCAACAGAACAACGACCAAATTCGCAACACCACAATACGCTCCAAGACAGGTATCGCCGATGTTGGCGATAAGTCTGCGAGGCTGAAGTGGGACTGGGCGGGTCACACCTATCGGATGCATCCAGACAGATGGGCCACAGTCGTCACACAGTGGGTGCCTGAAGACGGGCGACGTCACCGAGGCATGCCTAAGAAACGCTGGCGTGACGATTTGGACTCGTTTGTAACCGAATGGACGGAGAAGGCACAGGACAAATAAAAGTGGAAAAATATGGGAGGAGACCTTTGCCCATTGCCCAGCAGTGGGACAATAGAGGTTGAGGAAAAAAAAAGTGGGTGAATTTACAAAAACCTTCCGTAGTGTTATAATATATAAGGAACTCTTGTGCAAAATTTCATGCTTCTGGACCCAGAGGTTTAGGGTAATTACATGCCGAAGATTCCTCACTGCGATACCTCGCGGTCGCGGTTTAGGTCGCTAGGTCGATGTCAGCTCCATGTAAAACAAATACATGCTAATAGATACGCACGCACATGCCGAAGGATACATCGCGGGCTGCTTCGGGGTTTCCCTCGATGCCTGGCATGTGCGTGCGTACCGCGAGGTATCGCAGTGATGCATCTTCGGCATGTGATTCCCTTAGGCTTTGCATTGTCTATTAGTGAATATAAGATTTTGTTAAAATTAGATTTACACTTTCGCTGTCGCTTTTTCACACGACACTGAGAGTGAATTAATATTAGCCGTGAGACTGTAAACGCATTTAATTCGAGTTAATGATTCCATTGTTCAAAAATAATGATAAGATGTTAGTTCCTGGCTCAGATAGATTTATGGCTGGGAGTCGGTAGCTGAATTATGGCTGCCGGGCGTGACTGGAACCAATCTTTGATCACTATAAGCAAAGCTTCGGAAGTAAGTTTTCTTAGACCACACGGCAAAAAGTTGGTCATCACAGGCAGTATAAATTACTCAGTCTGCAGCTACTCTTGCCAGCAACCATTGACATATATTTTTATGCCAAAGGCTAAGTCGAGATGCGACAGCATTAACAAATAAAAATGTCTCTTTATCATGCAATCAGTCCATTGACTATGAGCAGACGTGTTGCCAGATTGAGTGTAATGCAGTCATTTCCCCATTGGTATTGGCTCATTGTAGGCTATCCAGCATTCTACTTGCGAAAGACACTATCAATCACCATTATCACCAACTATTTATATCATTTTGAAGGATATTGTTAATCCACTGCTGTGTCTATGTTCGAAGAAATTGTTTGCTCAACAACATAAATAACGCAATTAAAGTTGTTGAACTGTCAAAATGAAGCTCATTGCTACTGACAGTGTGTTACGCAATTAGCCTGCAGGTTAAGGATATTGCGTCTCTTTAGGTGAGTCAGGTATATAGTGACCTGAATGACTACATGGATATCTCTTCTATTCAAAGCTTAGACAGATTGTCATCTGCAACACTGTAATGCATCAAAATGTTCTAAACTCAAGGTGTCTTTCGACTTTGAACCCTATAAACAGACTAAATTGGTTTACAACTCCTTGGTTCTATTTTAAGACGTCTAGCAGACAGACAGATACACATTATTATGTATTGAGACATGCTTTGTTCAATGATAACAGATAAATGACAGGTTTCTGATTATCACTCACTTGAGTTACTCGCACAACAAGAATGTTGTGGAATCATATTTGTGTTTACTATAACAGTTTGTTTATATTGACAGTTGTAGATATTTTTGTTGACTCGGTATGTTGATCTTATTATAAAAGTATCTTGGAACTACAAGCATAATAATTACGATTTTTGAGGTTTGAGCTTTTTGTCTAAACTCTAGTTAAATTGCAGATGTCAAAAATGACATCTGCAATTTCACAATCGTTGCAGCTGTCATTTTGGTCTAGCAAATTATGAATCAGATTTAAAAGTTAAGTTAAAATTAAGAGAGAGTAAATAAAATAATAAGCAGCCTATTCAGCCTTTTTATTAACTTTTTGTAAAAATTGTGACTAAATCTGATCCTACCTCTTTTAAGTTTCATATGAAACCATTAAAACGGTAGTTACGTGTCGTGTCATCACACAGCTTTTATTAATATTAATAGTATTGATACTTTTTGTTTCTTAATACCCATCACAAATTAAAGTCACACAGCTTTTATTAATACAATAAAACCCGTTTAAGACAATTTCACCGGGACCCAACCAAAAACGTGTCATAAGCGAGAAAGCGTATTATGCGGGATAGGGAAAATAAAACATACTACATATTATTATGTATTATGTTCTAATTTCGTATATGTAGGTATTAAATTATACATTTATAAATTACATTAAATACATAGTGTAATTATAATTACGTTATTTAAAGTAATCACTTATTTTGGTTTGACAAAAAGATTTTAATGCAGTAGCAATTACAAGATTTTCAACATAATTTAACTTTTGCAGTGCGTCTTTGCTTTGATTCAAGAGATAATAGGTGCGTGTTGTTGGTGTATTAAACGGGATGACGAATCATATTAAGCGATAAGAAATGTATGAAGAAAACATGTCTAAAGTTGCAGGGACCGGCGTAAAATGGCGTATTATGCGAGAAATCATATTAAGCGTGATCGTATTAAGCGGGTTCTACTGTATTAATAGTATTGATAAGTTTGCATCACAAAATAAATGCTTATCTGAACGCAACCTTAGTAAACAAATGAACACTTACCAACACTCTGTATACAAGCCATCGGCACACCAAGTATCTTCAACTCAATCAGTGACTTAAATGGTATCAGATCGAAGTGCAGGTCATTCGGCACTATGTTACTCGTACCCAGCTTCTCGTAACTTCCTTCAATGTTCAGGGACCGTAACTGAGAGCAGAAGTCCAGGACGTGACTAAAGTCATACATCTGATCTTGCTTCTCAGTCAATGGACATGCCATTTTTAACCGTTCACTTATTGCGTGCAACTGAAATATAAAAGGTATTCAAGAAGCGGTCATTTGAGGAAAAGAAAGTGGGATTGAATACAAAATAGGTGAGTTTTTTTGAATAACTAATCAGTGAAATTTATGTATTGAGATCATGAGAAATTTATTTTAGGTACATGTCTTATCCATATTTGATTTCATAGAAAAACTCTATTATTGATTTTATTTCCTCTAAAAATGTTGAAAAAACCCGTTTTTAAGAAAATTTCAAAGTTTGAAATCTGTGCAGAATAAGTGTCAAGACCGAATTTGAGTACTTTTAGTAGTAGATTTGTTGCTACGTACCTCGAGAGGTGTAAATTGATGTGACCTTTCATCCTGTAATAGCTTATCACCCTCCAAAAACAATGTCTTTGCTAAATCTTGTAGCAAAAAGAATATATCGTACAAATGGAAGTCTAGGAAGTGAGCGAACTCGGACGGCATCGTGAGCTTTAAATAGTTAAAAACATTCTTCAAGTATTCGCTAAGGCCCTCTCGTCTTTGCTCCACAAACTTTGGTGTTTTATTGCGAATAACCTTCTTAGGCGGCAGCAGCTCTTTCGCGACCCCATGGTCCGACACCAACTTCTCGTGCAGCTCCACAAAGTCACTGTACCGATGCGACACGTTCCAACGCACTGGCCCCACTTTAACAGTTATTTTGTAATAAGTAACATTATCTTTTGTTGAAGTGTCCTCCACGCTCACTGTGCTGTCCTCGCGGTAATTCACAAACGAAGACATTTTGTATATAACGGACTCAATCACTAGCACTGATAAGTCGTGTATTTATCAGTGTGTTTTACTTTAATTAATTTTCTATAAGCATGTCGTGAGCGCGACAGGAAAATCGTGATTTGTCTCGCCAAGACGCCAAGTGACGAATTCATGAATGGAAATGACAGTTATTTCATTTGACGTCGTACGTCAGTTTGACAGTAACGTGACAAGCTGCGTTCCAGTTCATGAACAGAAAATATTATGCAAGTTTAGTGTGTTAGCTTTAGGGACTTTAAGGGAACCTTAGACGATCAATCAGCCATCACTGGAAAGTCTGACATCCAGTCACTCCATGTTAAAGTCGACTCCAACATAAAAAATTGGGAAATAGCGCGGTGTGAAAGAACGGTAAATCAATTGATTTACTCCAAATGGCGCTCCTCTATTGATTATCATCTGTTCTCAAACGTCAATCAGTAATTCTCTTTTGACACTGACATTTATCATACTTCTCTCTAGGTATTTCGGATTATTACTGTGTTGTGATAAAAATATTAAATTTTATAGAGCCAGATAAAATGATTTGATGCTGCATTTACAATCTCAGATCGCTTGTTTGTCATATAATCAAGGCTTGTGTTATGTTTGATTGTGTCATGTAAAATTATTCCGTGTTAAAATGTTGAGTCGTTTTTCGGACGTTCTACAAACTGCGGCGGACGTTGTAAGAGCAAAACAATTAATATTATCGGTGAATGTGCGTGTAGTGAACAAATTAATGAGATTTAATTTTTTTTAGCTGGCACCTCCAGCTACGCGGTTGGAGGATTTTGAGTATCACTGGAAGATGATACTAAATTTTTACCAGAACTATGACGAGAATAACAAACTGCACGTCGAGGAGACAAGGATACCGCATCACCTGCATCAAATGTTACAGGTTTGTAACTAATTATAACCGAAAAATTTGATTAGTTATTCAATATTTACCAAATTATTTCGCGTCGGCTAAACTGAAAGCAATATTGGTTTTTTAATGTTACTTTTTATATAAAAACTACCGAAATGGTAGTTAAAATGTTTATAAACAACCTAAGACTATAGGTAGGTAATAGCTTATACGGGCTGGTATCTGCAACACCACGACAATGTGCGTATTTTCGCGGAAAATCGATCATTCGATCCACCCCAGCTCCTCAAGGAAGGCCAGTAACGCCTTGATGTTACTGACCATCTCACATAGTGTACCTTACCTGGGTTACCGAAGTACTTTGCCCTGTATGTGGCAACCACCGGGCAGCTTAGCAGCACATGCGCCGCTGTCTCGTCATCCTCCATGCAGGTCCTGCACAGTGGACTGTCTGTTACTGTAAACCTAAGACTAGCATACATACTTACTCACTAATCAATATCGACCGGTCAATGTGGCGACACTTGGGGGAGGCCTATGTCCAGCAGTGGACGTCTATCGGCTGAAAATGATGAATCAATATCTACACCGTACCACAAAAATCATAATCAATAATGTCTCGCATCTTTTGTACTGATAAAACAATTTAAAATGTTATGTTTACAGTGTCCTTGATTATGAACATTAATTGTTAAGTCAATTATTACCTAATTATTTTGAACCAGAATGTAGGGGCACTAGTATGAACTCAGCTGTATGTTGGAGTATTTATTTCCTTACATAACATTGCATGTTTGAACAGTTGATAAGCAAGTGTTTTCTGTTTACATGTTACTGTTTTAGCATTGTTGAGTGTTTATAGATTTTTTTTTTTTTCTTGTGGGAAATCATCAAATCACCCCTCCCGCTCTGGGTGGAGCGGAAGGGAGTGTCAGACTCTTACTGACTAAACCCACCCAAGTTCCTTCCTTCGCCCTTTATGTTCCGGGGTAGCGGTAACCCTTTCGGACAAACCCGCTGACCCGGCAGGCTTCGGCCCTAAGGGGCCCCTCGGATTATGCTGATATCTCTTTGAGGCGCGCGTGGAACACTTACGCGCCGTCCGGCACGGGCCTGGTCCTGATCTGGCGGTGAGCTACCCATTGCTCTCCGCCCGCAGGTCCGCGCCTACGGTGGCCGGTAGTCGTCACGCGACTCCCGACGCCCGGAGCGTCTCCCGCGGCGGCTGGGACGGGAGGCTCTCTCCCTCATCCGTCCTGCCAAGTGTTTATAGATTATATTAATTTTAGAGCCGGCAGACTAAAAAACAAGTCAAAAATGTGGCTTTTTTACTTATATTTTTAGTCTGCCTTCTGTTTGCTGTCTGTTTTCTATCTATAGAATACACAGACTACAACATAGACTTTACAGACTGAAGTTTCCCCTAGCAGGGAATAAGCAAGTAAATGCACAATAAATCTGGCTTAAAAGAAAAAACTATTAATAAAATATGAATGTAAAAATCTCTACTCTTTGACACTTGGTATAAAAATAATGAAGTTCAATCATTAAACAAACTCTCCCAAAAATTAATAAAAACTGCATTAATTCAAATTAATTTTACATCACCAGGAGATATAATTGTACAATATATGTAATTCGAAGCAACATTATTGCTTGATTCATGACAGGTCATTAGATTATTTTCTCAAAAAAAAAAAAAAATACAAGCCAGTCGAGAAGGTGTGTCCGTTAACTGATAAAAGTACCAATCCTATTTCCTACATGAGAGTTAATTAATCTAGGTGCTGATAGTAGATAACAGTTGTAACAACACAATTCAATTTATCAAGTCCATCAGTTGTGTTAGGTAATAGGAATACAACCAAACATTATGGCTACACTTACATCTGCTTCTTTTTGTGTTGTTGGTACTCTTCCTCATGACTCGATTCATGATGATTCGAGATGACGACTAATAGAGAAATATGGAAGAAAAAGACATGTTGCGCCGACCCCAAACAAATTGGGATAAGGGCAGGAGAATGATGATGGTACATCGTCATTGTTTTTTTATATAGTTTGAGCCCAGTAGGTGGCCATGTTGATTGCAGCATCACTAGCACTGTTTAGTTAGATCATAGTCATCTCATAACACACATGACACATTCATTCATTTCATTTTTTCTACATTTATTTATATCTGTAACTAACTGACCCGACAGACGTTATCCTGTTACAATTTCAATCTATTGAAAAAAATAACGCAATAAGTTTTATCCTGAATTTTCCCATTATTTTTTTTAAATTATTCGTTCCATAAGAAACTGTTTCGGACTATTACGAACATTTAAAAACAAAATATAGCTAAATCGCTCCAGCCATTCTTGACTGATGCACTTACCAAAGAACAGCATTTAATTTTTATTTATAAAGATTTGTATGGTATACATAATAAAGAGTATTCTATTCTATGGCCAATATGCTAATCATCTCTGCACAGTATTTTTGTAACAGTCTGAAGTTATGTGCAGAATTCTAATTAGTCTTATCTATTATATGGCGAAATCATTAACATATTGAAATGTGTGCATATGTAAATACAGGATATAGCCACTGATTAATTTAGTTAACATTGCTGAACAGCTTGATATATTTATTCACCAATAGTGATCAATGCTCATGCTTTCTCTGTATGAATACAAATACAAATACAAAATGTTTATTTCTGTACCAACTAGTTTACATTAGTTTATGATTGGAGCCTCCTTTTAAGCATGATGACGCCTGTGTTAGGAGACTCCGCACTTCCATAGCTTTGGCTGTTTGTACAGACGCCAGCACATCAAGCTACTACAATCTGTCAAATCTCTTTAATAGGTTTTCAACTTTATCGCTAAAGCACTAAGGTTCAAGGTTGATTGGGAAAATTTGACAGTTGCGGGTAGCTTGACCTGCTGGCGTCCGTACAGCTTACAGAATTATTTTATTTTTAGTATGAGAAGAGGTCTCTGCCCTGCTGTGGGACAATAATAGACTGGTGTTATTATTATGTCTGCACTGACCATATTGGCCACTCTGCAAGGCCTTTTCATTGTTGCTTGTACATTTGGTCCTTACATACATACCTGGACGTGCTTTTAAACTGCTCAGTGGTCGCCACATACAGGGCAAAGCACTTCGGCAACCCAGGTACCCTCCGTGAGATTGTCAGTAACATCAAGTTGTTGGTGGCCTTCCTTGAGGAGCTGAGGTGGACTAATACATAGATTTGCCATATGCAAAATACGCGCATTTATGTGGAGTTGCGGATACCAGTCCGCATTTCCTATTATTTATTTATTTATAGGAGAACCAACAGCTATAACAATTGTATATGAGACATAAAGCCAATTACAAATACACACCTAAAATTTGCCACTACAGAGGCACACAAACTTCTTATACTCAATACTCATTCATTCATGTATTCCACAGTGTACACTTGGGTCGTAACTTCAAATTTAATTAGATCATTATGGACCCTGTCAGGCACAGCAAACCTCCCGACTATATACAACGTCCCGACGATTGATGTCGGGACGTAGTATATATGCTAGTTGCGTAGTAAACTCTGCTTGCGTGATGCAGGATTTTGCATGACATCAGTATAATGCGTAGTTCGCATGTGACGGTGTAGATTCCGCCACAATACTATGACATAACATCACAACTGTATTTCCCAAAGGGGTAGGTTAGGTTGTACGGACGCCAGCACATCAAGTTACTACAATCTGTCAAATTTATTTAATAGAATTTCAACTTTATCTCTAAATCATTAAGGTTCAAGGTTGATTGGGAAAATTTGACAGTTTCGGGTAGCTTGACCTGCTGGCGTCTGTACCTATAGTACACCCACAGTCGACCCTATTGCCAAAAACTTTGCACAAATCTACTACGGCTATACTAGCCTTAATTGTCCCTCTACTCATAATAGATTAATTTATCAACACAAATTAATCTGCTTACATAATAATCTCTATTACCTTGGCTGACCTTAACCTTGTGACAGTAACAACACAACAATAACTAGTAGTTGATATGAATACTGCACTGTAAACAGCTGCCCTAGTGACCATATCAGTTTTCTAATGTGTCTCTTTAAAAGGAAAATGAGTGTTGGACAAGAATTATAGTTCATTCATTGATGTCAGGGTTTTTTATTAAGTACTGTGTGGGCTCTGTGTTTTACTGTATTTTTTGTTAGTTAACTTATATTGTCCCTCTGCTGGGCAAAGGCCTCCCCCATATTCTTCCACCTTCCCTTGTGCTGTGCCTTACTGATTTATAGCAATTATAAAATATATAAAATCTAAAATTAAAATTATTTATTTTGCTCTTCATGGAGGCCTCTTACAGTCCACTAGCGCCGCCAATCGAAAAAATGTCATAACTCGTAAATAGAATCAAAAATACAAAATATGTTCTATTATTACTGTGGAAAAGGCAATAACGTAATTGTATAACACCTTATCAACACTTGAAATATAGCTGTTTAGCTAAATCGTGCATTCAAAACATAAACGGCCGTTTTTGTTACAAATGCACGATTTAGCCAAACAGCTATATTTCAAGTGTTGACAATGTGTTATAAAATTACGTTATTGCCTTTTCTACAGTAATAATAGACCACATTTTGTATTTTTGATTCTATTTACGAGTTATGACATTTTTTCGATTGGCGGCGCTAGTGGACTGTAAAAGGCCCCTTAAAACAAACTTAAAAAACTATGTGACACTATTGTGAGAGAATGGTGTCTGCACTAGGAATATCTGTATTCCTTCCAGTAATTTTCTAATCAGTATAAATTCTAAGGCAATTCTTCAAAATACTTATTTTTAGGGGCGGGACCCCATAAAGCTTAGTTGTGCGTCTGTCTTTCACAGGGCTGTATCTTTTGAAATGTAAAAGGTAGACACTTATTTTCACAGAGTGTGTACTACTTATGGTATATACTATGCAGCTACAAGTAACAAATAAAATAAAGTTAAAAATAAAAGGGGTTTATCCCAATAGAGCAAAAACGTTTAAAAAAAATGTGTAAAATATTGTACGGTGGAACGGAATCATTCGTGTGCGAGTCCGACTTGACCTCCTCGTGGACTTTCTCCATCGTGGGGGTGACGGAGGGGTATGCCGAACTCTTACCGGCCAAAACCACCGCGGTGTTCCACCTCTGCCTATGGTCGGGGGTACGGGAGCATTCACCGCTCCCGACTAGCACGTGACCGTTTTTTTATTTAATTCTGTTTTAACAAAACGTAAATCCTCCTTTTCACAATAAATAAAAGTTAGTCATGGCTGCTGAAAAAAAACACAATTTACTCAGACCATGATAAGCCAAATCAGCCATTGTCTTAATAATTTAGTTACAGTAGGTGGGTGGACAGATTCCGATAGCAACATGTATTACGTCATCGCTTTATCCTACAGGAAAATGTTAATTTTTGAAATAATCCTTTACTAACTTATTACGATTGTAATGGGGAAAACAGTTCTATTTTTTACTTTGCTAGGTACCAAAAACCAGACATAAAACACGCGGTCATGTAACTCATCAGTTGCCTAGCCTTTTCCCAACTATGTTCGGGTTGGTTTCCAGTCTAACCAGAAGCAGCTGAATACCAGTATTTTACATGGAGCGACTGCCTTTCTGACCTCCACAACCCAGCTACTGGGTAATTACCCCTTGGCCCTTAGTAAGACTGGTTGTCTGATTTTCGGGCTTCTGACTACCCGTAAGGATTGTCAAAGATCTATGTATAAATAACAGCCGGGACAAACGGTTAACGTGCTTTCCATGGAACGGAGGGGTCTCATATGTAATTGATGGTCACCCATCCACGGACAGGTCTCGGCAAGCGTAGCTTAAACTTCGATCGACCCGTGCGGCTGTTATGATGTGTATGTGTTATTATTTAGCCACGAGCCACTTTCATCTAACAAAAAAGGTATATTTAATTGTAATATCACTTTCTCTAGGCAGATATTAAAATTAATGCATTGCAACACTGTTGAATTTCACGGTATCGCGGGTTTTAACTGTACCATTGGCCTTGATTTTAGTATTATCATAGTGTATGTATTTGTTGTTTCAATGAATAGCGTTGTTATGGCTCTATACCACAGAGCAATACGTGTGTGTGTGCATGAAGTTTTTTTTTATTGAAAAACTAAAAACTAGTCGTTTTTAGGATTTACTGCTCTTAAGAACTTATTTATGCAGAAGTATTTTCCCAAATATAGCAGGTATCTACTGTAAAGGTTCTCTGCAAAAGGGAGGCTTACATCATGCAGGCTGGTAGAAAAATGAGTCTGGTTGCATTCGATCACTCAAGCGAATTTAGAATTAATTTTAAAATTGATTGAGCGATTGTTTTCATATTATGTGATAGCCGCGTAACAGTGACCACGTCCTCTTGAAATAAATGGCGAAAATTTAGTACTTATTGATTTTTATTTTCTTACGTAGTGTCTAGCCTATATGGTTTCGTATTATCCAGTAACTGGGTTGTGGAGGTCAGATGGGTAGTCGCTCCATGTAACTGGTACTCAGCTGCATCCGGTTAGACTGGAAGCCGACCCCAAAATATTTTCTTACGTAGTGTCTACCCCATATGCTTTCGTATTACCCAGTAACTGGGTTGTGGAGATCAGATAGGTAGTCGCTCCATGTAAAATACTGGTACTCAGCTGCATCCGGTTAGACTGGAAGCCGACCCCAACATATTTTCTTACGTAATGTCTACCTCATATGGTTTCGTATTACCCAGTAACTGGGTTGTGGAGATCAGATCGGTAGTCGCTCCATGTAAAATACTGGTACTCAGCTGCATCCGGTTAGACTGGAAACCGACCCCTGTAGTTCAGAAAAGGCTAGGCAGATGATGATGTCTACCCCATATCGTCGCCCAGCAGTGAAAACCTCGGATGTCTCATTTCCTCAAAAAAAATATATTTGTTCTTTGGGTTTATAAACTCGGTAAGCACAGATTATTCTAGCAAACTTTCGAATCAGCTACTCCTAGCGCATAGTTAAATCTAAAAAAACAAAAAGTAATACTTCCTCACTCATACATTTTTTTTCAGTAGACAGTTTTTTCTTCCTCCTGTAAAATTTTGTTATAAACACTTACGAGGTTTTCACTGCTGAGCGACGATATACAGGCTGGCAGGGACATCGATGCGCAATGGATTCAGTACATGATTCTGAACCCCCATTGCATTAAAATTGTTCGTCGGTTATCAAAAACAGTGCGCTGCCTAACGCTCTGAACGTAAGGAACAGCAATTTAAAAAAAAAAAATCAACGAAACATTTCAACGCATGGGGGTCCCCCCGAATCATGTACAGTCAACAAAAGAGATAAGTATGCAGGGTCCTCGGATATAGTTAAAGTTTAGTAAGAAACGGATTGATGTTTTCTGATAAAATTTTATTTATTTAATTAATAGAAAACAAACAGTTCGTTTATCAAACTAAATCTCATTCTAAAACATCCATCGGTTTCTAAACTTCAACTATATCCGACGACCCTGCATACTTATCTCTTTTGTTGACTGTACTGTATCGGTTATAGTTTGCACGTCGATGTACCTGCCATCTTGTATATTATATCTACACTATGTACTGTATTCGCGCATACAGTGTACTTAGTTAAATTATTATCATAATTCAGCCGAGAGACGTCTCCAGCCAAAAATGAAATGTGTTGCAGATAAAAAACAAACTCATTCATTTAATCGCATTACAGAGGCATAAATTATTTAATATCCAATTTGGCTAATTAGTAGAAGTCAGCTAACGGCTATGGTTTGGTTATATCGAAACGAATGCGATTTGTAACAGTATTTTATAGTTATTTTTAATTTGCGCTCGTCATATTATGTATTTAAGTCATCTAATTATTATTTACTAGCTGTGCCCCGCGGTTCTACATGCATACGTCTCGATATTGGGATAAAAAGTATCCTATGTCCCAATCCAGGTCATGGTCTACCCATGTGCCAAATTTTATCCAAATCCGTTCAGCCGTTTTAGCGTGAAAGCGTAACAAACAACACACAAAAAACAAATCTTTTGTCTTTTTATTAAGAACTCAGTGTCTCGATTTGCAACTTGCGAGTGCTAATTCTGGCTTTACGAGTATACCTACTCTGGATCTTTGTAATCTTATACTAACTTAAAACAAATTAATGAAATAAAACTTAACAAAAATCATAATAGATTTTTATTAAAGTTTTATTTACCCATAAAATATTATGCTGACATCTTCTTAGCTCGTCGGTGGCAATCTGAATTGAGTCAGCCCAGCACCCTAATTGCGTAACACACTATCAAACTCAATCTGAATCATTTTGAAGGATATTGCTTAGCCATTGCTTCATATGTTCGAAAAAATTGTCTACTCAACAACGTAAATAACGCAATGAGTGTTGTTGAATTAGCAAAATGAAAGCCATTCCTATTGTTAGTGTGTTACGCAATTGGGTAATTGTAGCCAATTTTTGCCTTTTTTCAATTGTAGCCTTTCCGTTCTTGTAGCCAAATTCAGCGGGGTCGCTGAATTTGGCTACCAGAACGGAAAGGCGGTCTATTAAACCATAAATAAATTATTTTCAACATTTTTTTTTCTTTTCAGTTAATAGTCGACGAAGAGAAAGAGCAACAAGGCGGAACAGTGGGACCATGTTTGGAAGCGATAGTACAACGTTCTATCTGCCTCTTAGACGCGTTATGTGCGCTTGCGGCGGCTGAACGACCGCCGGGCGCGAGAGCACTGGCCCTTACAACTGGTACTGCGTTGCTGAGGCGGACGCGACAGCCCTGTGTTAATAGTGCACATGTTTATAGACCTTTGCAGGTAATATTAACTTATTGTATTTTTATTTTGGTCCTTATGGCAAAAACCTGAAGGCCAATTCTCGTAATTTAAAACGTTCAAAATCTAGTCGCAGTCTCATCTCGGCGACAAACAAATGTCGAAAACTTGTCATAATGTAGGGAAATTAGAAGTATTTTTTGACAGATTGAGACTGAGATCAGACTGTGAACGTACTTAAAATTACGAGAATTGCCCCTCTGGTCTTCTCAGGCCGGTATTTAAAGAACTCAAGCATTGCTTTAAACTAGTTTGAAGTAATGGTATAGTAGCCGATGGGGCCGAACCGTTCTGGAGTGGCGACCGCGTACCGGAAAACGTAGCGTTGGAAGGCCTCCCACAAGGTGGACCGATGACTTTGTGAAGGCCGCAGGAATCCGCTGGAAGCTCAGAACCGGTCGACGTGGAGGTGCTTGGGGGAAGGCCTATTTCCAGCAGTGGACGTCTTTCGGCTGAAATGATAATGATGAATTTAAAGTAATCGTTGAATGTTTAGTTCTATAATACCGGATTGAGACAATTAAAGGATGAAGGGAGTAAATGGATGCATTTCTTAAAGGGTGGAAAGAAATTCTGTGGGTCGCGGAAAATGAGAGGAGGCATTTTGTTTATTAATTGTGGCACAACATAAGACTGACAGTGCCGGATAACCACGTAGCAGGCGAAACAAATGCTACAGGCCCCGCGCTGTGGGGGGCCCGCGCTTGAACGTACAAAAAACAAGTCATGGTACCCTATACCACCATTAGGTTGGTAAGAATGGTCAAAAGAAACCTAAGCTCTTAAGAAAAGTTCTGTTTTATCTTGTAAACTTTAGAACCTTAAGCAAACTAAGGTCTACCACAAGGGGCCTCTAGGTTCACATATTTACATCTTAACGTAAATGTCTTGTAAGTTGTAACATAGGTACGTCTGCTACCTGACCCATTTCATCTTGTTGCCTGTTCGATAAATGCGAAGTAATCACGCAACACGGAAAAACGACGTTACGGAAAACAATTGGGCACAATTTAGATTAAAAAATTCTAGAATTCGTCATTTCCTGTCGGGGCTGGGAAGGCGAATTTTTTTTTTAAACCTTTTCTCTTTTCCTAAGATTTTTCTTATAACATATACATAACATCACACCTGTAATACCGAAGGGTTAGGCAGACGTATACCTATAGCACATCCGCATTTGGTTTCCCAGTTATGTTTAAGTCCTATGTGAGGGGGGGCGGGGCATTGCCATCAACCGGGCACAAATCCAGACTCCATACGACAGCTACTGAGAAATTCCTTATGGAAAATACCAATAACACTGCCCGGATTCAAACCCGAGACCTCATGCTCAGCAGTAGCTCTTGCTACCACCAGGCCAATGACGCAGTCGTTTTCTTGTATCGTGAACGTGTTTACAAACACAAACATCTAGAACCAGCACTCGTAATTAAGTACCACACTATCAATCTCAATCTGAATCATTTTCAAGGATATTGCTAATACATTGCTTCATATGTGCGAAAAATTTGTCTGCTCAACAATATCAACAACGCAATTAATGTTGTTGAACTGTCAAAATTAAAGGCATTGCTACTGATTGTGTGTTAAGTAATTACCCCGCTGATCATCTGTATGTGGGCCATACAAATATTAGTTTCGTGCGAGAATCGAAACCGTGACACGCATAATATATCGCAGGAAATCGCTCAAGCACTGCACTAACCGTGTCGCGTTTTAATTACTTTATGATATTTTTGCAGCGCTTTGTAGCATTTCTAGCTCACATACGATCCGTCTTCGATAAACACATAGCACCGCACTGAATTACCATCGGTTTTATAAAAGAAAGTTATATTATGGAATAAAGCAACTCGTGTGTTTATAATTTCGAGATATAAAGTATTGTGTCCATTCATTATTGTATTCATGGACGTTAATCTAAGCTATGTTCAATCAACTTGTCCGGGTAAAACAAAAGAATCGAAATAAACCTTTTTGTAGACCTTAAAACCTAAGTGCTCATACACACCACCGACACGCGTCGATGACATCGGTCGACGCCTGCTGTCGACGCGTCGGCGACTGCCGTCGACAACGTGTCGCTTGTGTATTTGAGTACGGTGCTCAAATACACTAGCGGCATGCATGCTTCGACGACAGTGGCACCTGCCACTGTTGTCGAAGCGTGTCAATCGTGTGTATGCACACTCTGCATATAAATGTCTTGTAATAAACATTTTTTTTTTCAACCTACGGTGTCCCACTTTTGAGCAAAGGTCTCCTCCAAAGCTGTCTACTGTTCCCTGGGCTTTAGCTTCTCTGGCTAATCTTCCATAAAAGCACCTAAGTGGTCACGCCAGTGTTTTCTAGGCACCCCTCAGCGACGACGCCCGTCTTCTGGCACCCACTGTGTGACGACTCTGGCCATCCGTCGTGATACATCCTACATCCATGTCCCGCCCAACCCCACATCCGCAAGCAAACATGTCATGCTAAATTCACCCTTAATTTCTAGCGTATGCTAATACAATGCAACGAAAGTCCAGCATCACCGACAGAGAAAGAAGAAGTGGAACTCCTGCTCACTCTCTGTGGCTTGGTGCGGCAGGAGCCAGGTCTTGCGAACATATTCACTACTCCCTTCGTTGAAGACAAGTCCACGTTACTCAGTATACCAGAGGATATACAGAAATTGATACCGATTAGGAGCAAGGTAAATCGCAAAATTCATATTAATATTTAAGCAAATGTGTTCCGTATTTCTAGGACCTAAAGTTCGAATTCTAAAGTCATCATCATCTGCCTAGCCTTTTCCCAACTATGTTGGGGTCGGCTTCCAGTCTAACCAGATGCAGCTGAATACCAGTATTTTACATGGAGCCTAGCCTAGCCTTTTACTGCCTATCTGACCTCCACAACCCAGTTACTGGGGTAAGACTTGTTGTCAGACTTTCGGGTTACTGACGACCCGTAATGACTGTCAAAGATCCACGAATGACATCCGGGACCAACGGCTTAACGTGCTTTCCGAGGCACGGAGGGGTCTTGATATGTGAAGGTGGTCACCCATCCACGGACCAACCGCGGCAAGCCTAGCTTAACCTGATCGATCGACCAGTGCGGCGGTTATTACTTAACCACAAGCCCCTCCGAATCTAAATCGAATTCTAAAGTGTTGGTAGAATATTTTTAAAGTTTTATAAACTTAAGATTGATTACCTGTACCTTTCAATAAAGGGCAATTTAATCAACCTTATATACTATACAGGATAAATGTTTAACCAGTGCGCAAACTGTACACATAAATCCAGCACGTGATTGTAGACCCCCTAGAGTAGAAACTATTGGTAGATTATAAAAAAAAAAACCGCTGTTTTATAGAAAAATGCAATAACTACGCAGACAAAATGTATGGCAGAGATTTTTTTTTTTTAATTACCGACCAAAAGTTTCAACTCAGGGGTGTTCAGATTCAAGTACTGAATTCACGGTTACAGTTAGCGCACTGGTTAAAAATTTGTCCTGTAATAAGGAAGGACCTCGCACGCTTTAAAAATATGGCTTGGCGCAGGTAAAATTTCTGGTCCTTCAGTCCTCAACTTCTCTTCATAACTGGTCCTTAGGTTCAACTAGCCAATTCTGGGTCTGCATCATGATAACACTTCAAAGATTTTTTTTTCGATTAGCAAATTGATTTAGTTTAAAAAAAATCAGAAGTTGATATAATGGTATCGTAGTATTTAGTAATTAATTGATAAAAAAAATTTCAGATCCAAACACCAAAGAAAAACCCTCTGTTCGAGGTCGAACTACCCCCAAATCCCTTAAGAAACGTGTCCATAATAAGAACAGGGAAGGATGACAACTGTAACGCTACTTCCAGTAGTTCTGCCGATGACAACGCGTCGTGTAAGAGTCATAAGACGGTGTACGATGACAATGACAAGTTCCTACTTATTGATCTGCTGCTGTCTTATCTGAATAGTGCTGTGAGTATGATTTGATGTTGTAGTTGTTTAGGAATCATCATTTGCCCAGCTTTTTGGCCAGCCAACTATGTTGGGGTCGGCTTCCAGTGTACCCGGATCCAGCTGAGTACCTGTATTTTACACGGAGCGACTGCCTGTCTGACCCCCACAACCCAGTTACTGACACTGGGTAATACGAAGCCTCTTGGTAAGAGTGGTTGTCAGAGTTTCGGGCTTCTGGCGACCCGTACCGACTGCCAAAGATTTATTTATTTATTTCGCACCATACAATTATCTTTACAGGTTTGTCACCTAATGCGATAATGTAGACAATTTACACACTACAGGTACACAGTTACAAACTAATAATTCTTGATCATATTTACTGCTACTACAAACACCATATATTGGGCTGATGATGAAAGATGTAAGAATGACAGCCGGGACCAACGGCTTAGCGTGCTTTCCAATGCACGGAGGGGTCACCCATCCACGGACCAACCGCGGCAAGCGTAGCTTAACCTGTTCGATCGACCCGTGCGGCTTTTATTACTTAGCCACAAGCCCCTCTCCTTGTAGTTGTTTAGGAATATTGATTTGTATTGGTGCTACGACGTAGCTCATGCGATGACGTCAGGGCTACGCGAGCAAGGCGCTCGTAGCAATGATACAGGTGACCTGCTACTCTTTGGGAGATTTTAATTTATCTATTTGTTTTTTATTCGTTGAAGCTGGCTTTTGGCTACTTTGTATTAGTGTGCCAAAATCAAAATTAATTTTTTCAAATTAGGCTGAGAATCAGCACTTTTCGAACGTCAAATTGACATAAGACAGTCCCCCAAAACGCCCGCCCTTCATCTTGTGTATGTACCCCTTTATTCATAAACGTTGCTTAAAGTTAAGTAGTGATTAGCGACTGTTTACACATAATTTTGTGACGTTTTATCATCGTTTATAAATTAACCCCTTTATGTCCTTTTTTGTATTTTGCGTCTTGTTTGCCCAGCCTAATAATTCCAGGACATTTCTTCTTTAATTTCCAGGACAATCAAGTAGTCCTCCGAGCCTGCGAAGGCATTATGATAGTATCCTCCCTCCCAGAAGACGACATCGCTAACTTAGTGACCAGCTGCAGCCCCGCGTGTGAGACTATTGTGGACAAGCTCGCCGCTAAGTACA
This sequence comes from Apamea monoglypha, assembly GCA_911387795.2. Taxonomy (NCBI): domain Eukaryota; kingdom Metazoa; phylum Arthropoda; class Insecta; order Lepidoptera; family Noctuidae; genus Apamea; species Apamea monoglypha. The sequence continues at coordinate 13,010,087 of OU426936.1, forward strand.
AGTGTGTGCCGGCGAACGTCGTCGCGAGCGATGTGGACCATCTCAATATTACGTGGGCGTGAGTATTATGGCCTCAACACGCAAAAAACCTCATCATCGTCATCATTTCAGCCGATAGACGTCCACTGCTGGACATAGGCCTCCCCCAAGTGTCGCCACATTGACCGGTCCCGTGCGACTCGCATCCAGCGGATTCCCGCAACCTTCACCAGGTCATCGGTCCACCTAGTGGGAGGCCTTCCAACGCAACGTCTTCCGGTTCGCGGGTTCCGGTTTGATTCGAATACATTTTATTTGTTACAAACCGTGTGCCCGATATGATTTCCTATGGCCAAAAATGAGATGAATACAAGCTTGCATAATTGGAATGAAACGACAATTTCATAATTTAGGTTTTATTTTAACATTGACGGCACGGTATGGTTTTGAATTTGACGGCACGGTTGGCGCAGTGGTTAAGCGATTGACTGCTGCGCTGCGTGTCGCGGGTTCGATTCCCGCACGGAACAAATATTTGTATGACCTACATGTATTTGTTCCGAGTCTGGGTGTTTTTCTATCTATAATATGTATGTATTTACAAAAAAAAAAAAAAAAAAATTGTATATAAGTAGTTTATCAGCCATCTTGTTACCATAACACAAGCATTAGGTTGCTTAGCTTGGGACAAATGGTGCTGTGTGAAATGTCCAGGGATTTATTTATTTATTATTTATTAACATATTCAATTCCTAGCATGTCCAATTTTGTTAAACGTGCAAGCCATATCGCTCGAAGGGCTTTGTCATCGGTAAAAAGGATGAGCTTCTACACAAACTTTCATCCCCTATTTAACCGTTTTAGGGATGAATTTTCAAAAACTCTTCCCTTATTCCTCACTTTCGTTAAGTATATGAGGAACTATTGTGCATAGCATCCTTCTAGACCCAGCGGCTTAGGCTATTCGTTGACTGTCAATGAACGAATGAATGATTTCAAGTGTCCTGGGTACTGTAATATTTGGCGCGCGGCTTCGCCAGTATGTATGGCGGAAATTATCCCACGGAAAGTATTACCGGGACAAAAAGTATCCTATGTCCTGACTTAGTTCATTGTCTACTTGTGTACCAAACACCGTTCAGCGTTAAGGCGTGATAAGCCAACCCCAACAACGCATCATCGGGTCGATGAGGTGCGGCGTGGCAGCGACACTGGAGGTCTACTCCGAAGTAGTATCAGCCGAATGTTCGGCCGTTTCCTGCTACGAAGTTACTATTTGGTTCGGTCGGTCCCGATCCTACACTCCTACACTCTTTCGAATATTGACTATGGTCCCGACCCAACTGAGCCGATCCGAACTTTTTTCGCATTTTTCAATAATATTCGGTTCGGCCATGTGTCGGTCCGATCCAATCATTCGCACTTTGCACTTCGTAGTAGACCCCCTGGCTTCCACGGACTCATCCGTGACGGACGATACTCTTATGCCTCATTTCGCATTTATAATATTAGTATGAAAGTATGGATTTAAAAAAGTATTCAAAAGTATTAATATACCAGCTGTTGCCCGTAACTTTACTCGCATCCTATGGGAAAGGAAAGGGAGCTACTTTAGCACTTGACATTTTAAAATAAATATTTTGTTTCATTTCAGATATGTTGCACACGATTTCGGTGATAAATCCTACAGCAAATTCCACGGATATAAAGAATTAACTAGTTTCTTCTCTTGGTTAGATTACTGTGATACTTTAATGAAGGTGAGTGTGAAAACAATTCGCAAGGAAAATAATTCTCAAAATAAATAAAAACACAAAGAAAACCTACTTCACTACTTTATTATTAAAAGCAGAGTACTTACCAAGGAATTTGTTTATCGTTGGTTGTTTGTATTTTTAACAACCATTTTATAATAGTAAAAATGTGACCTATTAGAATATTTACTGATCAAAGAATTGAATTTATTTCAGAGCACTAAAGTCTTCAATTTTACAAATGTCGGGAATAGTCTTTGAATTATCATCCCTTGGCAGACTCAGGCCGAGATCTATAAACGTTACGAAGCAGGCTGTGGCTAAGCGCTATTCCTGTCACTGTCAAACTACAAGTGCAAGACAAATACGGGAACATGTATAACCCAAAGCACGTGTAACGTTTATAGATCACGGCCTCAGTTACTCTGTGGCTAATCAGATATTTCTGTTCCACCCAGGAATGCCACCCAACGATAGCGGCCCACCTCTCCCGAACGTTCCGTCAGAACTTCCTGGAGGGCGTCGCAGAGAATGGCATCACGGACCTACACCACGCTGTTATCGTCACCGCCATATTAGCTAAATGTCTCAAAGTTGTAGATTCTCCTGACCTGATAAACGGTACGAAATGTTTAAATTACAATGATTATTTACTGAGCAAAATAGGCAGACGCCTGTCAAATCAAGTCAGGTAAATGTGTGAGAACTAGAACCTACGGTTTATTGGTCATTTTGAGACACAGAGACGCTTCGCGTGTTAACAATTTAAAATTTTTTTAAGTATTCTATTGAAACAGAACTTTGGTGATGTGAATGATTACCAAGAATGAATAAACAATTGGCCAGTTCCCGTGTAGCAAAAATCATAATATTTTAGGAAGAACTTCACAAAAATAAGCCAGTAGGATCCAAAATGATTTGATTAATTGATGACATTAGTAAACACTTTACTGTGCCTTTTCCTATTTCCGGCTACACGAATGGCCGGAATTTTCGGCTGCTGACTTTTGATCGCCGAAAAATTATCCTTCCTTTATTTCATTTAAATACCTACAAATTACATTTTTAAATATTTTTAAAAACAAAAAAAAAAAATTAAATATATAAAAAATAGTAGCCCACCGGTATCGGGATTAGGGTCCAAGCTACCGGCGGTCAGGGCTCCAGAGAGAGGAACTTCCTGACAATGCGAGCCGTGTCAAGAAGTACCGTTTTCTGAATCAAGCCCTTGATAAAGCTGCCCAACGAGAGCCTCCTCAGGTGTTGGTCGAGGCTCTTGGCTATTATGCCATTGGCTGTCACGACTATCGGCACAATGATCGCTGAGTCCACATCCCACATGTCGACAACCTCGCGAGCCAAGTCAAGATACTTGATTTGTTTATCTTTCTCGGCTTTCACGAGGTTCTCATCATGCGGGACGGTTATGTCAACAATCATTGCACGCCGCTCTGATCGATCCACCACCACTATATCAGGCTTATTGGCAACAATAGTCCTGTCAGTGATGATGGATCGATCCCAGTACAATGTGATTATAAATATATAATTATTAAGATAGTAAATTTGATTCGTTATAACTGAAATTGTACAAACAATTTTAGAGTTCTCCAACTGGTTGGTGGGTGACGGCGAGGTGTCGGAGTGGCCGCTGCTGCACACGCTCATCAACAACTGTCTCACCGACAACTATGAACTCACCCTCGAAACATTGCGGTTTTTTGAGGTGAGATAAAATTTTACACTAATATAATTTCATACAACTAAGTAGATAGCTTTCTTAAAAATATTATTAAACTTTAACGACAGCCATTGGACCCAGTTAAGATAAGTAATCTACAAACCCATATTTTCCTGACGAACAAATAATAAATTCTAAAATTGGAAAATTTTGGAATCCTTGTTCTAAAAAATCTTAATCTGTGCATTGCCTGATTTGCAATTTGGAAATACTTTACTCACTAATAGGCATTTTTGTCAACAGACCATAATAGAAAAGGGCACAGAGCACAGTATACACCGCGTGGTGCTAGCGCGAGTGACGTCACGCGGGTACTTCGCGCCGCAGCCGCTGATGGAAGATGACGAGCGAGACAGACTCAATGATCTCTCTCTCGGACGAGAGCGGGAGTATAACAGGTGAATATATTATTATCGATCAGAAGTGAAATTAAAAAAAATATATACAACTTGTCCCGGAATTAACGCACACCACCAGACACCCCAATTAGAATGTTATGTTATAATCATAATACATACACTGATTTTTTATTATTATGTAATAAACATTGTTTTTCTCATAAATTTGTTACACTGATTGTGGGAGAAAATTGTGGTCACATTACAAATCTACGCATGCAAACAGTCGCACTCGTTTAGGGGTCTAGCGCAGTAGGTACTTCATCTATTTTGGTTTGTTTCTTCTGTACAGCGGAAGTGTGACAGTAATTTACGTAGTTTTAATTAATTTTGGGATAAAATATTACCTATATTAAAAATTACAGAAATCGATTCAGTAAACGATTCTGAACAAACTACTTTCATAATGTGCATTAATTCAGTTACACATTGTATATACACAACACTTACCTATATATTTTAATAATTAAATAATTAAAAGAAAAATATTAAAATATAATGAGAAATATCAGAAATAGTTCCTAAATCCTAGCACAACCGTACGCTCCGACCGTCCAGGTAAAAAGGGCAGAATGTTCTCGCGCAGCTTGTTTTATCAACTCGCCACCTCCTGAGACTCGGTGACGCGATCGATGGCCACGCCTACTGCTTGGTAGTGTTGCCACGTTACAATATATATATATATATTTTTTTTTTTTTTAGCCGTTAATGTCCTACTGCTGGGCAAAGGCCTTCCTACTCTCTTTCCACCTCTCTCTGTCCAGAACTGCCAAGGACCAATCTTTATGAAAGGAGTCCAGCTCAACCCGCCATCTCCGTCTGGGCCTGCCACGATGTCGTTTGCCATTAAGCGGGACCCACTGGGTCGTATGTTTGGCCCATTGATCGTCTGACAATATACATATTATAAATCAAAGTCACTTTTCGTGTTTGTCTGTATGACAGCTTTGTTCGTCTAAACTGCGCAACAGATTTTGAGGCGGTTTTCACCATAATATAGAGAATATATTCCGGAAGGTTTATGTGTGTAAAACGTTAATGTTAAACTTACGTAAAATAACGACATTTCGATGTTTTGTCAAGTCGTAGTATAAGTCACATTTGATTCGTGGCAGTCGCGGTAATGAAACGTGCGAGTAGGACGGTATATATTAACAATACTGAGTCTAGTGCTATCTCGCTCCCGCGTTGCGACGAACATTGGCGTATACTATAATTTATTAAACGTTACGGGTTTTGCAACCTAAGTAATCTACTTAGGTTACTACTTACTTAGCTACTTACTATTTAGGTACCCTTAAACTATATTGAAGAGATTGTGTTAAAATATTGTTATTTCCTTTTAATGTGTAAAAGTGTTTCTTTGTCAACTTACAAAAATAAAATATGATTTACGAATTATCACTTCTCCGTGATTTAGAGAAAACTTACATACAATAATATTTTAAGAAGCTGTTGTTTGGGACTAGTCTAGAAACTAAACTTATTTCTTATTATAGTCTGAAATCTCCAACTCCTCTTGAGCAAGCGCGAGAAGAGACCGTTGCCCTGGAGTGAGACAAAAATATGCTGGTTTATTTATTTATTTCTCATTTTCCACAGAGAGGCGATGACACAGCTGCAGCACGAGGACCACGTGAACGAACAGATCACAGACATACTGTCTCACGAAGGGCTAGACCCAAAGCATCACGACGAAGGTTCGGAGAACATACACAAAGTCATCAACAGGTCAGTATTCCGCTTCACTGTGATACTTCTAGTATGTAATGTTGTCTGTCGAAATTTGTATGTGTACATCTTTCTTCTAGTCTGATCCTTTGGTTTTTTTTTTCTATAAATATGGTCCTTTTGGTCTTCATAAAAATAAACATTCTTTGTGGTTGATTCATAAAGAAGAAGTAGAGACATAAAGCAGTGCACGAAGAGGTCTCGTGCTTTTCGTATTGATGAAAATAATAATTAGTCCAGGCAGGTTTGGTCCTTATAGACGTCACTATGTTTTAGTGGTTTCGGACTAGAGGCGTATGTTTCTAGACCTTCTGTGGGACTATATTCTAATACAGGGTGGCAGGGGGAACTACGACGCGCAAACTGTAACCTTGAATTTAGCATATTAGTCAAGAACCCCTAGCGTAGAAATTTTTCTGTAATATAAAAATTAGTTGTATCATGGAAAAGTACAGACGCCAGCACATCAAGCTACTACAATCTGTCAAATCTCTTTAATAGATTTTCAACTTTAACGCTAAAACATTAAGGTTCAAGGTTGATTGGGAAAATTTGACAGTTTCGGGTAGCTTGACCTGCTGGCGTCCGTACCTACGCGGTCAAAATATATGGAACAGCATTTTTTTTTTTAATAAAACTAGGGAGGCCTTTGCCCAGCAGTGAGACATTGACGGCTAATAAAAAAATGAAAAAAATAAAACGGAACATTTCAATGCAGAGGATTAACAATCATGTACTGAAGCTATCCTGTATATTAATATGTAGAAGTTTGGACCATTAAATAGGATGACAAGAACAGGGCAGTTAGGTTTTGCCTATATACCCAAAATCCTGATCACATACATATTCTGACACACAGCATAACATACGCTTTGATAACTTTCCCAAAATTGAAAACAAATCACAGAATAGCTACCGGTGACTGGTTATTGCTTAGCAACGAATAAACAGCTTTATAAACACTTTAATAAGAATTATATTATATTGCAAAAGCTTCTCGATTTTAACCAGAGCTTAAATTTCTAGCCGGCTAATACGACTCAAAACGCTCATCGAGGATATTATGAATAAGGAATCACTCATATCCACCGAAAGTTCTGCCAGTGTCATAAATAATGAATAATTTTATTAATTTTAATATTAATTTATATTTATACTATTTTAATACAGGGTGTAAAAAGACCAACCACATAGCCGTCAACTACGCATTCTGTACATCAAACTAAGTAACTTGGTTTAAAAATAATTGCTGGGAAACGAAAGCATTTTTGACGTGAAAATTCACTATTTACAGTAGTGCGCAACGTAACGCACGCAACACATTGTGCTTATGGGTGCAAGCAACGCTACATGGGGGTATTTAAAGTTGTGTTATATCATTAAACACTTGTTTTACGTAAAAAACGTCATTAAAAATTGGAATTTCGACCTTCAATATCTCCGTAACCAGAAGGTTCCCAGGTATAGTCCACTACAAGAAAAATATTACAATGACTGGGAGTACCAATGACTCTTGGCTTCGTTAAAAGTCTTTTTACACCCGTTATAGATATATAACATCGTAAGGTTAGGCTGCAAGCTATATCTAACATAATATAACATCACACCTGTTCTCCCTGAAGGGGTAGGCAGAGTATAGTAATCCTACTTTTACCTAATAATGTTAAAGTGCCATGTAATAGGGGGCGAGCCAACGCATTGGATATTGATTTTAATTGAAGTATTAATTTCGTTAGTGTATCTTCGGTAGGAGGAGGCAGGTAGGGTGACTAAGTCACTCTAGGGAGGATAAAGGAAGGAAGAATATACAGGCTATTTCGATGCGTGTATGAAATTTCGTTTGTTTTTTACAATTTGGGTATATATACTTTTATTAGATACTTTCATAGCGAAAGTTGTTTAAAATGGCGGGTAGGATCACCCCCTCGACGGTTGCAGGTGACTAAATCGCCACCCTGTATATTTTTTATTGTTTTTTTTATGGACTCTAATGTGAGTGAGACACTTCTCACATCTCTAATTTCAACTTGAATGATGTAACAAATATTTTTATTTAAAAAAGTATCCATCGAGCTTCTTTAATTGAAATAAATGCCTTGAGTTTGAGTTTGAAAGGCTAGGGGTTGTAAAGCACAAATCAAATAAAATTAACTAAAGGCGCCAATTTAATTAAGCACAGACTGAACTAACTAAATCTTTTGCTGTCTTTTTCTAATAGCGAGAGTACAAAAGAGACAGTTTTTGGGTACAGTATTTTTATATCACGAAGCGATGCGCGTTTTATTTCTGGTTACCAAGTGTAAAACACGCTGTGAATGTGTGTGTAAGCACAGGAGTTCTCGGTACCGTCCAAGACAATGGCGAAGTCGGAAGTGTGTGTGTGCGTTATGTGCTGACGCTACTCGTCTTCGCGCATAAAGCAATAAAGCAAAAAAAGCAATAAAGCAAGCAAGCAATAAAGTATTGAGTATTGAGCATATTCACAGCGTGTTATACGGTCACCAAAAGTGATAAGTAATTACGGTCGTCAGATATAGTTGAAGTTTAGTAAGAAACCGAAGAATGTTTTCGAATTAAAATAATTTAATTATAGAAAACAAACAGTTCATTTACCAAATTAAATTTCCTTCGAAAACATCGAACGGTTTCTTGTTAAATTTCAACTATACACGACTACCTTGGTTTACTTATCTCTTTTGGTACCACAATTAAAGCGCGTGTCACATTCATATTCCCCCTCACAGAGAGAAGACCCGTGTCCCAGCAGTGGGAACACTATAGATTAAATATGCTTATACTTGCTATATTCTGAAATATCGTCTAAACTCGTTTATTATTTTAGCAGTTTAACTTTATTGGCAGCTCTTTTCTTCTTTCGTCTCTTTCTCGCTTTATGTGTTAGTGAAGGATGGCAATAGTTCTCATTTAGTTTTATAGGGAAAAGGTTTGGAGCTACTAAATTTAATTTAATATTAGGTAAGATATTTCTACGGCTGTCATAATCATCTCATGTACAAACACACTTGCCATAATCTCATTTATTATAAGTTCTTTAAGTTGTAAATAATTTGAAATGTAAAAAAAGAATGATGCAGGTAATTTTATTTTATTAATTATCGTATTTGCGGACTGTTTCGCGTTTATTCTTGTTAAGAGTTGAAGATATTTATGATTGCTGAATAACTTATCGCTCGATTGTTGCAAGTCTTCCGACACATAACATCACGATCTGTTTTCCTGAAGGGTTGGGCAGAAGTGAACGTAGGTTCATCTAGTACACCCACATTTCGCTAGTTATGTTAAAGTCTACTTCTAATAAAATCATAATATCAGCCAGCTTTTAATATTTTCTAATTAATAATTTATTAGAACGAAATAATCAGACCATTGAGTGCCTATTTTATTTAGCCAGTGTTATACAAAACACAATATTATACAACACGCTATTATACAAAATTCTGGTAATTATTTACGTATTAAAATAATGAACGCGAAATCTTCCGTTTACTTAAAAAATGGTTGCTCATACTATAAATATAATAATATGTTATATGTGTATAAAATCTATGAAAAAAGAAATATTAATTTTAATTGAACGACTTGCCTAAATAGTTCAAAAACATTTTGTAAAAATCGTTTTTGAAAGGTTAATATGTATATTATTTTATTATGATGCCATATAATGTATAATATAATATAATATATACGTATAATTATAACTCAAATCGTCCTTCCAAAGGAACTGAATTTAAGAATCTGGTCAAATTAAAACTTTTATAGAATTTATTTAATTTGATATTATATTATAATTTATTTGGTTTATTTTTTCAAATTTTTTATAAGCACCTCGGGTAAACGAATACAGGGCCGTAGTCAGGAAAGTTATTTGAGCCCTTTATTTAAACTTAAATACTGGCGCCGATTCCCTTGTTCACAAACTAAACTAAATTTAAGTTCAGTTCATATTTTTCTTTCTATTTCATTAAGAAAAGGACAGAAGATAAATATTAGTTTAGTTGTGTCAAATTAGTCAGCGCCTGACGTAAATTGACGTATTTTTAGTCGCCATGTTTTTAATCACGTCTAAACTGTCTATGGAGTATCTTAATTTGACAGGACTAAACTAACGTTTGTCTTCTGTTCTTTTCTTAATGAAATAGAAAGAAAAAGATGCACTGAACTTAAATTTAGTTTAGTTTGTGAACAGGGGAATTAGCGCTACTGTTTATCAATAGGTAACTAAATAACATGGTATGGTGATAAACGAATTTGTTCATATTTGTCTTGTGATGTCTGTTATCTTTCTGGCTACGGTCTTGAATTCTATAGTCTATATTAATAAATCACTCTTGCGCAATAGCTCTATCAAGGTTTTATTTAGGAACTCAAATTTTATAAGAACACACTTTTCAGATGCTTATTCGATTTATTAGCTTGTAGTTTGACAGACTTGTCGTTACGGGTCAGAAGACCGAAAATTTAACAACCGATCATTCCAAGATTGATCTGTTATGTCGTTGCATTTAAAATACTGGTATTCAGTTGCGTCCGGTTAGACTGGAAACCGACCCCAACATAGCTGGGAAAAGGCTAGGCAGGTGATGAGTTCGACAAACTTGTAAAAGCTGAAGAAAGCAACTTATAATTTTCTATATGTGCATAATTCTGAGTGATTCTGAGAGTGATGTAGTAATAAAGCCTAAAGTATAATTTGTGATATACAAAAATCTGGTAGCACGATAAGATCTGTGATTGTGTATGCTTTTTGAATGTTCTACATATCTGTACATATGAGATTAAATGCGTTGGAAGCGAGTGTGTGTTTCATTGTCCCCCTTCGTTGCAGTTTCTTGCTGCTTCTGCCGCGGGCCATACTGTCTGACCCTGTGGGCGCCGACTACGAGCATTATATTCACGATGCACATAGGCGGTACCAGGTAAATATACGTAAAAAGAAGTACATCTGTGCACAAACAACACATCAACATAACATCACGCCTGAAGACCCCGAAGGGCTGGGCAGAGGTATGCCTATGTTTAAGTCCCATGTAATAGGAGGAAAGCCTATTGCCATCAACCGGACGAATAGCTAGACTCCTAGTGAGAAATAAAAAAAGATAAATGGATATATAAAAAAAAAAATAGATTCAATGGTTTGATCATACAACAAAAATAAGTATAATAAAAAATGGTTTTCCTATTAGTAGCCTAATAGGAAAACCATTTTTGCCGTTGCCCGTGGCCCAATCTAGTAAAAATATGCTGTATTTATTACAAACATATAAAATAACATAACACACGTCTGTATTCCCCAAAGGGCTGAGCAGAGATGTATAGTACACCCATATTCCGCTAGTTATGTTTAAGTCACATGTAATAGGGAGCGCGCCTATTGCCATGAACTGGGCATCAATCCAAACTCCGGGCCGCTACTGAAAATAACAAATATTTATACAACAGCTACAAAGGTGTAAATAAGAACGACTGAATTAACAAGCTAATTCCGATCCAGCCTGTCCCTTGCTGCCCCAGCGACGCCCTAAGCCGAAGTCCGTACCCCATAGGGGGTGCACTTAGCTTGTAGTCGCTTAGTTTTTAAGTTTTATAAGCCCTGGCTGGAGGCCTTAATTTACTGAGGCATCCACAGGCAAGCCCGGTTAATGAGACGACAACCTCATAGAGTGAACTGCGAGATGCCATTCCCAAAAAAAAAAAAGTAACGGTCAAGCGCATAAGGCGTTAATAATAATAATAATAATTTCTTTATTTGTATAGAATGCAGGTGTTACAATAATGGTGTTCGTTTTAGATATATTCCCAGTACATTCTTCCTGTTGGCATACAAAAATATAGTGGTTAAATTTATTTACTATTTTATTTTAAGTGGTTAGGTTTAATTTAGAAACTAGGTACTTTAGCGTAGGCGTTTTAGCGTTGTTCCTAGAATGTCAATGCACCTACGATGCCTCTAGCGTTGGAGATGTCCATAGGTGGTGGTGATCAGTTCCCATTAGGTGGGCCGCCCGCTTGTTTGTCATTCAATAACATAAGCGAGTGTTTATTGCTAAATATAATCACCAGATGTATTTACAAACGGATAGTGATCGCAGTTTAATGTTATTTAATGCGATTAAACCAACCAGCATTGGGCCCGCGTGGTGGATTACGGCCCACTCCCTCTCAGAGGGGGGGGGCTGTGTCCCAGCAGTGGGAACGTTATAGGCTGATTATGATTATGTAATGCGATTCTGGCATAGAAATAGCGGTGTAACTTTATCTGAGTTTTAAAATATGCACCAGATAAGTTGAAAGTTTACAGAGATTTTAATTAATAAATAATGGTACAGACGCCAGCAGGTCAAGCTACCCGAAACTGTCAAATTTTCCCAATCAATCTTGAATCTTAATGCTTTATCGATAAAGTGGATAATATATTAAAGACATTTGACAGATTGTAGTAGCTTGATATGGGCGTCTGTACATAGCCAAATAGTTTAAAATAAACTTGGGAAAACCCCAATATAGCATGTTTTTTTACTAATAAAGAACTATAGTCCGTTCGCGTTAAGAAAATAGTGAGTCATCGTTGTCCGCCGGTCTAGTCCCGCCCCTCGACCAATTGTGAACTTAGCTTTCTAATTTGTTGCGACCTATTTATTGCGGACATCGATGACTCACTATTTTCTTAACGCGAACGGACTATACCTTCATTAGACCCTGTCCATTAGGTAAACCGTTTTTTGACAGATGGAACTAGTGATTGCAGCAACACACAATACATTGATTGATACACGTACGGTATTATAATGTCTGTAAGAAGCCATAAATAAGATAATTCAATGAGATAAGGCAGTTTATATATTTATTTTATTACGCATTTTAAAGTAAACTTTTATGTAGTCTGGAATACGAGTATTTGCGTTCTAAGATAGCTGTCAAAAAACGGTTAACCTAATGGACAGGTTATAGTAAAAAACTTGGATATTATATTGTATCGTAAATAAAAACACTACAAACACCTCAAAATAATCGTTCCAGTACTGGCTAGACGCCACGTCAACGTTCCACTGGCCCTCCGACTACAACTGGGTGGACACGACCGCCAGCTCGACACACAGCTACGACAGCCGACCAGAAGCAGACATACACCTCGACGACGCCTTCGAACCTCTCAAACCCGACAGCCTAGTAAAACACGACGCAAAACACTTCTCACAAAAGTTGGTCTTGAGAAGTCGAGATCTGACGTCCCAAACTTCAGAAGAAGAATTCGACGAAGGACCGTTTTTCAAAATGCTATTCAAACTTCTTGCCAACATGCCTAACCAGCCTTATCAAGTGAACCTACACTTAACTTCTATAATATCTCAGTTAGCTTTGCTCCCCCATCCGAATTTGCACGAGTATTTGCTTAACCCCATGCTCCCGACCGCCAAGAAAACGCCGACGCTGTTCAAAACTCTGCAGGAGGTAGCGAAGAGATTGACTATGGAGATACCGAGGTTAAGGAACTTTAAGAAGATCATTGAGAATACGCGACTGTGGCTCATGAGTGAGGATCCTACTTATGATGAGAAGTAAGTATGACAATATTGTCCTATTTAATAATATTATAAATGCGAAAATGTGTGAAGATGGATGGATGAATGTTACACATAGGATACTTTTTCTCCCGATAATCCCACGGGATCGACACTTATGTGGGTGAAACCGCGGGGCGCTGCTAGCTTATTAATATAATCGCGAACCTGAGATTGTCGGTCTGTTAAAAACGTGTGTACGTGTGAGTCAGATTGAGAACTGAATTTGATGAAATACAAATTCCAAACCATTTGTTAGTTCAGTATTTTTATCACACGAAGCGACACGCGCTTTACTTGTGGTAACTAACTCTACAAACACGCTGTGATTGTGTGCGTGAAGACGAGTAGCATCAGCGCATAACGCACACACACACGCTTCCGCCTTCGCTATTGTCTCGGACGGTACCGAGAGCTCCTGCGCTTACACACACATTCACAGCGTGTTTGTACACTTAGTAAACACAAGTAAAGCGCGCGTCGCGAGATGAACATAATGTAGTTCTTACAAAGTCCACATTAAGATAGTTATATCTGTCCACAAGATTGATATTACAAATTATTTATTTTTATTTATTATTAGGATAGAACTGTAATTATAATGACACAATCCAGGAAATCCTTGAAAAAACAGTTACACTACAACAGTTACACTTCATAAAATATCTATCAATACTTCAGGAGAAAATGCCGTGAGGAAGGTTTTTAGTACGAATGTCGATGGCTAAAAAGTAGGGTAAGACCAAAGAAAGGATGGATGGACTGTGTAAACGATGTTGGTTAGAAAGGGGGTGACTACCGAGATGACAAATAATAGAGAAGTATGGAAGTCAAAGACATGTTGCGCCGACCTCAAATAAATTTCCACAAGAGCGGGAGAAACCAGAACCGTCCAAAAGCGCGCTGGGTTGACAATGTCGTCAAAGTCGCGGGAAACACCTGGATGAGAGACGCACAGAACCGGGAAGTGTGGTAGAAGAAAGGGGAGGCCTATACCGGGTACCACTGGGTGATTCCGGGCTGAAATGATGATGATGAAGGGCAGGAGAATGATGGTGACTATGACTAGGAGAAAATTGGTATTGACTCTTGCGTAAGCATAAGGTTATTTCCAAGGCTGCTCTCAAAACGGTGAAGGAAAACACCGTGAGGAAACCGGTATGTCCTAGAACCAAAAATTCGAAGACATGTGACATCTGCCAACCCGCACCGCGTGGGCGCGCGTGGGTCCGCGTGGTGGATTACGGCCCACTCCCTCTCACCGAGTGGAGGCCTGTGTCCCAGCAGTGGGAACATTATAGGCTGATTATGATTATGTATAAGGTTATTTATGCTCGTGGCTGGACATTACTTATTCCGACAAAGAAGACCAACGCCAGAACTGAACAAGTTCTCACTAACCCTTCTTATTTATGCTTTCCAGTGCCGACCACAACCAGCTCGTAGAAAGTTTGATAGTCCTCGAAGAATTCTGCAAGGAGTTAGCAGCCGTAGCGTTCGTCAAGTACCAACACACGTTACACATGCAGAGATAAGGCGCTTTGTAAAGGTATATCGTAAGATATATGGAAAACTATGTCTGTGTAGCTCTGATTGTGCTGGGATGAAGGCTTTACTCCCGGATTTTTGAAATTGCGGCGCAACATTAGGCATATTAATTGTTCAAATATTTGCGTTATTTGGGCTATACAAAATATATCTTATTACATGTAAACACACATGACATCATGTCTGTCTCATCATCATCAGCCTTAATTCCCCGAAGGGTTAGGCAGAGATGTACCCATACTAGGTACAGATTTTACCAGCGGGCTAATTGCGTAACACACTAACAGTAGGAATTGCTTTCATTTTGACAGTTCAACAACATTCATTGCGTTATTTACGTTGTTGAGCAGATACATTTTTCGAACACTTGAAGCAATGGATTAGCAATATCCATCAAAATGATTCAGTTTATGATTGATAGTGTGTTAAACAATAAGGGTGCTGTTATGTTTATGTCACATGTAATAGGGGGCGAGCCTTTTGCCAGCAGCCGAGCACAAATCTACTCTTAACTTATGGAAACGTCATTTTGTGATAGCCATATAACCGAACAACAAATATGTCAAAATACGAGTGTCGCCTGTAGATCAAAAGTGTCCATTATATTTATTACAATTTAAATATGAAATAATAAGGTAAATAAAAGCATCTATCACGTTTGCGACTTGTAATATTATGTATAAATCGTTCATCACTCACATAGTTGGGACTACACATACTGCAAGTCACTTGCAGACCAATTGAAGCAAGTATTTTGTGCTTGCAAGTCATATAATATCCTTAATGTGCTGTGTAACAGGTCGCTAAAGTATTACGTTATTTATATAAAATTTAGATATAGTACAAAGAGAATTTATGCATTTCAAGCCTAAGTTAGCTATTTCAGTTGAACTGTTTTAAATTGTATAATTTAATTTATTTTGTAATATTTTATAAGATCAGTCAATTGCTAATAACCAATGTCAGGGCTTTAGAATTTAAATGTTTAAAAAATATATATATTTTTTATTAAGTTTTTTTTTCTGTTTGAGGACGTATCTGTGCAAACATTGTTTTTTTTTACATAAAGAAAAATAATTCAGTATCTATTGATATTAGGCACAATTATACATATAGAAATTGAAGTCACTTTTTTGTGTCTGTCTGTGTGCTAGCGTTGTTCTTCTAAACTCCGCTACCAATTTTAATGCGGTTTTCACCATCATTTAGAGAATTTATTCCGGAGGTTTTATGTGGCTAATAAACATGTATAACAACTTACATAATATAATAAAAAAAAAATAGTTTTTGTCAAGTTGTAATAAACGTGCGAGACGGGCGGGTCGCACGTGTTCTATGATCCAAGACAGATGTTCGAATATGCAGGTAAGAACTAAATCAAACATTTCATATATGTAGGTGCTTTTTATTTATTAATAATACACTCCCTGACTACTAAATCTAGCCTCCATACATTTCCATGTTAGGTATAAAGGCCTTCAACAACAAAATAGTGAAAAAGGTTCGATGCAGATTTGAAACCGCCATACACATACTGGCCATCATTTTGGTGTCATGATTGTTCAAAATTTTAATTTACAATCATTTAAAAGCTATAGAACTGAAGGCCAATTCCCGTAATGAATAACGTTCAAAATCTAGTCGCACTCTCATCTCAGCGACAATCAAAAATGTAGGGAAATTAAAGGTATTTTTGACAGATTGAGACTGAGATCAGACTGTGAACGTTCTTAAAATTACAAGAATTGCCCCTCTGATTACGAAATAAAGCAGGGTCGCTCGATTTGAAAGTCTGGGAGTGTATTTAAGTAAGTTGTTATTAATTTTCATTTCTACTGACTGAATTTCTGTTTGAATAGTAGGAATTTTACTTATTAGGTAACGTTATTAGCACAACAAATACATTTTTATCATTAATGTTACACAAATTGTTGCATGCCTTGATTGTGCCTAATTAGTGTCTAATCATTAGTTGAGCATTAGATCACTACCATTTTTGTAAGCTATTCAACACTGTTTCGAATAAATACGCGTAACACAATGGTTTTTTGTTGAACTTTCTTCTTTCAACCATAAGGCCTAATATTGTATTGATAGTTTTCCAGTTTCGTTCTTTGATCCATGATATTTTTTTAAGTTATTTATTATAACACCTCAAATCTAACATTACAGGTTGCCCTAATGTGATAGTTAAATCTTCATACTTTCTAATTATTAAATTTATTACCTATTATAATTTAAATTTACAATAAATGAAACAAACAACACCTACATTATTATATATTATGGGTTTATTAAATTAATTCCCACAAATACAGGCTGCAAAATAGGACTGTGAGAAACTCCACCATCCTTAGTTAGAACCTTGTCATATTTATTATACGTGATGCTAATGGCAACATCACAAATGACGCGTCAACGTATTATTCACAAGTCATAAAAACGCTAATAATTTTGTAGTTCAAGTCCCAAGATGCATTGTACAGACGCCAGCAGGTCAAGCTACCCGAAACTGGCATATTTTCCCAATCAACCTTGAACCTTAATGCTTTAGCGATAAAGTTGAAAATTTAGTATATTAGCATATTTAGCTTGTAGTAACTTAAAGTGCTGGCGTCTGTACATGAAAAATAGGTTGACATTTTCATCTTTTTTTTTTCAAATTCTATCTTATAAACAATAATACGAGTGCTATGTGGAAAGGATCAAACTCGTGACCATTAACCTTTCGTATGCCAGAACGCAGGTCTGCGCTCCAGATTTTGAAGCTTCGTATGCCGCCGGAACGTAGATCTGCGCGATATTAACTAGACGCAATGTGTAACGCGCGTTTAAAATGACGCGGCAGAAGGGAAATTTTTGACGCGGCGCGTGTCCGGCATACGAAAGGTTAATCTGACCAATTTATGTTGATTTTCTCTCTTTATTAAACTAGATAATTATGTAATGATATTATACAAAGTTTAGAATGTCTATATTATCCACTACGTGTACATACGTGTGTTCGACTTGTCATGTTAATAATAATTCTAGTCTGAAAGGGACATAGGCCTACTCAATACGACACTCAACCTTAAGTAAGCACCTGTCCCATCGCCGGCGATTACCGAGTAGAGAGTTGAGCTAGCAACTAAAAATTAGTTGGTGACGAGCGATTTTTCGCTGGTATGCATATGTACCCGAAACTGTCAAATTTTCCCAATCAACCTTGAACCTAATGCTTTAGCGATAAAGTTGAAAATCTATTAAAGGAATTTGACAGTTTGTAGTAGCTTGATGTGCTGGCGTCTGTACCAAGCGCCAGTCTCTCGGCGAGTGTTCTGCCCGCCAAGCTAGCGTCGTTGAGTTAGTACTCTATTTGATAGCTCTGAGCACTCGCCGCGATGTGAACAGTCAGCGATGAACTATTAATATATGTATATCTTTTACTTATATGGGACCTAAAATCTTTTGTTCGTTTCTTGAGGGAGGAAATGGTTGATAGCACAGATTTATAAACTAAAGGGAGATATGCCAAGGGGGCGTGGCGCGTGCGAACATTGTATGCACAAAACAGAAACAAACGCGGGCGCCGTTGATTTGTCAATAAGAATTGTCAATGTAGTTGTGTGTCTCAACGTTGCGATCTGCGTTACGCGATTGGCTCGCGTTGAGTGTGGTGACTGTTTTAGTGTGAGTGAGCGCGTGTTCGTATTGTAGTGCATATGTAGTTGAAGGCGACAGCCGGACTCGAACAGTTGGGCAGCCACACCAAATCTCCCTTTAGTTTATAAATCTGTGGTTGATAGCATATTATATTATATTGTACAAGTACATATATTGTTGATAGAATTCGTCGTCGCTCCCTCGTCAGCGGTGGGACAGGTGCTGCACCTTCGGTATAGCAAACACTGCCATTGTTTTGATTTTATTAAATTTATGTCAAAAGTTGCTTTCAGCTCGCAACTACGAGCGTATTGAATGAGAGTAGGCTTACAGCCCGATATGAATACTTGTGTATTTGTATATATAGAATTCACCAGTGCAATATATTTTTATAAACATTCCTTGGAATATACCAGTGAATTAATTAGTGCTTTGGTTCCATATAAATATAATAAACATAAGTTTTATTTGTTTGCACAAATACATAATTGTTATGAATTATTATTTATGTAATAAATGCCTGAATTTGCTGTTGAAATAAAATTTGAAAGGATATGTGATGTTTATTATTTATTTTTCTATTTAAGGTCTAATTATACATTTTGTTGGAGCAGTGGTGGCCCAGTAGTAAAGACCGATACTTGTAGGTCGTAGGCTCGAACCCAGTCAGGTGCTTTCAATCAACTGAGCCTATTGCAGTCCACTGCTGGACATAGGCCTCTCCCAGGCTGCACCACAACATCCTGTCCTCCGCCTTCCGCATCCAGTCTGTTACATCCACCGACACGTTAAGGTCATCCATCCATCTAGCTGGGGGGCGTCCCACACTACGCTTGCCGATACGCGGTGTCCACTCCAGGACTCCTTTTAACAAGAGATTCTCTCATCATGATGTATTTAATACCAAGAAAGGTATATTCAGAAAACAATTAATAACGTCAGTATGTGACGAACTGACAAATAAATCTAAGTAAATAAAATTGAATAGAAGGTATACAGACAATCACTAGATACCACTATAACATATTCGCACTCCCATTCGCAACTCCTCATGCACACTCCTACACACTCACCCACACTGAACACTTAGCAATGCTTAGATGGTGCTAGCGGTAATTCACTTCACTCTGAATGTTTGTATCTGCTGCATATATTGTATAGCTATTAAATTGTAAATCCGTAATTGGCTGTAATACTAGTTTATATTTTTTAAGATAAAATTTTAAAGAGCTGTGGATTTTGTGAATAATAAATAAATAAATAGACTCGTCTGCTCCACCGGCCATCGGTCCTTCGACAAACATGGCCAGCCGAACGCCACTTCAGTTTACCTACTCTGCAAGCAATGTCGGTAACTCCGGCTCTTTTTCGGATAATTTCATCATACAGGGGCTTTACTTTGTGTAAATTATTGCATGATCACTGCTCTTAAAACGACGAAGGGACATCATGAAGAAACCGGCCTACATGTCGAACCAAAAATTCAAAGACGTGTCATCCACCAACCCACACTGGGCCCGCGTGGTGGATTACGGCCTCTACGGACTCTCTCTCAGTAGGAACGTCATAGGCTGATTATAATGGGTAATTATCATTATTGAATATTCGATAAATAAAACACAAGTAATAAAATGCAATGGTGATTATATTTTTCTCAAATATTAAATAATAATGCGTAATAAACATTGTAATAACCATCAAACAAAAGTTGTTAAAACTATGTACAACATGGAATTGTAACATTTAACCATTTACAGGAAGACTTCCTTAGTTTATCTCTAAAAAGTTAAAAATAAAATAATCAAAGTAGGTAGTTATTTAATTAAATATTACAGCAGGTATAAAAACAATTAATATTTAATCATTCACTAATTAACTAAGTTCCGATAAAAAACATAATTTACATCGCAGAGTTAGAAAAAAATCGTTACACCATATTTGACCCTTTCCCAAAAATTGTCTTATAATAACGTCTTTCATTGGTTTTAACAAATATCACAAAACCTTTAAGAAAAAGGCTAAAGTATTAAACATCGAATGAATAAAATATGACAGAAATATCTTCCCATAAATAATTAAAAAACTATAAACACACTCATTCATCATACTCTCACAGTTACTTACATAAATAGGTACTATACATTATTATTTGTTTAAGTTTTCAATCTACTTGATCGTTACAAATCGTACGGGTTTCATATTGAAACTATAACGGTTACTTGTACGAATACGGAATAAGTTAGAGATTGTACTATGTTTTAATACGCCTGTGTTGCAAGGCTCGTGGCAAAAGTTACTTATTTATACAAAAAAAAAACAATTGTCATTTATTTAAAAGTGGCACCTGGCGCTATTGTTTGAAAGTTTATTTTGCTATGCACGCTCAAGTCAGGATTTTGTATGTTAGAATAGATGACTGCGCGTCCATTTATAAAGGGCCACGCCCAGTGATGGCTAAGCTCCGCCCCTTAGGTAACTAATCAAAATTAGCCTAGCTGCCGTATTATGACGTTGTAATGCCATCGTGATTCCAGTGCAAGAGAGACGGAGCTATACATTACCGATAGCACCATTCCTTTTTCAGATTGGAAACATGATGGCATTAATACTTCATATTAATAACTTTGATATTTTTTTACGCACTCGATTTTCTACGCACTGTATTGCGCCGAGAGTTGAAATTGCAATACTGTTTTTTTTGACGCGCTGGGACGCACTCTGTTGGATTCTTAATGCTCGGCTCAACACAGAGAGTTGAAAATCCAGTGCGCGATATTATCCCGCCGCGATATTTTTACATCTGTGCGAACATGGGTTTAAGCCGTGGTGTGCTTATTGCAAGTCAGCACGTATGGGCGATGCCACAGGGGCGTTGCCAATGCGTTGCATCGGCGTTGCAACGCCTGAGCGGTTACATCATTGCAGCGCTCATGTAGCACTAAATGCGCACTGCGCTGCGACGACGGTCGCTCTATGACGTTACCGTCATAGAGCGACCGTCGTCCGTCGACCTTGCTGTGTTTGAAACAAAGTGTAGCCACGCGAATCGCAGCGCTTTGTTTGCTTCCTCATAATGCATAGTTATGGGAAGCACATTAGCTAGATCCAGGGGGACTACTCCGAAGTGGTATCGGCCGAATGTTCGGCCGTTTCCTGCTACGAAGTTACTATTTGGTTCGGTCGGTCCCTATCCTACACTCCTACACTCTTTCGAATATTGACTATGGTCCCGACCCAACTGAGCCGATCCGAACTTTTTTCGCATTTTTCTATAATATTCGGTTCGGCCATGTGTCGGTCCGATCCGAACATTCGCACTTTTCACTTCGTAGTAGACCCCCAGGACAGACCAGCGCAGCACATCTTAAAGTTCATTAGTCACCTATATGTGACGCGCGGTTTTCATGTATCATGCAGGGAAAGTGTCACACTTATTCGACACCAACGGTCTTATTATAAAACAAGGCTTTTCTTTAGATTCAGGTTTAAACCAACAACGCTATTTTTAAATTTTGAGCCATTATCCCACGAGGTTAAAGTTCTTATTGCAAAAACTGACGTTAAACCTGAGCCTTAAGTTGTCAATTTTACATTATAAGAACTTTACGTTTGTCGGAATAAAGTTCAAAATAGTTTAGGCTTGGTCTAGAGTTAGAACTCGCAACGCTTGGTTTGTATGGAAAGTACGGTAAAGTTTTTTAAGGCGACACCTGGTGGCAGTTGTGCGCTCAACGCACTTTCAGCGCCACGAATTTTATAAATACTATATTCCGTGAAGTTTACGATTGCATGAAAATTCTTCAAAGTTTCCTACTCCATGAACATAAATATACGTTAGCAATTTAAAACAACAAAAAGTTCACAAACAATTTGATGTAACTGTCTATCTAAGTATGAAACTTGTCACTGCATTTATTTAGCTACACATTTTAAAATATCCAACAAAACCGGTATTATTTAACGTTTAATAAAAAAATAAATTACAAAATGGTTTTTACTAGAAGTATAGGTAACAGAAATTAAATTTACTGTATTTCATAAAATCTACCTGTTATATTCATTAAAAAATTACCTTCAAATATAGTCATTTTTATATTTATGTCAAAATTTGATATATGTATTGAAAATAGCAAGATATGACTGTATATTATATGAATGAATTGTAAAATATTAACCAAATAACATGGACATTACATATAGTTGCCTAAAACAAATTCCCATTATTTTAATGTATTTACAATGTAATGCAAGAAACAGATTTTGTTCGTATCGAACTATTTAAAAACTATTTCGAATTCTGTTACATTAGACAATCAATATGTAATGAAATATTCATAATAGCAAAATTATACTATTGTCACCCAATATTGGCGTTCGCATATCAAGTTTCATTATTTTTTCTTAGAGTTTTAGTTTAAAAAAATACCGTATTTTATGAACATGCGAGATGGCTACATTGGGTGGCTTTAGTACCGACGTTTACAGATAATTCAAACAATGTCATCCTTTTCTTCATCATGTAGCTGCATAAGAATGTATTGAGCAATGAAATATAACCCGTAATAACAAGACTATGGAACTTCGAGATTTTAGAAAATTTAAAAATTTCAACCCGAAATATGCTTGCTTTTTCACAGGCTTATTCTCGAAAATCTCATGTATCGTATTGCCCAGTAACTGGGTTGTGGAGGTCAGATAGGCAGTCGCTCCATGTAAAATACTGGTAGGTATTCAGCTGCATACGTTTAGACTGGATGCCGACCCCAAAATAGTTGGGAATAGGCTAAGCAGACGGAGATGATAATTCTCGAAAATCTCATAGAACGTATTTTCTTTATTAGACAACTATTTTCTTTACATAAGTTATGCGGCTCTCTAATAATTATTAAAAGAAAAACTATTCTTTCTAGGTATAAGTGCATTGTCCAAATATTCTGTAAAACGCTTCATGTATAAGAGATGGTTGTCTGACCGTATCTCAGATTTCGACTAGCCCGACGCGGCGAACATTGGCTATCAAATGTCACATAACATTATTTATATATAATTGTACCACCGCTAGCGTGGCATTTACGGTTACCGGGGTTTGTTATAAACGTTTTAAGTCCTGTTTAGTACCTTATAGAAAAGTTACCGCGCCTTAACCGTTTGACAAATGACAAGTTGAAAGAAATCACAGTAAAAATTTATAGAGTAGTCATTAGCATATAATATCTCGAGCCGTATAGAGCAGTGGTAGTTATTGTCAGAGTGAGAAAGGGATGGCACTACATGTCCTGTATAGCTCAGTCTCTACTCTTCTTCTATCTCTAGTCTCTACTTCGCACTGGAAAAACGATGTCTTTGACAATGGACTATGCGGCCCCAGAGTTTGTACCGGGCACGAAGAGTGTATGCTATTATTTACTAGCATACTTTCGATGATTAAATTCTACTATTTCTTATGCTATTAAAAATAACAATTATTGATAAAACTTATGAATTCTTTATTCATTTTCAAGTGAATTTCCCCAGTCGCCTAAACTGCCATCTAGCGGGATTCCATAACATCTTTATACAAAATAATCAGAAATTAAATCTAAGAGCTGTGGCTCTCATTTCCCTATCGAAGCATAAATCACAAATAAAATTATACAAAAATAAACATTTTTAGCCAAGGATTGTAGGCAATGTCGTTGATAAAAATTATAATAAAATTAACGCTAACTACGTACGATACGTCATAGTTTTAAAGTATGGAAGAATGGTAGAAATGGAATCTTTATGTAAACCTAGAACGAAAATGGAAACTATTTATAAAAGAATGTAATGTTTTAACAATTATAACCAAAAGAATAATAAAATACATAAAGTCTATTCAAATGTATGTTATTTCAAGTTAAACAAATATCAACTTTATTTTGATGGCAATTAAGTTGAAAGTTCAGAGTGACCAACACTATTGAAAATGTTATAAAAATGGTTGGAAGTTGTAGCGTAAACTGAACTTTATTGTGTTGGAAATTATTCATATTATCATAACAGCGGGGCAATTCTCGTAATTTTAAGAACGTTCAGTCTGATCTCAGTCTCAATCTGTCAAAAATACATCAAATTTCCCTACATTTTGACAAGTTTTTGACATTTCTTTGTCGCCGAGATGACACTGCGACTAGATTTTGAACGTTTTAAATTACGAGAATTGGACTTCTGTATTATGACTTATAATAAATAAACTAGCAAAATGTAAGGTCGCGTCCTCGAAAAGCGATCGTCGCGCGAATTCGCGATCATCGCGTTCATGTCTTCACTTTTTGTATTTAATTTCGTCACCACTGATCTCAAAACGGTTAATGGAAAACATTGTGAGGAAACCGCCAGGTCCTAAAAGGACATGTGACATCCACCAACCCGCACTGGGCCCGCGTAGTAGATTACGGCCCACTCCCTCTCACAGAGAGGAGGCCTGTGTCCCAGCAGTGGGTACATGATAGGCTGATTATGCATTAATATGTCACTTTTAGATCGGTGAATTGGAAAGCATCCGATCAAAAACTGACATAAGAACGCGACGACAATCGCAAATTCGCGCGACGATCGCTTTAGGTTAGGACGCGGGGTAAGTGTTTTTTACACCCCTGTGAATCCTTTCGGAAACACAAGCGTGATGTTTATGTATAGTTCGAGGAATTATACACTAAATAAAAAAGGGAAGATAAATTCAAATAGCCTAAAGAAATAACCCAAAAGTAATATTAGAAGTTACCTTGACATATCGCACGTCGCCGCGTGTTTGATCTACCTCGAGCAGTATTTCGCTAGTTTACAATAGTTCTAATCTACGTTACATTATACATACATATACATACAATTGTGTTTACCTTTACATCTATATGTTATCAGCTTCAGTGTGGAACTTCTCACCATTTTTTTGATATAACGTCTGGTGGAGAAAGATAATTGATAGTTAGATTTTTAGTAACTGCAAATTTTTAAAATACATTTTTATTTTGATAATAATAATAAATAAATAAATCCCTGGACATTTCACACAGCACCATTTGTCCCAAGCTAAGCAACCTAATGCTTGTGTTATGGTAACAATAGAATAATAATAATAATAATAATAATATCTCGCATAGAGCTTTAAAAAGAGTCTGTCATAGAGTATTACAGTCCTTTCACAAGTGTTCTACCTCTGATTTTGCATCACCGTCCAAATCACAGTGATCTTTATACTCATTCCAATAAGGTTGCTGTTGGTGCCATTGAAAAGTCTGTCAAAACTACAAATGACCTTTATTTTCTTTAAAATAAAATAGCTGTGAACGGACTGTAGTGACAGTGTTGACGGCAATCCGACACTCGCGGAGACAGATCAGGCGCCACGTGCGCACCCAGCCACGGGGTATCACACCGCCAACTTCCAAACTCCGGGTTGTTACTATAAATTCACAATGGAAAAACCGAATAAGACTTGGCCCAACCCGGGAATCGAACCCAGAACCGCACGCTCACCAGTCGCGCTTGCGACCACGAGACCAATGGGGCAGACAATGAAATATCATAGTGCCTTTTCAATATCAATGTGATTTTTCGCAAATTACAGGAATGCATAATAGTGGCTATTGCAATATTCTTTCATAAGTCAGCAGACTATGTATAAAGGGTGGCTGGGACATCGACGCGCAAACGTCGTGAAAAGGTTACACCTGATGCCATAAATAAAATTACGAAAATCATTCATCTCGGAAATGACCGGTTAAAAAAACAATCATTTTTGAGTGAGCAATGTATTGCAAACAAAGCGATCAAAACGCTCCGCGGGTGGCGCGCGCGCGCGCTCTACCTACCGCGATACCGCGCGCTGCCCTTTCGAGTTTTATTTACATTGCTGTTTTAAGTGAAACGAGTGAATTTACTATTTTTTAATTAAACATCTCATTGGGTTAGATAGAAATAATTATTTTATACAGTTTACAGTAAAAAAAAATTCAGAAAAAAACGTAAAAATTAAGAAAAAGCTGACGAAAAATTTCAACGCAGGGGGGTTCAGAATCATGTACTGAATCCATGGTAAGCGGTTGCGCGTCGATGTCCCTACCACCCTGTATGACTTTGTTAGGAGCAACTACATAATTCAAAGTGCTCACCTATCTAGTGGCTCGGCCGTAGCCTCACCACCAAGAGAAGAAGGGCGACTTGTGCTGGAAGCGTTGCTGGAACGAGTCGAAGAAGCGGGACGATGTGGAGCCGCTCTTGGACCTGCAGAGAAAGTATTTTATATTCATTAGTAACTTAATCGAAGATATTGCGTGCATTTGTTCAAAGTTAAAAAAAAAACACTACAATTATTCAATAAAAAAAAAATCAGAACCAGCTCAGCATAATGTCAGCCACTGGGTACTACAATCTGGCAACTTCATATCATTGCAAAGGAAAAAGTAAAACCTCTTCTCTGTGTAAAACAGTCTTCAGATACAGGTTTTCGAAGCGATTTTTGTAAGACTACTTTAAAAAAGGTTGACTGTCGGATATTTGTCCAGTGGTGGGCGTGGGCTACAACATACCTCTCTACGATGACTGCGGGCATCTGTACCAGCTGCACGGGACTCTTGTTGTCCTTGAGCGCCTGCGTGAGGTTCAGCACCTGTCCGCGCATCACGGACATCTGTCGCTCGAACAAACTCTTGTCGAAGCCCTTATCCTGCTGTGACAATGGTCGTTTTTGTTTTGTGAACATAATTGTATGATCATGCAATCTACTAAATGTAAAAACGCCTCATCAGATATGGATGAAATTTGGTACACAGATAGTGTATAGCCTGGTTTAGGGGCTGTTCGTTTATTACGTACGACGATTGAGGGGGGAAGGGATTCGAACCAGTCTTATTTTTTCTTACGTGGGGATAGGAGGGGTCTAGATTGTTCTTACGTAAGATCACAAAAGTAAGCAAAAATTATACTTAAATTTTTTGCCAATTTTGTTAGATACTGATCTTACGTAAGATTGAAAGAGGGGAGGGGTTCATCCAAGTCTTATTTTTCTTACGTAGGGGAGGTTACGTAGGGAGGGGTCAGAAAATGGTCAAAATTGTCTTACGTAATAAATGAACAGCCCCTTAACACACATACTTTTTATCCCAGTAAGCTTTACCCCACGGGAATTATCCCATGGGAACGTACTCCGTGGGATAATTCCCGTGGGGTAAAGTTTAAATCATATAATTGTCATTTAGAAATCGCAGGGGTGTTACCTTTCGTATCTAATAATAACTAGTCTTTTCAAAATGTTTTTACCTCTGACAGCAACCCATTAGCAACCTTATAATGACTGGAATAAAGATCACTTTGTTTTGACAGTGGTGCAACGTCAGAGGAAAAAATAACTAAAAGACTGTACGGTACCCGCGCATTAATATGACAAATCAAGTTATATAAGAAAGAATCCGTCTCTTACAGTCCATTCACAGTTATTTTACATCAGAGAGGCAATTCTCGTAATTTTATGAACGTTCACAGTCTGATCTCAGTCTCAATCTGTCAAAAATACCTCTAATTTCCCTACATTTTCAACAAATTTTTGACATTAATTGTCGCTGAGATGAGATCGCGACTAGATTTTAAACGTTTTTAATCACGGGAATTGGCCTTCTGATGTCGCATCACTGTCAAAATAACAGTGGTCTTTATACTGCTTGCAATAAGGTTGCTGTCGGGGTGCTGCTGTCACAGGCAAAATTACTGTGAGGATTGCCGGTATTCGTGACAGAAACGACGTGTTGAAAAAACTAATGTGTCATATTTAAAGCCGGGCCCTGAATGTCGTCTATTTAACTATGTTTAATAAAAATATTTTTATTCAAGGCAATTGAAATTCTGGAATATTGCCCTACTAATAAAACTACGTATTTATTGGTAGGGCAATAATGTAGCAACTTACTTTGAATAATAAGTGTAGTTCATCACACAGCTCTTGAACGAAGTTCATATCTGATAACAATGGAAGCACTAATTCCCTGGAAACAATTAAAAAGATTACATCAGTATTAGTTTCACAGTGTACAGTCGCCAAAAGAGATAAGTAACAAGGGACGTCGGATATAGTTGGAGTTTAGTAAGAAACCGATGGATGTTTTCGAATGAAATTTAATTTGATAAATTAACTGTTTGTTGTCCATCCATCGAATTTTGTTCAATAGGCAACGTATAACAGCGTCAAAAATTGCAAAAAAATTGCGGTTTTTTAAAGGATTCTTGTAGAACAGATATTCTTTTGAGATATTGCGTCCAGCCTGACTTGATTGGCTACTTACTTAGTCTCGTGGCTAAATGGCTGCTTAGCTTGAGGTAGCCATGCCCAGTGGTACGGGTAGGCTCGCCATGAGTCCGGGTGTTTGAACGGGAACGCTAGTCCGTTGTCTATGGCCGCTATACGGACCTCTGCTCCCGTCCACTCCTGGAATAGACAAGGCACAAATTATACTCAGATATACGAAATTTAATGGTCTTGAAGTCATATACCTGTAAATTTGATAAAACGCAACGGCTCTCTGTCTGTCTGTTTATGCAATAATCCTCGAGAAACAGCTCTATAAAGGTCTATATGAGCTTTAAGAGTCGTACTTTACCAGCCAGCCGTCGTTAACTTACAAACTATATAAGGTATAAAGCAATATGAACTCACGGAGGGTTCCCCAAGGTCTATATCAGCTTGATGAGTCGTACTTTATCAGCTAGTTGTCGTTACATCACAGACTATAATCATCGTCATCTGTCTAGCCTTGTCCAACTATGTTGGGGTCGGCTTCCAGTCTAACCGGATGCAGCTGAATAACAGTATTTTACATGAAGCGACTGCCTATTTGACCTCCACAACCCAGTTACTGGGTACAATACCCCTTGGTAAGACTGGTTGTCAGACTTACATTACAGACTATAATATAAAGTGCAAAGCAAAATGTACTCACGGAGGGGTCCCGAAGGTCTATATCGGCGTGCGGGGGCGGCTGTTGGCTCGGCGAGTCATACTTGATCAGCCAGTTGTCGTTACCGCGGTCTGTGTTGCGAATTATGTAGTCTAACACCACTAGACGCTCGAATTGAAGCTGGAATCTGAAATAAAAGACGTATTATTAATATATCGACTGCGTTTTTTAACCTACTTCAAAAAAGGAGGAGGTTCTCAATTTGACGGTATGTTTTTTTTTTGTTTGTGTGTTTGTTACGCGATTACTCCGCCAATTGTGGACCGATTTTCAAAATTCTTTTTTTGTTCGAAAGGAGATACTTCTGAACTGGTCTCATAGTCACCAAGACAGGATCTGATGATTGGATCCTGGAGAAATCGAGGGCAACCCTCAAATTTTATGGGCCCACACATCGTTTTTTTAAACCAAAATAACTGGTGAAAATTGCAACTTAAAAGTGAAAAATAAAAACTTTTTTGCAAAAAAAAAAACCGACTTCCAAAAAAGATACTACAAAGTGAAAAATAACTTTAATTTCGGAAGTCGGTGGCAAACAACGAAAATGCGAACCCAACGACACCGATTTCCGAAATTAAAGTTATTTTTCACTTTGTGGTGTCTTTTTCGGAAGTCGGTTTTTTTTAAAAAAAAAAGTTTTTTCTTGTTGCATGAGGCTCCTAATAAATGGATAGGCAACAATCATGACACTTGTAAGAAAGAATTGCCTGTTTTTGTCACCTTTTACAGGGAATTAGGGTCAGCTCGATCCGCCAAAGTAACACGGCTGGAAACTGTTAGGGCAGAAACAGACAATGACACGCCATGGCACATGACGTCCACAAATCATGCTCATTGACCTTATTTATCTCTCTAACGCACGATTCTTCATTTGATACGTCTTTATACCAATCAGAATACAATACATAAGTTCTTTAGTTGAGTTTCAACTGTATTCAATTGTGTATTGGTTAGGCATTACACATGTGTGATGTTACAAAGGCCAAATCATTATCAAATTCGAGAATAATTTTGTTAATACAATAAAGCACTCACTTCCTCATAACATGTGGCGGCGGCGGGTCCTGCTCGAACCGTCGCAGCCAGTAGTCTGCGTCCTTGTAACCCTCCACGAACAATTGGAATGAACCCGCCTGCAAACAACAAACAAAAATTAAATAAATCTTTAGGGGGGGCCTCCTTCCATGGTTGTTGTAAAGGTCGACTTTTATAAAACTTACCAAACAGCACAGCTTTGATCATGATTAAATATACCGCAAATATTATTTACAAAAAAAAAAAAGTTCATAATCCATAATCAGCCTATAATGTTCCCACTGCTGGGACACACGCCTCCTCTCGGTGAGAGGGAGTGGGCCGTAATCCACCACGCGGGCCTAGTGCGGGTTGGTAGATGTCACATATCTTCGAATTTTAGGGTCTAGTACATGCCAGTTTCCTCACGATGTATTCCTTCACCGTATTGAGAGCAGTGGTGATGAAATAATTTACACAAAGTAAAGTGCCTGTCTGGGTTCGAACCCACGACCTACAACTTGTAAGTCGCGGACGTCACCACTTGCCCACTATTGCTCCCAAAAATAAAAATTAAATAAAAGCCATTTCCCAGCAATTATTTTTGCACTGAGTTCGAACTCTGGACCAGATAACATAAGAAACAACTTTATTTTCAAAGACACATCTACACATCAAAATCTAATTAAAAGACAACCAACGTGGATGACCATCTGGATTGAGATTCAGGATTCTCTCTATGGGTGGGACGCCCTCAGGCTAGGTGGAGCGACGATCTTCGCAGGATGGCTGGTAGCAGCTGGATGAGAGTTGCCGAAAATCGAGTTGAATGGCGTGCAATAGGAGAGGCGTATGTCCAGCAGTGGACTGCTATAGACTGATGATTCTCTCATTTTTCTTTTTTTGTAGGTTTGTACGGACGCCAGCACGTCAAGTTACTACAATCTGTCAAATTTCTTTAATAGATTTTCAACTTTATCGCTAACGAATTAAGGTTCAAGGTTGATTGTTAAAATTTGACAGTTTCGGGTAGCTTGACCTGCTGGCGTCTGTACAAACACTTTTATACGTCAATCATATTTTAAAACTAGATGAGGTCGGCGTTTCCTATGTGACTAGTCTGAGAAGAAAGGCCGAAACAAATTCGACGGGGGTTTGGGTTTGCACCCCCAAACACCCTGCTAGCGGCCTTGCTTGTTTCGTAGCTACAAACAGTGTAATAAAATATATAGTATAGTATAATATAAGCGTAACCTTACCTTGGGCGGTAGTCCCATTCTATTGAACCGCAGATTGGGGAACTGCTCGGTAATGGCGCGCTTGAGCCGCGAGCGCTCGCGGTCTATCCGCAGGTAGTTGAACGTCTCCGATACCAGCTTCACCACCTGGAGACAAAGATAACATATTAAAGTATAGAACATGGAGGGGCTTGTGGCTAAGTAACAACAGCCGCACGGGTCGATCGACTGGTTAAGCTACGCTTGCCGCTGTTGGTCCGTGGATGGGTGACCATCTTCACATACCAAGACCCCTCCGTGCCTCGGAAAGCACGTTAAGTCGTTGGTCCCGGCTGTCATTCGTGGATCTTTGACAGTCGTTACGGGTCGTCAGAAACCCGAAAGTCTGACAACCAGGCTTACCAAGGGGTATCGTATTACCCAGTAACTGCGTTGTAGAGGTCAGATAAGCAGCCGCTCCATGTAAAATACTGTTATTCGGCTGCATCCGGTTAGACTGGAAGCCGACCCCAACATATGTGGTTGGGAAAAGGCTAGGCAGATGATGATGGTCGGGAGTATGAAGTAGATAATAGATATTGATAAGTTGGTGAAATTTAATGCGAGGGGCAATTTTCGTAATTTTAAGAACGTTCACAGTCTGATCTCAGTCTCAATCTGTCAAAAATACCTCTAATTTCCCTACATTTTTGACATTGATTGTCGCTGAGATGAGATTGCGACTAGATTTTGAACGTTTTGAATTACGGGAATTGACCTTCTGATCAGATTTTCTCAGTTATTGTTGTCAGATTGTTAACAGATTTTAGTTTTTAAACCATACAAGTTAATTCCAACTTGTACATTCATGAAGACTTAACCTTAATTTAATACTTGTTCATGTCTGTCCTTCTTAATATTCATTCCGTGTCTAGTTAAATCGATAAAGTAACTAAATCAAATGCAAATTGTATTTGACCTTGACCTTACTCCGCCTGAGAACTAATGAGAAGGCTGTAATTAAGAAAGTTTTGGATTTATTTCAAGGTCACGTCTTCCCTTTAATCTATAGAATGTATGTGTAAGTAAATGGGACACCCTGCTTTAATATGCTGTGGTCATCATCATCATCCTGCTCTTCTCCCATGTTACTTGGGTCAGCGCAACACGTTTTTTTCCATTATTCCGGTCAATTTAGCTGTAAAAATAGGGGTACCCTTTCATAAATTCCCAGAAAGCTGAAAATTTGCATGGACGTGAGGGACACCATTGTAATGAAATTGTGAAAAGTCCTAGTTGTAGTCATGCTTATTATGGAGAATACCAGTAAAGTAAATTTTGTAATCGCTTTTTCTCAGAAATGGTTAATGTTATGAAAAAAGTGTAAGAACATTTTTTGTAGATAACTGCATGCTACAATTTTTGTCTGAGATATGTTTATCATAATTCGCTGAAAAATCCAAAAAGACCCATTTTTGCGAACTTAAAACCTTGAATTTTTTTTTTGCATACATGGGATCGATGGGGACTTTTCATAGTTTTATTACAACGGTGGGGAAAGCTGAACAATTGCATGGATGTTAGGGATAACATCCATTCAATTGTTCAGCTTTCTGAGAATATATGCAAGGGTGAGTGTCTAAATTGACCGGACTACATTCCCCGTCAGCCGTCAATCATTCACTCCACTTTCTTTCATAACATCCCTCACACAATCCGTCCGCTTTTCTTTCGCCTTACTCTGCCTCTCCATCCATCAACATTTATATTCATCACCCGTTTAAGTCACAGTAGTTTCATCGTATTATCCTTTCTCATCACATGCCCATACCAAGAAAAACGATTCCCTTTCAACTTTTCCGTAACTGTCGCCAATTTCAAACATCCCTTAATATACAAAATTACTTCATCCTGTCTTGTCTTTAATATGCTGTGGTATAACACCCTAATAAATAAATAAACATTTATTTCTCTTCCACAAAGGCGCCTTGAAAATATAATGTAATAATATAATGTAATATACCTATATAATATATTATAGTAACATACTATTACAATAACAAAGATGCGGGCAAAATTGAAATCCGAGGTTGCCATTTATATCTGTAATTAATATGGTGTACATAATATACACATATTGAATTTTATATGAAATATTTCCTTTAACCAAAAATGTTACAAAGCCAAAGAAGTTTCGATGTTTTAAAAACATGTGTAAATCGAAAGTTACGACGCAAGATGTTACAACTTTATGCACGACCAATGACCGACATTTTCGTTAAACAATAATCAAGGTCATTGAAGTATACATGAATACGTAATCGCATGAGATTACATCAAGTTAACATTAAGTTCGATCGACGGCGAGGTCAGTTGGGTGCGTGCGTACTGATACTGAATTACTTAGCGTATATTTAAGATCATATTAATATTGTATTATTAACTTAAGTGGTACAAAAATGTGTGAGGCATGTTGATACAACTATGGTGATTTTTATTAATTACCTCTGCTTTTGGATCACAGTGATCTTTATTCTCGTTGCCATAAGGTTGGTGTTAAAGGTAGAATAACTGTGACCGGACTGTGGACATCCGTATATCGCCCATAGAACTGAAGGCTAATTCCCGTAATTAAAAAAGTCGCAATCGCATCTCGGTGACAATCAATGTCAAAAACTTGTCAAAAATGTAGGGAAATCACACGTATTTTTGACAGATTGAGACTGAGATCAGACTGTGAACGTTCTTAAAATTACGAGAATTGCCCCTCGGTTCTTACATGACGCCAGAATACTGTTCATGTCTGAGTACTGTCTACATGTAGCGAGTGCTAAAGTGCTCTGCATGTCAACTAGGGTTTAAGGAAAAAAAACTGTCTCAAAGTTGATCATGACCTATAATAAGGAATTGAGTAACAAAGTTATCCACCTCCTGCCAAGTTCTTGCCAACTGCTCGAGAAAGGATGGAAATAAATAATGGAGGTAGGCCCTTGATGGAAGTTGGTATACCATCTCCATTTTCATCAGCGGGATAAATGCCTAGTACACTTACAAGGGCAGTCACTTTCATGTTGACAGTTCAACAACATACATTGCGTTATTTACGTTGTTGAGAAGACGAATTGTTCAAGACAATGAAGCAATGGATGAGCTGGTGGCTTAGTGGATGTAGAAAATTATTTCAAAAGAACGTACTACTGGGATAAAAATCATCCTATGTGTATCCAGGTCGTAAACTATCTGTGTGCCAAACATACAAACTTAGTAGGATATTGGACTACTGGAGAAATAATTTTTACATTCTGTTGTTCTTGGTGTTGCTGGTGTTCTGTAATTCTTGCCCTTATCTTGTCTTGTTAGCATCGGCTTCCCCTTTATTTGTTCAACTCACCCTGGTCTTTGGCACAATCTTGAGGCCTATCTTGGAGTCGACGAGGCTGGCGCCCGCCTCGCTAAGGTACCCCTGGTTGGGGATGAGGCACGAGCGCCCGAAGCAACACGGACAGCATAACTTGTGCATCCATTTTGTCCACTTTGGGTTGAGGCGGCCGTACGGCTCCTCGTCTTTAGGTTTGAATACGCCTATGATTTTCTGGAATAGAGATAAAATTAAATTAGACATGGAAATACAATTAAGACACTTAAAATAGATCATAGGTTCTCAATATGGGCAATAACGCCCCTCGTGAGCGATAACGCCCCTCGTGGGCGTTTGAGGAGGCGGTAGAAGACCCAGAGAAAATTATATATTCTATCTTACGACTATATAATATTACACGTTTAAATATAATCGTGGCAATAGCTGTTTAAGTTTCGCGACAGATGGTAGGTAAAAAAACTGGGGGCTCTCTCTGGCTCTAACAAGAATAATTAATATTCTCGATGTGGGCGATGGGTAAAATAAGGTTGAATATCTATCAAATAGATACAAAATATCACGATATTGACTGTATGACTGCTGGACTGGCTTATTAATAAAAACACGTGCACAATGGACGGTCTCATCGCTAAGAGGCTCTCCCAATGGGTGCTCTTAGTGATGAGACCGCCCTTTGCAAAACTTTCAAATTTTTTTTTGTCTCTAATTTATATGGTGTTTTTTTTCTATTCTGAAATCTGGTAAAGAAAAAGTACTGTTATTCTTTTTAGTTATTTGTTGTATAGAAAATATCGTAATGCATATTGAGAACAAACGCGCACAGCTCTAAGATGCTTCTAACGCCTTCTATTGATAATAATGAGGATCTCGGAGACCGTCAATGACGGCCATTTTTCATTCAGGCTTTCTCTTCCCCAATAAAATAACGTTTATTGCAATCGCGAAATTTTCACTGCACGGCGACGATATACAAGAGAGATATGAGCTTAGAATTATGTCTTCCTGTGTGGAGAAAGTCTAATTTCAGTTAGGTATCGATACCAATAATAATAAAGCTGAAGAGTTTGTAATATGTTGTTTGTTTGAACGCGCTAATCTCTGAAACTATCAGCCGATCGATTCTGTAAAAATCTCTCCGTGAAAAGTTGGGTGAAGTGAGTTTAGAGTGAGCTGTCAATAGTGTCAATCCCTTGCATTAGTTGGAATGACAGCTCACTCCACGCTCACTTCACCGAAGTTTTCACAGTTTTCATATGGTTACAGAATCGCACTGATGTTGGATATACTAGAGAATTCTTTTTGTATTTGATAGCCCAATTTTTGAGGAAAGCTATACGTTATTTAACAACACGCTGTGACCCTTAGGAGCCGAGTAGAAAGAAAAAAAGTCTGATAGATCGCTAACGGAAAACGAAGTGACACTCCGGGCAGGTGATGCGATGCGACGGGGTGGGTCGGGGGGATACAAGAAGTTTGATGCAGACGAAGTCGTGGGCAGGAGCTAGTCATTCATAATCATGGCCATCAGCTTGTATAATCTGCTTCAGTACATAAATATAGTCAAACGCTGGGCAAACGCCTGCCCGTTTCTAAGTTAGGATTATAATCCTGTAATCCAGGGAGGATTACAGGATAATCAGTTCCTTCCAACTAAGGGAAACCGGCCGCGCTACGTTGTCTATGGCTCTACGGAGGAACGCACGAGACATATACACTGTTACATGGATATTTGGCGCTTGAGTGTCATTTACAGGAAGGCGTTGTTGGTAATCATGATTTTTAGCAAAACTGTATTGAAAAATCAAGATGACAACGTAGTCATCTCAGTTACAGGACCTAAACCATAACCTTATAGATACCTAAAGGGCACAGACTTATCTGCTTAAGCAATAAAACCATTCAAAAACATATTTATCACACTCTCAGACATGTGTCTGAGAGTGTGATAAATATGTTTTAAGAGATATATATATGTATATAGAAATTTTATAATCTACAAGAAATGAAAGGCTTTTTTTATTTATTTATTTACATAGTTGCACGAGGGTTCCTCCACATCCACTATGGAGGTCAGATAGGCAGACGCTCCATGTAAAATATTGGTAGGTTCAGCTGCATTCGGTTAGACTGGATGCCGACCCCAACATAGTTGGGAAAAGGCTAGGCAGATGATGATGACATAGTTGCATGACCCAACTTTTAATTCCTACAGTTACCATTTTTTTTATCTGCTTGAGCAATAAAACCATTCAAAAACATATTTATCACACTCTCAGACACATACAGTATCATTGATTAAATTGAATTCATTCACAATGTGCCTACGCTTTATTGAATATTGATACATGTGTATAACTTGCATGCGTCATTGAGAACGACCCACGTCACGATTCGCGAGATCTGAGTTGGGAAATAGCCTCAGCATTCGAGATTTTAATTGCATGATTTGTTTACAATAATGTATTTTGATTGTAATAATAATAAACAAGGTAGCTTGGAAGAAATCGCAGTTCGCGATAAGGCCGCACATTGTACCTATGTTTTATCTCATATTTTTCAGTAATTTTACATTTTTATGCACAAAAACAAAAAGAATGGTATTCACGGTGACACATCAAGCTATACATTTCCAGTTTTAGCTGACCTCGCATTGTATAGGTTATTCGTACAATCAGAAGTCAGCTTATACTGGTTATGTATAGCTTGATACGCACCTGTGCACCAATGAGCGCTTTTACAATTTCTAACGTCACCATAATATTATCGTGGACGTCCACGTCACGGCATTACGATACCACAGAGAAGTAAAATATATGAAATAATATGAAGACGCTTTTAAATTTCCGTCCACGATAACATTACAACGTGCACGTATTACCACACCCTAATTGACGGCACGGTTGGCGCAGTGGTTAAGCGATTGACTGCTGCGCTGCGTGTTGCGGGTTCGATTCCCGCACGGAACAAATAATTTTAAGACCAACAAGCAGTCGTTCCTGGTCTGGCTGTTTGTGCATATAAGTATAAATGTTTGTAAACGCACCCACGATACAGGAGAAATTCCAAAAAAATAAATAAAAAAGAATTGTCTAACACTCTATCAATCTCAATCAGAATCATTTTGAAGGATATTGCTAATCCATTGCTTCATATGTTCGAAAAATGTGTTTGGTCAATAACGTAAATAACGCAATGAATATTGCTGACCTGTCAAAAAGAAAGCCATTGTTACTCATAGTATGTTACGCAATTACCTCGCTGTTCCGGGCGGCATGGCATTGGCTTCTCTTCTGTTATTGTCTAACTTAAAGAAACGTTTCGTCACGTGGCTTCATACAAGTACCTGGTTACCACGTGCGAAGTTTCCTCATGAAAACGTGATGTCAGCATTCTCAGCCACGTGACTTCAGTTCAGCCTGAACATGAAAGCGCAACCCGATCGAGATTGCGTTAATATCTTAGAGTTTACGTAATACATATATACGTAGTAGTAGTAGTATTTACGTAGTATTACGCAAACCAGACCTGCATAGCTATTCACAACCATCCGACAGGTTATCGTATCGAAAATGACACATTTCTATAGCCTGATTTGCCTTGCCCCCGACAGCAAACAGCTGTTGGATGAATAGCGGTCGTCTACTTGATTTAAACTGACAACATTTTAAAATTAATTATGGGCTGATTTTTCCATCGCAGATAACTTTTATTCGAGAAATGAAATTGACGTTTGACAGTTTTAGTTTGAAATAACTGTCAAAATTACAAAATTATTCCTCGAATAAAGTTATCAGATGATTGAAAAATCAGCCCTAACATAAATAGTAATTATAGATGTAAAAGTCAATCTGTCTGGATTTTACAGGCAAAATACAACGATTTTGATGATAATTATTTACATGAAAGCAACAGGTGGTAAATTGCGGCCACTTTTCCGCAAAGAAGAGACCACCAATTCGACTAAAAATTGGACGTAGTTAAGCAGAAAGGACAACCCACAAAAAGTAATTTTTGAGTTATCGAGGTTTTAAGTTTAGGTGTGTACTGCTGCAATGATGTTGTATATGGAATATTTTGAAATATTGTCACTTACGGGCAAATATACCAATACTTTTATGAGTCTAGTTGTATTACATAGACTAACGCAATTTTCGAGTTATTGGGAAGAGTGTGGGTTGAGTCCTTTCTGCTTAACTACATCCAATTGATCTTCACAACACAAGGACACACGATCATAATAATTGAGGAAAAATATGTTTTGTACAATCTCGGGACCATGGCGTAACAACACATTAATAACATTTTCGACAGTTTCATTGCGTTATTCAGACGTTGTTGTGCAGACTTTTTGTTAGAAATATAGAAATGGATTAGCAATATCCTTCAAAATGATTCAGATTATGATTGAAAGTGTAGTGTATTGAAAGCGTATTTGGGGTTTGGGGGCGAAGCCAACTCGCACTATTATTACTTTTAGTGCCGGGGGTCTTTACCCCGGGGGTGCAAGGGCTGCGTGACACTCGGGCGCAGGGTTTTAGGGGGCCCAAGTCAATCGCCTTATACCTAAACATACCATACGTAATCATAATTAGTTTTAAAAATTAATGACAAATTTCTAAAAATTCATTACACCTTTAACAAATTAGGCACCAATATTGTTACGTCTCATGCAGCTTTCGGCATATTCGCTTTGCGACTAGCGATGTGCAAGCCTCTTATTGCTACAAGAAAAAAAGATATTTTCAAGTAAAAGCTTTGCTACTGACACAACTTTTGCCAGTTGTCTTTTGTCAGTTCGGAGTTAATGGAAATCAATAGGTAGGTGACAACTTGGGCACCGAAATGATGTTTTTGTTGTCAACCACCTTGACAACAAAAAAAATCTGCGCTGGCTGATTCTCGTACCCCAACGCCCAATATGGTTAAGACGGCCCTGTTTAGTGCCTTTTTTTTTTGTATTCGGGGGGAAACCTTCAAGACACCCGACCTCCGGGGAGTGTGGGATTTTTACCTTTTAAAACCACCACGGTGATCATCATCCGCACATAGGGGTGGTCCCGATTCCTCTTAAAAGACCAATTCCAGAACCCCCTGCGCAACGCCTGTAAGGCACATCCCTGGGGAGACTGTAAAGGAGCCTCCCCTAAGTCTCGCTATGCACGGCAGCACGTTACCACTGTGCCACCGTCTTCTCTGGGGTCACTTGGTGGCGGACAGAGTCCCCAATCTATGCGCCCGCGACCCCAAAGGTCCACCTACCTTGATTGGTAAGCGGGTTTCGCCGTATTAGGCGCCAAGGCGGTTGCCTCCCGACGTCTCCTTGTTCCTGTTTAGTACGTAACGGGAGGTTTGTTGATGTTTGACCGGTTTATCTTTATGATATAAAACGTTCACAATGTTGTGGTTATAACAACTTGTAACGTAACCCTTATC
This sequence comes from Apamea monoglypha, assembly GCA_911387795.2. Classification (NCBI taxonomy): domain Eukaryota; kingdom Metazoa; phylum Arthropoda; class Insecta; order Lepidoptera; family Noctuidae; genus Apamea; species Apamea monoglypha. Next base: position 13,050,473 of record OU426936.1, read on the forward strand.
TAATAAACCAATATTTATCGACGTTCAGCTAATGTTTGTATGATAAAGTATCTGTCTGTGCAACATTGTATATAAATGCACTACGAGTATATTATATTCTGAACTACGCGTAAAAAAATATTTAAAGGGATGAAATAATCATTATTTTAAATTTAATTCTAGTGATATTTATGTATGTATGTTTATTTGTATGTATGTTAGTATATTCTCATAATTATTGTTCAGTTTTATTAAGTGAATTGTTTTTGTTTTTATGTGTTATTTTTTGTCTCCTTTACTCTTTCACACGCTGTATACATCTCTGTATCTATTGTGCTATCGCAGGTATGCTGGAAGAGATTTATAATGATATAAGCATCACCTCTGTACCTTTTTTTCTGTTATGTTTTTTCTTGTTTGTTTATACAGATATGTGTGTACATAAATAAATAAAAAAAAAATCCCAGGATTGGCCAAAATTACTAAGCCATATGGGGACGTATTACATGGGACTTAAACATGACATGCGAAGTGTAGGTCTACTAAAGATCCTCTCTGCCTACCCCTTCGAGGATTGAAGCGAGGTGACACGTGTACAGGTCCTTAACCAGTGATTGGCAAAAAATGGATAAATACACAGAATAAACAATGACTAGCTAAAATAGAAACGAGCATGGCTGAAAACATGCCAAATGGAAAAAATTGCGCGTGTGGCGCCGTACACGTAGAAGACACACACATAGAAGTAAAACCTCGTAAAAACTGAGTAAGTAGAATAAGAGATATTTAGAGAAAGAGAGACAGAGAGAGAGAGTGTTATATCTTTCTTCTCTCTCGTGTAAAGAAATGTGCCTAAACGTGACGCGTCCTTGAAATTTCACTCTTAATTCTCGTCCAATTACGAAATCGCCGCCTAAGAAGTTTCACTTCAAAAAGTCGTGATTTCTTTGTTCTATATTATACATATTTGTATCTATGCTCAGAATACAGATTCGCAATTTATTTATTTCCTGCCAAACGCATCTTGCCGCGGATTTCCTTGAATTTCTGCCCCAGAAATTCATTTTTGTCGGATTCTAATGACGTCAGTTGATTTCCTTGAATTTCTGCTTCAGAACTTCTATTTGTCAGATTGATAATTTTATTGTTTGGCTAAACACACTGGAGCTATAAACACTAAAATTGTAGTTCGAATATTATTGACGTAGAGTGAGATAGTATTGGGTGAGACAATGAAAATACCTGCGTCTCTTACTTACTCAAAACCCCAATCGGCCTTTGTGTAATAAAACTTATTTTCTTTTTTTAACAATAGCATTCGAAATCTGTCTAACCTGAATTAGAGTTGCCCAACTATCGATAGTTTCACTATCGATAGTTGACCTCGAAAACTAGTAACAATATCGATAGTGCTATCGATAGTATCGATACTATCGATATCACAAATTAACTAATAATATTGATTGGAAGCAATAGTATCGATAGGATCGATACTATTGCATTATAATACTATCAATAGTATCGATAGTATCGATTTTTTTAAAGTAATACTATCGGTACTATTGATATTATCGATAGTATCGTTGTATTAAATAATTAAAACTATCAATACTATTGATAGTTTGTAAAACTATCGATACTATCGAACTATCGGTCATAATTATACCAGCTTTGGAAAATATTCTTTCTGACGGAGTTGACGTTGCAGGTATACATAGATATTTTAAGGCTATTTCTTTTAGACCATTCTCACTGTGATTCCAGTATTCTATAGGAAACTCTGTTTTTGGGATGATAGGTTTTTCTACGTACTGCCTGATATCAACGATCGCATCAGCAGTTGCAATACTATCGCCGTTTATAAAACTATCGATAGTGTGAGCTATCGATACTATCAATACTATCGATAGTATTGCTCCTAAACATATGCTGGTCTTCGATAGTATCGATACTATCGATAGTATCGATACTATCGATAGACTATCGATACTATTGATATGACGTCAACTATCGATAGACTATCGATTGTTTAGCGATAGTCGACTATCGATAGGCAACACTAACCTGAATATCTATAGTATTTGTTATAAATACTGAGTCACTATAATTTGGCCAGGCATTGTTTAATCATGATTTATAGACCACTATCAGCCAGCACGATATCGTTTTTTGCTAGCTTCTGCCCGCGGCTTCGCCCGTGTGGATGGCGGAAGTTATTCCACGGGAAAATGCTACCGGGCATATATGTTACTCCATAACATCAGCTATCTGCCAGTGAAAGTCCCGTCAAAATCGGTCCACCCGTTTCGGAGACTAGCCGGAACAGACAGACAATTAAAAAAGAAAAGTTTTTTTGCTATAAGTAACGTATATAGGGTGGCAGGGGGACATCGACGCACAACCGCTTACCATGGATTCAGTACATGATTCTGGGCCCTCTGCGTTGAAAATTTTCGTCGGCTTTTTCTAAATTTTTACGTTTTTTTCTGCAATTTTTTTTACTGTAAACTGTATAAAATCATTATTTCTATCGAACCCAATGAGATTTTTAATAAAAAAGTTGTAAATTCACTTGTTTCACTTAAAACAGCAATGTAAATAAAACTCGAAAGGGCAGCGCGCGGTATCGCGGTAGGTAGCGCGCGCGCGCGCGCCATCCGCGGAGCGTTTTGATCACGTTGTTTGCAATACATTGTGCACTCAAAAATGACAATTTTTTGTACCGGTCATTTCCGAGATGAATGACTTTCGTAATTTTATTTATGGCATCAGGTGTAACCTTTTCACGACGTTTGCGCGTCAATGTCCCTTCCACCCTGTATACTTTCATATGCATTTAGTAAAACGCTGTTATTTTGTTATTACAAACGTACACTTCAATTTTAGTTATTTGTATAGATGTAAAGATTTATTTATATTGGTTTTTCCACAACGTGCACTTAAGATAAGTAAATGTATTTTATTGTAGGAAATTTTATACTATCACTAATTAGGCATAGTTAAGAAACAGTGATAAATACACCCACATTTGGAATTGCCATCAACCATCATTAATATGATGTGCAGGCACGAGAATAAGTATGTACACTTGGCTTTAATCAAAAGCGATTTACTCCTTTATTTTTTTATGAAATTGTATGTTGCTACGGACATTGTATTTTCGAACCCATAGGTTTTTGCAATGTGTCGTATAATCGTATTTCATTGTTGTTTTCGTTATTTCACGCAAAAATCTCTATTGAAAGTTTTCAAGTGTTGACATATTGGCGCTCGTGACTGTACATCATTCTTCTGCCCTTATCCCAATTTATTTGGGGTCGGTGCAACGTGTTTTTTTCTTCCATACTTCTGTATTAGTCGTCATCTCGGTAGTCACCCCGTTTCTAACCATATCATCATTCACACAGTCCATCCATCGTTTCCTTGGTTTTCCGCTATTCTTATAGCCATCGACGTTCATACTCAAAACTTTCCTCACGACATTAATCTTATATAAATAAAAATGAATCACCAAAATGTATGTACACGCGCATAACTTCCGATCGACTGCACCAAATTGGACAATTTTTTTTTTGTGTTTGTTTTTGTCAGGACAAGGTTTGTATAGAAGAAAATTAAAAGAAAAAAAAGATAGGATACTTTCTATCCCGATATTCCCAAGGGCATCGAAACTTATGCGGGTGAAACCGCGGGGTGCAGGTAGTATTACATAATGATGTATACAGACTGTAACGGAAAGGGTATATACATACCAAGGACACGGCTTCTTTGGACGACATCAAACGATATTGGAAGGGTATTTTAATCCTATCTCTACATGTTCGGAAGTTACGAGATTTTTTAATACATTGATACCAGAAACCAAACTTTTAAAATTGAAATAAGCACATCACTAGCACTAAGTCAGCTGATCGGTGTCATCGAACTATTTGTAAGTAAAAATAAACCTCTTACTCCTGGTAATTCTGAATAAAAGGTTCCGCATGTTTATTTTTTGTTTACAAAATATTATTACTGACTTTTCCTAAACTTTGATTATGTTTGTGAACTAGCTACAATACAATTAATTATAAAATTAGTATCAAAATTTAACGAAATAATATTTAGATACCTGCTTGCATTGTCACGTATCATTTACACACTTGTTGGATTTTTCCTTAGTTGCCCTTTTGTAGAAGATTACTTTTTAGATAATTATTATCTACATAGTAATCTTCCACCCACCTTACCATCGTACCTACAACACAGTAAATACCTAATTCAAAAACAATATTCCTGTAAATTTCCTAACGTTATTCTTAACCTTTTGTTTTGGTGGCCATAAGGATGAACGATGTTTTGCTTTAAATCGATGTTTTATTCGATTCACAGATCGAATCCGGTGCTCTTGAATCGATCTTCTAAATATTCATTCAAAAATCGTAAACAAAAAAATTTTAAACCCCATTTAACACACCTTTATTTTGTTTACAGTTGCCACTCAGGTAGGTACGTCTAAACTTTTAATAAATAATAATTGATAACCTTTCCGGCGTAATTCTACGACTTTCATTCAGATGGTAGTCGGTTAAAATCACTAAAATATGAACTTCAACTATTGTGTGCCCTTATCATAATATTTTTTACACATACGATCCAGGAGTTGTTTCGAAAAATCGTCAGCTCGTATCATTGAATTGATCATAAAAATCGAATCCTTACGTGCATCCAGGAATTAATTGCTTGAATAAACATTATTATTGGCCATTAGAACTTAGAATAGAAAAAGGATTTAGTAGTAACAATTTATGTCCAACTGAACCCAAAACTTCATTTCAATTCACCTCTTCGCAACTTATTCTTCTCCTAGTACAAATAAAATCACAGTGGGTTCCGTTCATAATTTTTAAAAGAAGGTCATTTTTTTTAATAATTATGATGAAAAGTATTAACAAGTTAATAGTTTTTTGATGTGAAAACTTCTTTAGCGGCGTTGAACACTTTTTTTGTAATGGGTAAAAAATGTTCAACTCGCGTCAGGACACGTGACCTGATCGAAAATTCGTAAGACGGTAAGTTTTTTAATCACAAAATAATAGCACGCACGCATATTTTTGTCTGTAGGACTAACCGAAAGAATTATCGGAAGTTCACGGTCTGTCACCGTGAACTTCCGATAATTCTTTCGGTGCTGTTTGAGTGGTACATGGGTTTTATTGGTTTGAGCACGTCTAGTCCTTTAGTCTAATTCAAACGAAGTCAATAAAAAATGTCGCAAAACTACATCTAACTGTGGAAAGAAATTAATAAAGTACTAGGACCGCATAACAGGAATTGTTATTGCCGAATTGAAAATTGTGTCGTACAGAACCCTAATTACGTCTTTACACACACAACGAAGCATCATAATGTGTGTAAACAAAATAGGTATCAGGATAGCAGGGAATAGGAGTTTTATTGTTATTGTTTTGCTCGTCAGTCGACTCCTGACCCGCTTCTAGTGCGCTTGTTTCTATCCCTGTGATACGCGCATCAGTTCAGTGCGGCTACACCTAATTGACTTTTTTGTTGTGTTTGCAAAGTGTCGTTAAGTAATAGCGATTATTACGAAATGTTGATATGTGTCGGAGCAGAAGATGGTAATCATCTCAGTGGGTTGGGCGTGGTAGTAGAAGCGTCCCGAGGAGGCCCGCGGTGGCGGGCCGGCCACCAGTCGGGGGTTGCGGAAGGATCTTACGTTCCCGCGACCCCCGGCGTAGGTGTGAGATGGAACACTGGGGTGGTTTTTAGTCAGTAAGAGTCTGACAGACCCCGTCGCCCGCCCCAGGGAGGCGGACATCCATGAGGATTTTCCACCCCGGGAACAAAAAAAAAAAAAAAATGGTAGTAGAAGCGTGGCTTGACCTCCGCGATCCCCAGACCTAACCCCGTTAGACTTTTTTTTGTGGGTGTAAAAGCGTAGTGCAGTGCAGTGTGATGGTCCATTGTGGACCTAATGAAAGTGCGGATTGAGGCCGCCATAACGATATTAACACCAGACATGCAACGCAATGTTTAGGTGTCCTTGAACAAGCGAGCGGTTTTGGTACGTGTGTACACCGAACCCCATCTTTAAAAATGTAAGTCAATTTACTAAATTAAGCAAAGCTTTAAGATTTTACTGTTTACTCGGTAATAAGTAATATTATGGGATGAAACTAGTTAACCTACCTAAACTTTGTTTCGATTTTTTACGTAAGTTTTGTTATCTCAGTTTTTACGTGCAATTTCTGGCTTGATATTAACGAGTAATACATTAATATCATTAATCAATAATTACGCATTAATTTTTACATCACGGTATTAGTAGGTAGGTATGTTTGGTTTATTGCGCGCGCGCGTGTCGGCACGGCGGGCGGTCACAAAGAACCGCAGCTGTAATAGTCTGTAAGCTACTAGGCGCACAGAATTAAACCTTTGGCGGCGACGATTTTATTTCGGCAGTTCGGGCCGACAAAGAATGCGGTAGACGATACTAGGCGCGCAGAGTTACGGAAGAGATTTTTCGTAATATTGGCCATTAACGTGGAAGTCATTGACCTACGTAGTGCGGTGATACGTTTGTTATGATTTGAATTTAAGAAACCCAAGATACCGAAAATTTGGTATCAATTTTTAGAGTATTTTATTTTGAGTTGAAACCCTTCCAATATCGTTTGTTATCATCCAAAGAAGCCGTGCCCTTGGTATGTATACACCCTTTCCGTTACACGTTGTATAATAACGAGCTTTCTATCATTCGAGCAAGAATCCATGCCTCAACGCTGCTTCTGAGGAATTAATAATGGAAAAACTCAATAACACTACCCAGGACCTGCTCTGCAGTCGCGCTTGGACCCACAAGACTAAGGAAGTCCCAAGAATGATACTTCAAATTACAACAAAACCTTGAACTATTTTTATGTCCACAGACTTCATCATCACGTGATTGTCGAAGCGATCCAATTCCTTGCCCACACTTAATTAGTGCGAAGACTAAAAAGGGGGAAACCTTTTGAGTTAGTTTAGTGCAGTGTGTAAGTGAACTTAAACTGTAGTGCAAGTGCTGAATCTTATAAAGAACACGTAAAACAAGTGTCTTCCCCATAACTTATAGTGAATAAGAAAGACGTTATTGGACGATTTCTTAATTATATAGTTACTTAGCAATTTAAGTTATACTCGTATTAGGGTTAATGGAGGACCACCAAAGGAAACGCCGTTATAAGGCTTTATATAATAAGTTTATTATCCTTTTATATTTATATATTGGAAGGTGTGTTTATTAATATTACGTGAGACGTGTGATCCCACACAAGGCTAAAAAAGTAGTATTAGTAAACACACCTTCCAATATATAAATATAAAAGGATAATAAACGTATTATACATATAAATCCTTATAACGGCGTTTCCTTTGGTGTTCCTCCATTAAGCCTAACAGGTTATTTTAAATTACTTATTAGCTAATAGGCTAGATTGTAATGTAAATAAAGTATCACCAATTGTGGTACTTTATAAAGGGGAAAAAAATATGTTTAATGTTCCTGTCATACCAAAAGTGGGAGCTAAGCTTGCAGCCCTCTCTTCCCCGTTACATGACAGGTTTTAATGTACGCTTCATGTCATTCCCCGAAAACTATGTCAAGTTTACGAGTGAGTTGTTTGGTAATGAGCGATTCGTATATTACATATATTAAACTGTATACCTAGTCTTGCCATAAATATTGTCACGAAGAAAAACATTTTTTTTATTGCAAATAATATTTATTACTTTTACAGTGTGTTAGTTTAATACATAAATATAAAACAATTTAAAATATAAAAAGCTTATTCGAAGTGGTCTCCATTGGCTGCAATACAGTCCTTTAAACGTGGAGGCCAGTTATCAATAGAAGCACGCACTCTTTCCATGGGAAAATTCTTCACTGCCAATCGTAGGTATGGATTGTTTTAGGGACTCCAAATTATCATGGCGTTTAGAGCAAGCCGTACTCTCTAAAACTGACCATAAATCATAATCCAGCGGATTAAGATCGGGACTAGACGACGGCCAGTCTTCAGCTCTGATGAAGTCCGAAACGTTCACTTCCAACCAAGACTGCGTGGACCGAGCTTTATGACCCGGCGCCGAGTCTTGTTGGAAGGACCATACTTGGTTATTGGACATGGTGCTGTTAAGGGGCTTAACTACCTTCTCAAGAATGGTATATAGATACACTTGTGCCGATGTTTATATATAAATATGGCTCAGTCACTCCTTCATAGCTAACACCCCACCAAACCATCACTGAAGTCGGATAATGCCCACGTTGCTCTCTGTCGACTAATTGGGAAGCTTCCTTAGAGCTTTGAGCATAAATACGGTCATTTTGTTTGTTAAAATGTTGCTCAATTGTAAAAACTTTCTCATCCGTAAACAAAATTGTTCTGTGACCTCCCTTTGCGTACAGCTTCAGTAGTTGTTTCGATTTTACCACCCTATTCTTTTTTAAATTATCAGTTAAAAAATGACCAGTGCGTCTCTTGTAGGCTGCAAGTCCTAAATCATCTTTTAAAATACGCGACATGGTTCTGGGTGCTATCTTCATCTCCTGAGATAAAATCTTTTGCTTTCGGACAGGATTTCTTCGAATTCTTTCCCTTACTGCTTTGACCACCTTTTTCGTACGAACACTACGTGGACGGCCAGATCTTTTTCTGTCACAAACAGAGGAGGTCTCATTGTACCTATTAATAGCCCGGTACACAAACATTTGACTAATACCAAGCGTATGGAGAGTTTTAAAAATTGCATTTGGCTCCATACCAACTTTGTGTAATGCAATCACAGCGATTCGGTTGTCTTTATCACCCCACTCTATTTTAATATCGCAAAATATTGTAAAATATTGGCGCCAAAATTAGAAAACTCAATGAACAATCGTATAAAAATGACAGATTCCAAATTCAAATGTAATATCTTTCTTATTTTTAATTGTAACAGTATTTATGGCCAGACTGTGTATACAAAGTAGGTAATCTGCGTTTGCGATTAATTTGCCAAAAATGTAAGTTTATGGAAAATTAACTTTAATTACTACGCAATACAGTTCAATTTACAGTACAACTTCACACATTTTTATAACTTTTTCAATAGTGCTAGTCATTCTAAAATCAACTTTTAAATCTATAAAAATAAAGTTGATATTTGTTTAACTGAAATAACATCGATTGGAAACAAATTTAAGTAGACCTAGATTAGGTATATCTTTTTTGTTATTGGGGTTTTCAATTTAAAAATTCTTAGCAGTAGCTCAAGATTATAGGCATTAGGGTCGCCTCTTAGCAAATGGGATAAAAACACTACAGGCGAAATGTGGGCGTAAAACTGTACATTGTGTACTATACACATCTGCCTACGCCTTCGAGAATTATATGCAGTTGTGTTCTATTTTTAAATAACTTTTAGGCATAGCCTTTAAAACTAACTTTTTTTTCCCATGGCTTCGACCGCGTTGATGTCGGAAAATATCCCACGGTAACGTACTACCGGGATTGTGTGCCAAATTTCATCCAATATTTACGCGGCACACGCCAGTAAAGCTCGCAATCGACATGATTTTTTCCGACCTCTTCAACAATCATCGTCATGTTTCAGCCAATTTACTCAAAACCTTAATGAATTATACACCTAAACCTTCCTCGTGAATAATGACATTCATTAGTGAAGACCGTACAAAAATCCATTAGAAAGTTTTTGAGTTTATCGCGCTCAGACAGACAGACACGGCGCGCGGGGGGGGTTTTGTTTTTTAATATGTAGTGATATCATTCCGTCTCTGTCATCTTCAAAAGATTGACAGAAACTTAACGATGTTTTAAATATCTTTAACGCACTTAATGATTAATTTGTGGTGTAAGTGGGTTTTAGTGTACATATATTTAATTAAAAATTAATAAGTCCATTGACAAGATATTTTCGGTCATCCATCACATTTCATAAAGTCAAATCATTTATTTCAAATACGCACATATAAGGCACTTTAGAACGTCAACATTTACAAATAAATAGAATTGTTTCTACTCGCCCCTTCCAAAAGTTTCGTAAGGAGAAGAATGGGCGAGAAACTCTACCGTTGCTCCTTTTTTTTTATTCCATATCTTAAATATAGTGTCATTTTATATATCAAACAATTACTTAATATAGCATCTCAAAACCAGCTATAATTCAACACCGCATGAAACCGCATGAAGCTCTAACGTCTCAAATTTAAACTAGTTCCAAGACAGGCCAAGACTGCAATTTTGTGGCCAACTAACGTGTCGCTCAGACAGACGCTAGACATCTCAACTGCAAAATGTCGCAAGTTCATGTAATAAGACCATTTTGTGATTCGTTCTTGTATAAGTATTAGTGAAGACTGAATAATATGGAGTAGTTCAGACGAAGAATAGAGTATATTCTTTCTATTTAAGGTGCCCAAGGGATTTTCAGAAGAATGGACATTTTTCAGAAGAAATCTGCATATATTTATTGTGATAAGTGACATCATAGGCTGAGATGGGACATAATCTGATCTTTTCCAAGCTATATTCCCCGGCCGGCAATTTTTTTTTTGTGTTTCCAGACTAACCCTTTGCAACCGTGTATTAAACACAGAGGGGCAACACTCGTAAATTTAAAAATGTTCAGAGTCCTCAGTGACAATCTGTCAAAAATACCTCTAATTTCCCTACATTTTTGACAAGTTTTCGACATTGATTGTCGCTGAGATGAGATTGAGACTAGATTTTTAACGTTTTTAATTACGGGAATTGCTTTCCTCTCATCAAGTCTAATGTTTTACTCACGTGACAAAAAAACCCCTGAAATGATGAAATCATGATTTAATCAGAAGAATCACAAATCGTGAGTCGAACATGGATGTGAATAAAGCTGTAAACATGTGAATGAAATTATAACAAAAGTATTCTGTTATTTTTCATTACATATAGTCAACAAAAGAGTAATGTTTTCAACTACTTTTAATCCATATTGTGTGTGTCTTTGACATTGCTCTTCTGAGCGTGTCTCCTAAGTTGAAAAAGATTTTACCTTTATTTTAGCTCATAGGTTCTCAACGTGGGCGATAACGCCCCCTCGTGGGCGTTTGAGACTGTCAGGGAGGCAGTAGAAGACCCAGAGAAAATTTATATCCTATCTTACGACTATATAATATTACACGATTAAATATAAACGCGGCAATAGTTGTTTCAGATTCGCGACAGATGGTAAGCAAAAAAAAATTGGGACTTTAGAAAAAAAATAACTCAAAGTGGGCGGTGGGCAAAATAAGGTAACACACACAGGAAAATTGAATCTAAACAGCGTAATGGAAAGATTGTTATTTGCTTGCCTCTATTCCTTGCGTGCCCCAACCTCTTTTGTTGTCTGTGCAAGTAAAGAAAATATAATAATAAGCTTACCCCTCCAGGATTCTTGACGAAGTAAGACCCGCTGGATCCCTGGTATATCCTCTCCGGAAAGATACCGTTGTCGATGGCCACCTCCGCCTGCCATACCAACTCGCTGAATTGCGGGTCATCTGTGGTAAGCATAAGAAGAGAAGAATATGAGAAGTGTCCTATTGTGAATATGCTTTATCTACCACTGCAAAAAACGGGGACACAAGTAAAGGAGGTCTTTCGGCACATTTCTGTTAAGCCTGATTTACACGGTGCGATTTAATTGTCTGTGGTATGCCACAAGTCGAAGCAACAATGACAGTTGCACCGTCTAAATACTGTCTAGACGATGAAGTCATTTGTTCCTTCAATGTCATTGTGTGCCACAAAAAAGAAAGTTGCATCGTGTATCTTTAGATTATTATATCCTTTAGGAAATGGTAGCAGGTTTCAAGCCTTTTTAGCTTCTTCTAAATATGCGTGCAATTATATTATGATTTGTTTATGTTCTGCCAGTCAATAACGATGATGAAAATGGATGGCGAAGATTGAGAAGGATATACCCTGAAGTTCCGATTCAAATAACGACAAGTAAAAGTTTACATCGCTTCTTGGAGTTCTTTGATCGTTTCTAGGTAAAATTCTTGCACTTCATACGTTCTATCATTCCGGGAATTTAGCACTCTAAAGTTTATGTAAACATAGAGAAAGATATCTGAGGGGCAATTCTCGTAATTTTAAGAACGTTCATAGTCTGATCTCAGTTTCAATCTGTCTTTTTTGACTTCTAATTTCCCTACATTTTGACAAGTTTTTGGCATTTGTTTGTCACCGAGATGAGACTGTGACTAGATTTTGAACGTTTTAAATTACGAGAATCGGCCTGCTGATTATTTATTTATTTTAGATCTACTGACTTTAAACAGTGCCAACAATATTCTCAGAAACTAGATCATCTCCCTAATTGTGCGTAACACACTTCTCAATATCTATCATTTTGAAGGGTATATTGCTAAACCATTGCTTCATGTGTTCGAAAAATGTATCAGCTAAAGAATTTAAATAACGTAATGAATGTTGTTGAACTGTCAAAATGAAAGCCATTGCTACTGATAGTGTGTTGCGCAATTACGGCGCTGGATTTGATATTCGCCACTGAACAGCGAGATAAAATGATATTTGCAGAGACGGTTTTGTAATCATTGCATGCCCTTCAAATTCTCCAGACCACCTTATCGCGAAAACTAATAAAACCAATATTACTGTTAGTTCCGTATGTACTGAATTAACCTCATATAAATTATGTCTTCATTATAAAAATTGTGTACTACGCGATGTTTTCCGTATTATAAAGATTACTGCGTATCGTGTTGTGATAAGCTAATCAGCCATGACTCCGTGACTCAAATGATATTCTCTTTATTTTTATTTTTCCTGACTTTTGCTTGAGTGTGCTTCATTTTTCTAATTTACCAGCCCAGTGCCCGGTGGGATTTCCCATCGGAAAAATTACGTTCCGTACAACAAACGTTTAGAAATTTTCAAAAATTCTTAGCGCTCATCTTCGTTACGGAACGGCTGTGTAAAATTTCATGCTTCTTGATGCAGCGGTTTTTAGGCTGTAATTAGTCTCTCTCTCTCTGTAGTTGAAATTTAGAAAGAAACCGATGGATGTTTTCGAATAAAATAAAATAAAATTAATAGAAAACAAACAGTTCATTTATCAAATCCAACCGAAAACATCCAGCGGTCTCTTACTAAACTTCAATTATATCCGACGAGCCTCGTTACTTATCTCTTTTAGTGACTGCATGCGTCTAGTTTATATGTAAGTATATCTTCCACGTACAAAAGGCTCTATGACATCAGAAAACGTCTACTTTTAAGTATAATCTAATGTTTTTCAAGGATCCTATATTTTTGTCTGGCTACAGACGAGTACGAAAACGCTAAACGAATTGCCCGAAAAGTGACCTTTTCGGGTAAAAGTATTAGGCACTATTAGGTAGGTACTTGACCAAAGAATGATAGGAATTTCGTCAGCCGACATTTGAGTGAAAAGGTCACCTTGGTGCTGACGGCTATCAAATTGAGTGAGAGCTCTGAGGGCGAAAATAGGGAGAGTATCGACATCTTGCTATACATATAATAAAATGTCTGTTAGACTTGTCTAGGTTATTTCATGACATAAGCATATCAGCCTATAAGGGTCCGTCGGACTGCTGGGACACAGGCCTCCACACTGTGAGAGAGAGTGGGCTGTAGTCCACCACGCAGGCCCAGTGCGGGTTGGTGGATGTCACATGTATACTTTCTCATCCATCATTCTGCTGGGGAGTTTGTTGCGCCACTTCTTCTTCCCAGCAAAAAGCACTAGGAACTGGTGAAGGGCAGGCGTTTTGGGGGACTGTCTTTTGTAATTTTGACGTTCGAAAAGTGCTGATTCTCAGCCTAATTTGAATAAATGACTTTTGATTTTGATACTGGATTTCTACGCTATACAAAACAGTACGCTTCCATTTTCGCACGGTATCGTTTCGAGCAGCCACGATACTGGAGAAATCGTAGTAAGTACGGGGCTTGTAAAAGAAAGAAATTGTGCACTAAATATCGATATTTTTAGTGGTCATAGCGGGAAGCCCTTGTGGTTGGAAGCCATTCATTATAAGCCTTTTACATTACAACAAAGTTACAGTGTTTCGCTTGACTTACGAATAACTTGACTTAGCCCGAGTTCTATTAGAATAATACCGTATGTATTGCACAAAGTACCTCATCAGACATGAACTGCAATATCTATATTGGTTTTAATGAGTCATAGTTGTGATCAATTGCCGCTTGTTTGACTTAGTAAGTTTATTATTTTTTATATGCATTATGTGTTTTACTGGGGTGCGGTATACATTATTGGTGGTGAAACTTAAATACAGGGTAAAATTAAATTAGCTAGCGAAACTCCGCAGACGATGATGGGTATCAATATCTAAACATGATAAAATAAAATAAAAAAACTTGTTTGCAGAGTTTCGATAGCCAAATTAATTTGATCCTGTATATGTACGTCTGGCGCTGCACTCTGGACAGTCAGCCTATCTACCACTTGCATGCTGACTGGCAAATATTTTTTATCATGACATAATTTTTTCTTAAATGGTTTATGCCGATAGAGACGAGAAAAAACCTTTACTACAGCCCAGTCAGTTATTTTACATCTGACAGCAGCATCCTAACAGCAACCTTATTGTAACGAGAATAAAGATCACAATGAATTTGACAGACTTTGCAATGGCAGCAACCCAACAGCAACCTTCTTAGAATAAAGACCACTGTGATTCGGACAGTGTAAGATTATTTTTTTTTCGTTATAAACAACCTTAGGCAGACGACAGTAAAAGTCAGCGGGGCACTGTTTTTGGTTTTAGCCGCTATTATGTGGCTAAAACGGACTACAGCGCTATGTTTCGGCGCTTGAATGACATCGACAGGGGGGCGTTGTTGGTATTTTTTTGTGAAATTGGATTGAAAAAGCAAGATGGCGGCGTTAGTTCCCATTTTTGCCACGCGCCAAAAAATCCTTGTACGCACGACGACATATCTAGCTATACATTTCCAGTATAAACTGACTTCTCATTGTACGAACACCCTATACAATGCGAGGTCATCTAAAACTGGAAATATATAGCTTGATATGGCATCGTGAGTACACTTGTAAATAAAAATAAATTAATACAAATCATGCAAAAAGTATGCACGCTTCGCGACGTCTTTCGCGCCGCAGACTTGATAACACAAAAGGTCTGACGTCTGCGCTGCCCCAGGTATGGCTAAACCTGCTTTGTAGTCAGTACACTCAAGATAAAGGATGAAAGAACATTCAATCTTTCGTATGGACTCGTTATCAATTTATTATGGATAAGGAGTGGTTTGAACGCTTTTGTGTATCGTCTGACACGAATTAGTTATTTTTTATTTTTATGGGTTCGAAGTTGTAACTGATGTAGGCTAAATAAAATACAATAACGATATAATACCAGCCAGTAACTGTCCCACTGCAGGGCAAATACCTCTTCTCATACAGAAAAGACACGAGCATTAATCACCACGCCTGCTCAATACGGATTCGCTATTTTTTCAGACTAAGATTGATTATAAGTCCAGCGGGGTAATTGGGTAACACACTAACAGTAGGAATGGCTTTCATTTTGACAGTTCAACAACATTCATTGCGTTATTTACGTTGAGCAGACCATTTTTCGAACATATGAAGCAATGGATTAGCAAAATCCTTCAAAATGATTCAGATTGTGATTGATACTCGTAGATGTTACGAAATTAGGGTGCAGGTTTCTTCACGATGTTTTTACTTCACCGATGTCTTAGATAAACTTGGAAAGGTAGAATTATGCAACGTTAGGAACATTATTGTAAAATTTCATAGTACAGACGCCAGCAGGCAAAGCTACCAGAAACTGTAAAATTTTCCCAATCAACCTTGTACCTAAATAATTTAGCGATAAAGTAGAAAATCTGATTGTAGTAGCTTGATGTACTGGCGTCTGTACGATGATGACCAGCACATTCCCGATCGTCTAGAAAAACAAAGGAAGGCACAGTTATTACGTCATTCAGATACCATGATAAAAATTATAAATAAGTGCTACGAATACCTAATGAATCGTATGACGTATCGTCATTGATAATCAAATAATCAACTTATGACGTAGGGCAGATTTTATGAACAACGAATACTAGCGTCGGCGCCGATTCCCTTATTCACAAACTAAACTAAATTAAAGTTCATCTTAAGTCAACGCCTTACGTAAATTGGCGTATTTTTAGTCGCCATGTTTTTAATCACGTTTAAACTGTCTATGGAGTATCTTAATTTGACAGGACTAAACTAGTATTTATCTACTGTCCTTTACTTAATGAAATAGAAAGAAAAAGATGCACTGAACTTAAATTTAGTTTAGTTTGTGAACACGGGAATCGGCGCCACTGTCTGACTTCAGGTGCTTACAGGGAAACCGGGGCTTAGCTTTACGGGTCCTAATGGTTGACCTTACTCCCCAGGAGGAGACAAACAAATATTTTAAGCTTTAACCACACAGTTCCGGGTCAGGGCCTTACGAGATCCGCGGGGTAGTTGCGTAACACACTATCAGTAAGCAACGGTTTAAATTTTGACAGTTCAACAACATTCATTCCGTTGTTTACATTGTTGAGCAGGCAAATTTTTAGAACATCTGATGTAATGGATTAGCAATATCCTTCAAAATGACTCAAATTGAGATTGTTAGTTAGGCTGTCGGGTTTTCCGAACTCAGTGACAGTAGCGGCGTTAGAGCATGCTCCAGAAAACTGAGGTCCTAGTCGGCCTGGAACCGGACATGGTGAGAAAGAAAGAAAGAAAAAGTATTTATGAGTGTGTGTGTGTTTTTTTTTTGTAAGTACAGACGCCATCAGGTCAAGCTACCCGAAACTGTCAAAATTTACCAATCAACCTTGAACCTTAATGCTTCATGGATAAAGTTGAAAATCAATTAAATAAATTTGACAGTTTGTAGTAGCTTGATGTGCTGGCGTCTGTACATATTTGTGAGTAGGTAAGCTCATACTAAATGAATGGATTAAATCCTTTTGCCGTCTCTGACTAAACGAAACCAGCTGAAAATCAGCGCTGGGGCTCTGTCTTGCATAGGGTCGCAGCATAATGTTGAGCGACAGCCATTTTGCGTGGATGTGAGGCATGTTTCCCCCAACCCTTTCTTATTTTTTTTACTTATCTTCTTTTTTGCGCCATGTTTACCGAAAATTAACGTATTTTCTTTATTTCTTTCTATTACACTGAGCTCGGAAGGCTCTGCCCCTGACCATGTACGCATCACACAAAAACAACACATACCTACTACATTACAACACAGACAAATCTCTAGCATAATATAAAAAAAACCCTTACTTTTGGCTAACAAACGGCGCCACTTGCCTAAGCAGCGATGTCGAGAAAGAAAATTAAAAGAAGAAAATTAAAAGCATCATACAAGAAATTGCTGAAAACGGAACACCTGCAGCCTTGGTCGAACATGTGCAGTACATATTTATTATTGAACACATTTATATTGATGACTTGCTAAAAGCAGTTTGGTTATTCAATAAACACGCACTTTGCGCTCTTTCTGAACAGTGATAAAAACTGAACCGAAACACTCGGGTCGGTGACGCTGAATCGGGTGTCCAGGGTCAAATTAAATTAGGTAGCGAAACTCCGCAGACGTTATGGTAGCGATATAAAAAATGTTAAAAAAATACAAAATAGTTTGATGATTTTTTTTTGTGAGGTCATCGACCGTAATTAGTGTAGTCACTTGAAATATCAAGTTAAAAGAAGTTCTTTTTGTGTAAACTTCACATACTTTGGTTGGTATCGATACCTGACCACGATTAAACCAAACAAAATGTTGTGCATGAATCTTAAATAATAATAAATAAAATAGATTGTCTCAGTTCTTGACTTCAAGTAACAACACTACCAGCAGTCGACCTTTTTTACTTTTTATTTATCGTGTTTAGATAATGATAAATAATCAACACATCTGCAGAGTCTCGCTAGCTAATTTCTTTTGACCCTGTACTCGGCTCCAGTCGGTAGGTGATGCTGAATCGCGTATACTCGGCTCCAGCCCTCATTAGATTTTAAAATTAGGAAAACGTATAGTTTTCACTTCTATCGTGTGGACATATGAAAGATAGAGGGGTCACTGCTCGCAAAGAGCAGAGCTTTTCTGGTTGGATCGATTTTTTTTAATCCAACGGAGACTTCAAATAAAACGCTTCATTAGGTCGACAAGCAGGATAAGCTCCAACAAACAGGTTTTAACTACGTTACAATTACTTATTATTTTACAGGAGCCACATTGAAAAGAACATTTACTTAAACCAACAAACAAATTCGTTGGACTCGGACGTAGACATGTCCAAATGTGTTTATTGAATAACGTAAGCCTGTAACCACAGATTTATAAACTAGAGGGAGATATGCCAAATGAGCGTGGCGCGTGCGAACAATGTATGCACAAAACAGAAACAAACGCGGGCGCCGTTGATTTGTCAATAAGAATTGTCAATGTAGTTGTGTGTCTCAACGTTGCGATCTGCGTTACGCGATTGGCTCGCGTTGAGTGTGGTGACTGTTATAGTGTGAGTGAGCGCGTGTTCGTATTGTAGTGCATGTGTAGTTGAAGGCGACAGCCGGACTCGAACAGTTGGGCAGCCACACCATATCTCCCTTTAGTTTATAAATCTGTGCCTGTAACCAATAAACTTGACTCAGCTATAGCTGTGTGTCACAAGCACTCGATACGCTTCCATATCGTATCAAACATCAATCGTTATGTAGGAGTCTCTAAACGCTGTACACAAGTCCAACACCAGAAAATGTTGTCAGTTTAAATCAAGTAGACGACCGCTATTCATCCAACAGCTGTTTGCTGTCGGGGGCAAGGCAAATCAGGTTATCGAAATGTGTCATTTTCGATACGATAACCTGTCGGATGGTTGTGAATAGCTATGCAGGCCTGGTTTACGTAATACTACGTAAATACTACTACTACTACGTATATATGTATTACGTAAACTCTAAGATATTAACGCAATCTCGATCGGGTTGCGCTTTCAGTTTCAGGCTGAACTGAAGTCACGTGGCTGAGAATGCTGAGATCACGTTTTCATAAGGAAACTTCGCACGTGGTAACCAGGTACTTGTATGAAGCCACGTGACGAAATTTATACATATACATACTAGATTCTATTTGAAAGCCAGTCATGAAGTTTAAGAGAAGCCAATGCGATACGTCACGGACCAGCGGGGTAATTGCGTAACACACTGAGTAACAATGGCTTTCTTTGACACTTCAGCAATATTCAATGCGTTATTTACGTTATTGAGCAAATAAATTTTTCGAACATATGAAGCAATGGATTAGCAATATCCTTCAACATGATTCGGATTGAGATTGATATTGTGTTACGCAATTAGGGTGCTGGTTCATAAAATGTATGGAAATACGTGCACGTTGTAATGTTATCCTGCAGTGCGATTCTGTAACCATCTCACCGTGAAAACTCAGGTGAAGTGAGCGTGGAGTGAGCTGCCGTACCAACTAATGCTAGGGATTAACACCATTGACAGCTCACTTTAAGCTCACTTCACCAAACTTTTCACGGTGAGATTTTTACGGAATCGATCGGCTGGACGGAAATTTAAAAACGTCTTCATATATTTTACTTCTCTGTGGTATCGTAATGCCGTGACGTGGACGTCCACGATAATATTATGGTGACGTTAGAAATTATAAAAGCGCTCATTGGTGCACAGGTGCGTTGCCTTCTCAGAGATACAGCTGAAATGTACGCACGGCTACACATCAAGCTATACATAACCAGTATAAGCTGACTTCTGATTGTACGAAAAACCTATAAAATGCGAGGTCAGCTAAAATTAGACATGTATAACTTTATGTGTAGCCGTGTGTACCATTATTTTTGTTTTTGTAGACAAAAATGTAAAATTACTGAAAAATACGAGATAAAAACATAGGTACAATGTGCGGCCTTATCGCGAACTGCGATTTCTTCCAAGCTACCTTGTTTATTATTATTACAATCAAAATATATTATTGTAAACAAATCATGCAAATAAAATCTCGAATGCTGAGGCTATTTCCCAACTCAGATCTCGCGAATCGTGACGTGGGTCGTTCTCAATGACGCATGCAAGTTATACACATGTATCAATATTAAATAAAGCGTAGGCACATTGTGAATGAATTCAATTTAATCAATGATATTGTTTGTGTCTGAGAGTGTGATAAATATGTTTTTGAATGGTTTTATTGCTCAAGCAGATAAAAAAAATAGTAACTGTAGGAATTAAAAGTTGGGTCATGCAACTATGTCGTTATCATCTGCCTAGCCTTTTCCCAACTATGTTGGGGTCGGCTTCCAGTCTAGCCGAATGCAGCTGAACCTACCAATATTTTACATGGAGCGACTGCCTATCTGACCTCCATAGTGGATGTGGAGGAACTCTCATGCAACTATGTAAATTAATAAATAAAAAAAGCCTTTCATTTCTTGTAGATTATAAAATTTCTATATACATATATATATCTCTTAATTAATATAAATCCATAATAATAGTAGATAGTAGCATCTCTACCTATCTATGTATTTCAACTAACTTTTTATAAAAACACTTTCTTATTTCTAGTATTAATATTCTAATTTTAGCTTTTACATCCTACTAATATTATAAACGTGAAAGTTTGTTTGGATGGATGGATGGATGGATGTTTGTTACTCTTTCACGCAAAAACTACAGAACAGATTTGGATGAAATTTAGCACACAAATGGTTTATAACCAGGATTAACATATAGGATACTTTTTATCCCGAAATTCCCATGGGATCGAAACTTATGCCTCCATCTATCTCTGTCCTGTGCTATTTGTCTCCAAAGTGGGCCCAACGTTCTTTTAATTTTGTCTTCTCAGCGTGGTCAGATCTATCCAACTATTTAGTACTTGGTATATACAGCCTATGTTGTGGTGCTGTTCCCACTGCTGGGACACGGAATCCTATTTGTGAGAGGGAGTGGGTCATAATCCACCACGCGGGCCCATTGCGGGCTGGTATTATGTCACTTGTTTTCGAAGTTATGGCTATAGGACATGCCGGTTTCCTCACTTTGTTTTACTTCACCGTTTTGAGAGCAGTGGTGATGAAATACACAAAGTAAAGTGCCTGCCTGGATTCGAACTCACGACCCGACTCCTAAGTCGGGGCCCGATACCACTGGGCCTAACTGCGCTAGTACTTGGTAAATGTTATGTAATACATTACCTTATCACTGAAACCTACCTACTTCTGTGTAAGGTTGCCGTTGTATGGGTGGTTGGCTTCTAGAATTAATTTAGCTAGAAGCCACTTTATGGAATTAGTTCCAGCTAAATAACTTTCCATTATGCAGGGTAGTATGATACGAAATGTAAACCACCCACTACCCATTTTTTTTTAATATTTCTTAGGTGGGTTCAATTACATTGAAAAAAGGGGTAGTCTTTCGCAAATACCACTGCTGGGGTCTCAAGTTTGATTCTCAGGTTGAGTTGTTTTTGGGGTTTCTATTTGGAATTTCTTACATGGGACTCTTTGTGTAAATTATTTCATCACAACTGCTCTCAAAACGGTGAAGGAAAACATCGTGAGGAAACCTGCATGTCCTAGAACCAAAAATTCGAAGACGTGTGACATCTACCAACCCGCACTGGGCCTGCGTGCTGGGCCTGCGTGATGGATTACGGCCCACTCCCTCTCACAGAGAGGAGGCCTGTGTCCCAGTAGTGGGAACATTATAGGCTGATTATGAATTGGACTCAAAGATGACTTGCAACATGGCTGTACTAAACATCCCTGCCAGCTCTTTCTGGGTAAACACACATGTGATGCATAGGGTAAAAAAAGCCTTTAAAAGTGCTGTTTTCTTGAATATGGTAAACCTACCAATGACTTTTCAGCTTATTGCATTTCGTTTTTCTAATAGACTCAATTTTAACAGCACCCTAACTGCGTAACACATTTTAAATCTCAATCTGAATCATTTTGGAGGATATTGCTAATCCATTGCCTCATGTGTTCGAAGAAATAGTCTGCTCAACAATGTAAATAACGCAATGAATGCTATTGAACTGTCAAAATGAAAGTCTTTACTACTGTTAGTGTGTACACAATTAGGGTGCTGTTACACAATTAGATGTGGTGTTGTTCCGCAAATGATGGGATACTTAATGTGTCCTGCGTGTCCTGTCAGCTGCACGTTACAGGAACTGATGGATGTTGGTGATGGCAAAAAAGTGGCCGAATTCTGGACCGAGTCCATTTAGATTGCTATCGACACGCTAAGAAGAAGAATTGAGGTGCTTATTGACACAATCTATATTTTGCAAGTAGAAATCATCAGATAGCTCACACTAAAGATACTAACAAGACAATCAATATCAATTTGCATGAGACCAGTATGTTTGTTTACCTAACTATGTCACCAGTATGTGGGGTAAGTGACACATAGATATGTGGGCGCATGATTTGCATATAAATATAGGCTGTGCGTAGAATTTGAAACTTTACTTCAGATATGTTTTTGTGGTATTGTGGCCATTTTTTAACAGGGTACTTTTAACCCCCGACAAAAACTGAGGGGTGTTATAAGTTTGATGTGTGTGTCTGTGTGTCTGTCTGTGCCATCGTAGCTCCCAAACGGCTGACCCAATTTTTTTTATGTTGCTCTTTGGAATTAAGAACTCTTTTTGCTGGGTACTGATACTGGTCTTACTAGGCAATGAAATAAGTTATTATGTGTAGTATAGGTACTTTTTTTTTTGGATTTTATTTTCCATATAAATTACAAAAATCCCAATAAACAATTTATTTATTTAGAATCTCTAACAAAAGATGTACACAATGCAATATTTATATTATTTATTTAAAGGGCAATATCACGTAATAAGTAGGTGCACTCCTCCACTTATAGGAGACCACAGAATGCACAAAAAATTAAATATATATATATATTTAAGTTAAAGTAAATATTTTTAAGTTTTTCATCATTTCAAGAGTTCTATGAATAAATAAGTAAAATTTATTCATAGATTTTTTAAATATCAGGTAATTAGATAACAGTAGATAATATTCGCATAATGAGTGAGAAATGTGTGGCTCTCTACCTTGAGCAGTTCTAGTGTCACCATAACGTAGTAACCTGTTTGGTTATCAACCTATCTCTGAGGTTAGCATAACAAGCTAAATGTGCTTAATACTCCATTATTTATTTTAGTTCATTATTGCACCATAAAGAGTCATTTGTGTTAATTGGTAAAAATATTGGTATCATTAACAAAGTTACCTAATAGTATTCTAGTCACAGTGGTTAAATTTTAAATACTGTTGTGAAATGTGTGTTTACACCCCTGCCTATCTCTTTAGGGAGTACAGATGTCAATATGAAAGCAATTTGTGACAAGTTTGGAAGGATAGTACCTACCTACAAGACATGTCCTAATATGACAATTAGAATGTTATAAAGAATATGTTTATTTTTATTTTTAACTCAATTTATCTAGCTTTCTGCCTACTCTCTATAACCCTTCGTATGCCAGGAATCTAGATCCACACGAGACACAATGACTTTTTAATTGTGTCTGTAATTACGGCATTCAACCGGTTAAGTTTATTGATATTAAATGGTGGCCTAATAAAATAAATATGTTATATAAAAAAAAAAACAGAACATGTTTTTGGTTCCAATACAATGCATTAATTACAATGTAATTCTACAATAGATACTATCTTTAAAGTGGTTGTTTATCAAAACATAATCTTGTTCATTAAATGATGTTATAAAGTGTAACACAAGGAATTGTTTCGTCATTACTCTTCAGTGCCACATAGTTGATCTAAATCTAACATATTTCAGCATAAAAATATGCAATATGCACAAAAAATAGATCTTAACCTTGAGCCAACAAACCTCTTTACTTAATTTTAACTACAGACTCGTAAAAAATTCGTGACGGTAAAGTTTAACAGTACCGTAACATCAATACTGGTACCTGCCATATGGCTTATCAGTAACAAGTGCTACTAAACATTTTCCAGATGTAATTCTACTAAATATACAATAATATATACCAATATTGTATTTGAAATACTCACTGCACTCAAAAGGACCTTCCATTTTTAATAAACAAAGGAAAACATTAGCACTGAAACTACAGAATGCCCGTTACACTTCACTGAAAATAGTCTGTGGCTATATTCATACATTTGTGTGTGTGTATACGTTTTTGAATTTACTACACAGTGAAGTTAGTTCAATCAATAACATAGTACTCACAAAAACATGCAATTTGGTAGGTAGTAACAATAACATGATACGAATTTCTAATCATGCGCGATAAGTGAGCTATTACAGCGTCAAGGTAAACAATACGTACATAAGAACATCTGTTATTTGCGAAAAGATTAAGGATGTTCATGGAAGCCATACAACACATCATGAGAAGTCTCACAAGCGTTTTTTTTTTTAACCTTCTGCACTAAACATTCTGTTACCCGTGTTTTAACACGAGCTAATAAATCTGATAAAGTTAATTAAAAAGGCAACATGAGTCAGTGCGACGTTACAAGGGCCAAATTTTCGTCTCACCTGGGAAATGATTGAAAGAAACTTCGAAGTCGCCGCGGCCGCCCAGCAGCGGCTGCGACTCCCGGTTCACCCCTGGGGAATCCACGTTGCCCTCGAACCCGACCTCTGGCACTAAACAAATCTCCTCCGAACTACTCGACAAAGATACCACACCGTCATCGGGCGGCGTAATTGTTGTGTTCGGTTTGTCGAAATCGAGATTCAACAGAGTCTCTTCCG
Source organism: Apamea monoglypha (assembly GCA_911387795.2). NCBI lineage: Eukaryota > Metazoa > Arthropoda > Insecta > Lepidoptera > Noctuidae > Apamea > Apamea monoglypha. Next base: position 13,075,355 of record OU426936.1, read on the forward strand.
TACTCATGAGTAATGTTAAACAGTAAATCTCTACCGAGCCTCATTTATTTCGTATAAATCTCTTTGTTTCACAACCATTTAACACAAACACATAACTTCATTCAGCAATGGTGCAAAGACTATACAATCAGAGCGATGACAGCTGAAATTGACAAGCTGTAAGTCATAGACAAGACGTCTTTTTGCGATAGTGTTGTTCTAAAATGTTTGTTACTAAATGATGAACACCGGTTTTTTTTATCTAAGACGTAACGTTTGATTACAAATAATACATTAAAGTCCGTTTCACAAAAGAAGTGTCGTAGACGCGGCGCCACTGTCGTAGGACGGAATCATAAATATTGATTTATTTATTTATCTCGAGTAGCAGGCTTGATTATTGGTTAATAAAATGCACATTCTTAAATAAATAAAGGTGTCTGGGGTAGGAGAGTTGTTGTTGGAATGTTGCTAACTATATAATAATAATTAGTTCCACTTATTGCCGCGGGACTTCTTTCGGGAAACGGGCTCTATCTCCAAGTTGTAAGAGATCAAAATGTATTCTTAGAATATTATAAACTATTCTAAATCCAGTGGACTGACTTTTCGTTTTTCTAACATAATTATGTTCTCTTCTCAAACGTAGAGTTCGTCCCACGGAAGCAGTCCCGCGGCAATAAGTAGAACTAATTATTATAATATAGTTAGCAACTTTTCTACAACAACCTCCTACCTCACATACCTTATGATTGTGCATTTTATTAACCATTGCCTGTAATGTGATGTTGAGATAAATAAATAAATAAAGATTTATGTCTCCGGCGCATGCCTGTTGCGCCGCATCTGCGGAACTTCTTTCGTGGAACGGACTCTAGGTACATACTCTGCGCCTATTTAGTAATGTGATGTTTTAAGGGCTATTTAGATTAGTCTATGTTCAGGGCGACCCGCGAATGTCAAGTGATTAAATCTTTAATATTTTCCGTACATACGTTTTATTTACAATATAGGACTATAAGACATGTTAAATGAATTAATAATTTAACTGTTTAGAAATAATAGCAATTTATTATTAAAAAAAGAAACCTGGGGATCGACCAAATTAAACAAGTATAATAGAGTCTAATGGGATCGACCAAATCGTCTCTACTTCTTTTACCCAATAGCCAAGAGGGGTTGTGTTTAAAATAAATAATGTAGGTATGTGAACTTAGGTATTTTATGAAAATAAAGTTACGACAGTAAAACTACCTGCATGGATTAGAGTCCTTTATTATGCAGTTCTAACTTTCGTAGATTCACAATTATAAATTCTATTAAATTTGTAGACAGTTACATTGATAATTATTCTATTAAATTTAGACAGTTACATATCAAGTTCATTAGTAAATTCGGCATCTATGTCTTCGGATTCATCAAATTCACTAAATTGTTTATCTACGAATCCGTTATCTAAATATCCTTGCTTGCCGTTAATGCCTTTCTGGCGATCATGTTTGAAGCTGCTCTTATTAAAGCCTGCACCAGCACTTACTGTCGATCCTGATGCCTTTGCGCCAGCTCTGTTAATAGTTCCTTTCGTTTCATCATTTTCGTAGAATTCCTGATCTTTCTTATATTCATCTTTGTGTTGCACTCGGTGGAAGCCGGTAGTCTTCTTACCTCTTGCATAAGTCCTAGTTTCTTTGCCTTTGGTGACGGCTGCCTTTGCAGCTATGGCGTCAGCTCGAGCAGACTCGTCAGCATCATCATAATCACCATGATCATATGCGACGGCTTTCTTGAAGAAAGTGTTAAGGTCACCAGTGCTGTGTGTGCTGTGTATACCTTTATTTGAATTGTTCTTCTTTTTCAATCCTGATGTTTTCACGTTCGTTTTCTCGCTAGCCTTGCTCGCTTTGACATCCGTTGAAGGTTTCTTGGTCGTTTCGCCAAATAATTTTGAGAGGACGGTCCCCCATCCTGTAGGCTGCTCATCGCGTTCGTATCCTAAGTCCGGATAGTCAACGTCAAGGTTGTCGAAGTCAAGAGTGCCGACTTTGATTGGGGATGACTCAGCAAAATACACGACGGTCAATGTCAAAAAGAGTAAAAAAGTTTTCTTTAGCATTTTGACCTAATTTTTTCTCCACTCTTGCGCAATCGAAGTAGGTTGCGACACTGACATACATGGATACAGCTAGGCTTATATAGCCTTTTCTTTACAATCGATAGACAAGGATGTTTTTTTTCTCATGAGATGAGCGGTCACCGGTCGTTTCAAGCTTCACTCGATTAGATTCGTAATCGGTGCAACGACTTGGATCGGTCAAGGGCTCTATGTATTTAACTGTTCACACGAATTACCTCTAATGGTCTGCCTATTACTTTTTTCGTTTTCAATGTAACATACAAAAATGCCTTGTTGAACTTCTCGGGACAGACCAAATTTCTACTAGAATAAGGCTGAAGATAATGTAGTTAACTGGATATATCTTTGTCCCATTAGACCGTACCTGCACCTGCTTTTGAGCGTTAGATGAAAGTTCCTGGGTTTGATTAGCAGAAACAAAAAGCATAGAATTTGGAATCGTCCTTGATGGCAAAAGTTGACTGAAAGTGAACATGTACGAGGAGGTATTTGATGAATTGGTCCAATACTCCAAAATCTATTTTAACTTGTTTATTAATAGAGCTTTTTTCTAGGTACTTAGAATAGAATTATAACCTTCCTTTCCCTCTTACCTGATAGGAGCATAGGTAATTAAATATAGGTATCTTTTTCTTTTTGTTTGGTAAAAGTTTCCGTGTACAATCATTGTTTTATTTTTGAACTAGGTAGGCTATACAAAAAACGTGTCTGGTGAGAATCCTTTGTTCAGCCATGGACAATGATTGTCTGACTTTATACATTTAAGCATAATATCCTATCTATGTATAACCTACCAAATTTATAGTAATAGGTATCGTACCCTATTGGTGGTTTTTTCCGCACCCAAAGGGTGCGAATGGTACCCTATTTCTACACCTTCACGGTCTATCAGTTTATCACAGGTATATTTCTTTTTAACCGTGTAATGTAGGAAGCCAGTTTTTCAGTTTTTAAATGGCCACACATTGTATAAACAATGAAATCCGAACAACGAATCCACCCACACACGTATGGATGCTAAGAAACCCTGAATTACCCTATATTATATTACATTCTGTGCCCTGAATAAGACAGCGCATTAATCAATTTCACACTACGATTTCGTGGCAGCAGGTAGGTAGGAACTTTTTCAATTTACAATAATCGTTGTTTTGACATCATTCGATTTTAATAAAAACGTCAGCATTAAACAGCTTTATAACTTCACCGTTATTTTTTGCAGCCATTCAGAGTCATTCATTCATAATAATTATATCACTGACCTCTGAAATTATAAAAAAAGGTTTATTTTACTCCAATATTGCTGCCGTTTTTACAATAATAGGTATCAGAATTTGTTGTCCTTGATAGTTCAAAAGAGTCTGTAATTGGTTTATTTGAAAGAAATGCTTTGCTTTGAGTTTGTTGGGGGCCCTTTTTGACTGGCTGCGACGAAGCCAAAAAGGAGGGTATTGTTATTTTACAAAATAACTAAAGTAGCATACTGACTCGGGAGATTAAACTGTCATTATGAATTTGTGATCCTGCCAAGAGAATGCAAGAGCGAGCGAAGCGAGCCAGAAAATTATACCATCCTGCCTGGTACAAGATAATCGAGCGAAGCGAGCTTGAAAACTGGAATATTCTGAACCAGGAATAGGATAAGTCCTTTTCATTGTGATTTTACTAAGAGAATGCAAGAGCGAGCGAAACGAGCTAGAAAACTGGAGCATTCTGACTCGGATAGGTCAAGCCGTCATTCTGATTTTCCTAAGATGATGCAAGAGCAAACGAAGTGAGTCGGAAAACTGGAGCACTTCTTACTCGGAAATGTTAGATTTAGATTTTCATGCGTCGGGGGGCCCCTTTACCTTGGGGCCCCATCATTGATATGGCTGATACGGCGGTAGTTACACCCCTGATTTAAATAACTGATTTTAGTCAACCTCTTTGGTCTAGTCGTCGAAGCTGTGTAAGGTCCTGGGTTCGTTGTTGGGATCAGTCAAAATATTATTAGGTTGTTACATTACATATATTCAGTATGAATTAGGCCCCCGGCATCTGGATTGTGGTCCTCGGCTGATGGGAATAGGCGTATCTTGCATTTATGGGACCAGGTACCTACGCGACTTACTGTTTACTCTTTGATCAGCACAGGCGTAATATTTATCATGTCTCGATTTGTGGTGGGAAAAATCGAAATAAATAAAATCAGAATCGAATAAATCGGTATCAATAAAAATCGCACGTGGATTTGAATGGTGACTATTGTATTATAAGAATAAAGGGGTATTTAAAAAACAATTGATTGAATACCTAGCATCTATAGGTTCATTATATATATTATGCAGAAATGAAGTGACATTCTGCTTTATACAGGTAATAATAACATTAATTTCATAGCTATTATTATCACTTACTGAGTGGCCGACGCGCAAACTGGAACCATGAATTTAGCATATGATTCTAGACCCCTTCATTCTGTAGAAAGTTTTCCGTCGGTTATAAAAAAAAGATCTGTTGTTACATTACATTACATTATAAAAGTTTAAAGCTTTTTTATCATTGTTCCTCTCAACCAAAGCATCTGCCATCTAATCTTTTCACCATCCTTGGTTGACTGGTAGAGAATGCCTAAGGCATTAATTAAGTCCGCCTTTGTACCTTTTTGTGCGAAAAGTTTAAATAAATAAATAAAAGTGAAATACTTACGCGGTCAAAATGTATGGATCAGTTTTTTTTTTTAATAACCATTGAAAAATGTTACTTAAATGGTCCGGAATCATGTAAGTACTGAATCCATGGTTACAGGTTGCGCGTCGATGTCCCTGTCACCCCATGAACCTATACCTACCTGTGTACCTGTGCCCTATGTTCCCGTCAGATGTCACCCTATGGGGCCACCACGCGGGCCCAGTGCCGGCTGATGGACGTCACATGTCTTAGAATTTTTGGTTCTAGGACATGCCGGTTTCCATCACCGCTTAATCAATTACATGAACTTAATTAAATGGTCATAATCGAATTAATATTTAATTAATCCTAGTGTTTCTTCTAATTGATTTTTATAGTTATTACGGACACTGACTATGATCAAGGTAGCGACTAGATTCGATTTTTATAAATTGGGGTTATAATGACTTTGCTAGTTATTTTTATTTGAGAATTGAAGCAATGATTATCAGCTATATATGATTAAAGTCCTACTCTTCTTCTTCTTCGTGTCGCTGGCACTGGCATATCAGTAATTCAAATTTTGTTGGCTAAAAACTTCGCCGCTACCTCTTCAAAATCCTACCGTCCAACGCTCACCGATTTTTAGGATTTCATATTTGTATTTTGTGACGTTTAGTGATATCAATCTAATGGCGAGGAGGTTTACTAGGTACCATAGAACCATGTGGTTAACTCGGTTGCTGGTTGTGACATATTTGTAGCATCGGCAGAAGCATTGCATAATATGATTGTTTTTACCCGGACACTTAGTCATAATAAGTGTAATAATGAAATTGAAAAAAAACAGCCTAATAATAATGACATGGGTATGGGACCTAGTTTTGTATGTTTACTTTTCTAGGATTGGTAAATACTATAAATAGTAAAAACATATGTTTTTTTAAGTCATTTATTCGCTTGTGATAAAAAAGTATTTACTAGCGTCGTCATCGAGAATATCAAACATAACAAAATTAGTGAGAAAATTAAATAGTCAACAGATATTTACAATAACCGCAGGGTTCGGTGAGCTTATTCCTTATCATCATAATGACTGTCATCATCATCGTCATCACCATCATCATCAGCGTAGGCGAATTCCTTGCCATGGGCACTGCCTCCCTTCTTGCCGTAATCACCTTCGTCATGGTAATGGCTCTTATGGCCTTGCTCAGCAGAATGACCCGCGTCGGCATCATCAACATGACCTTTAGCGTGGAAGCCAGCCTTTCCGAAACCACCCTTGTCAAAAGCTGAGTCGTGATGCTCAGCTTCCTTGTGTTCACCTTTTTCGGAGCCGTGGTGTCCCTTCTGGTATCCGTGCTTCTTGAAGTGTCCGCTGTTGTCAGCAACATCGTAGAAGTCATGGTCCTTCTTAAACTCGTCCTTGTTGAACACTTTGTGGTAGCCGGTGACTTCCTCTCCCTTGCTGTGGTGCTTCTTGTGTCCGTGATCGCCTCCCTTGTAGCTCTCGCCAGCTTCGTGGTGCTTGCCATGGACTGCGGCCTCGTCGTGGTGTCCTTTTTTGCCGCCTTCAGCTTCCTTGTGGTAACCTTCACCATGCTCCTTGCCATAGTGTCCAGCTTCGCCCTTAGCGTGATGCCCCTTGGAGTGGAAGCCCTTGCTACCCTTCTCGCCATGAGCGGAGTGATGCTTCTCGCCGTAATCGCTGCCCTCGCCTTTAGCGAAGTCGTGTCCATGGTCTCCTCCATCGATGTATTCGTCAGATTCTTCATCGTCATCGTCATCATCCTCGGAATCCTCAATAATGATGGGTTTGGCAGCCACGTAAGGCAGAGGAAGGGGTGAGAGATCGTAGGCCTCTAGGGCTCCGATTTTGGGCTGTGCGAGCGGTAATGGTGCGGCGAAGGCATTGTGGCCATGGTACGGCGCGGGAGCCCCGAGCTGGATGTAGCTGGCTGGTCCGTTGTTGTCGCTCCTGTAGATGTAGCTGGTGGCCGCTGGAGGCACGAAGCCCACCTGCACCGCTGCCACAGCGGTCGCAGCCAGCAGAACGTATAAAGCTGTGCTTGCCATGTTGAGATGTGTATCGTACTACAACTCGTACTGTTATAATTTGATAAGCCCGTTGCTCAATATTTATATCTAGTCTAGAGACAAAGGTCCGTGAGTGTGTTTACTACCTTTCTTGTAGCCATGTAACAAATTGCTTATCAAACGAGGTTATAGGTGACAAAGCTGGTGTTAATGAAAAAAATTGGCTATTGTGCAATTTGTGGGCAAGCCGACCGCACTGGTAACAGGCGTGAAATGCTTTTTTTTAATAGAAGAATCTACACGAACTGCTTCACTCGGTAAAGGTAGCATTGACCTACAATGTTATGTCACTAATGTAATTTAGTTTTTTCAATGAATGAAGCTTCTCGTACAATTTTTTGTCAGCATTTTTATTTGTGTTGCAGTTTACTTGAACCTAAGCAGGTAAATTCCTGCTACAAAGTTGCGATGTGGTGCACGCGTGGCTGACACTACCAATATGATGTTAGCGTTAAATGACCATGTGTGCAAAATTTGAGCACATAATTACACATAAGACATTAACATAGTTTTCAAATTAAACTGTTGAAGAAAAAGATTCATGACACTATAATTGTCATGAATCTTTTTCTTCGTTCGAATTTCTAATATCCCGCCAACAACATACGAAGACACTATTGTCTTCGTATGCTGTATGGCGGGAAGTTAGAACATTCGAACCTCGCTACCCAGCCTGCACTTGCAACCGATCCACTATTACCGCTTTTTAACTTGTCTAAAGGTGTCAATATCTGCAATAGTATATACTTAGATATAGGTACGTAGATACATATTATAAATAATTAGAGTCGCTTTTCATGTGTGGCTAAGAAAAAACAGCCGCACGGTTCGATCGATCAGGTTAAGCTACGCTTGCCGCGGTTGGTCCATGGATGGGTGACCATCTTAACATACCAAGACCCCTCTGTGTCTCGGAAAGCTTTTTAAGCTGGCTGTCATTCATGGATCTTTGACAGTCGTTACGGATCGTCAGAAAGCATCCGTCCGTCCGTGCCTTGGAAAGCACGTTAACCCGTTGGTCCCGGCTGTCATTCGTGGATCTTTGACAGTCGTTACAGGTCGTCAGAAGCCCGAAAGTCCGACAACCAGTCTCACCAAGGGGTATCGTATTACCAATAACTGGGTTGTGGAGGTCAGATAGGCAGTCGCTCCGTGTAAAATACTGGTATTCAGCTGCATCAGGTTAGACTGGAAGCCGACCCCAACATACATAGTTGGGAAAATGCTAAGCAGATGATGATTCGCTTTTCGTATCCGTCCGTATGACTCCTTGCCTCCTTGCCTCCTGCCTTTGTCATTTACAGCTTACTAGCTGCAAATGACAAAGGCAGGAGGCAAGGAGTCTTTGCCCTGCAGTGGTTCAATGAAGTACAGACGCACATCAAGCCAACACAATCTGTCAATTTTTTTTTAACAGATTTTCAACTTTATCGCTACAAAAATTTGACAGTTTCGGGTAGCTTGATGTGCTGGCGTCTGTACACTCAGGTTTATAACTAGCGATAGTGTGATTGTGGGTCGCATAGGAAGCTAGAAAAATCTCAATCATTTTTTACATTCCACAATGCGTATTTAGTTGGTAACTTAAAAGATAATGAGATCAGCGGGGTAATTGCGTAACACACTATCAATCTCAATCTGAATCATTTTGAAGGATATTGCTAGTCCATTGCTTTATATGTTACAAGGATTTGTTTGCTCAACAACGTAAATAACGCAATTAATGTTGTTGAACTGTCGTAATGAAAGCCATTGCTATTGATAGTGTGTTACACAATTACCCCACAGGGCCACAGCAAAGTGGCTCGTAAGAAAAAGGAAGCAAACTAAAATAGTGGCTGTAGGAGAAAAAAAAGTCTGGTCCATTTACCTAGGTACAGACGCCAGCACATCAAGCTACTACAATCTGTCAAATTTCTTTAATAGATTTTCAACTTTATCGCTAAAGCATTAAGGTTCAAGGTTAATTGGGAAAATTTGACAGTTTCGGGTAGCTTGACCTGCTGGCGTCTGTACGTTTGCACCCGTGATACTTTATTCTCAGTAGGTCCATGTAGCTAGTTCCACATGGAACTATTGCAACCTAAAAAAATGAATATTTTGTACCGTTACCTACTTCCATGTAATTTTAAACCATGTAGTTTTAAGCCCGACATTTCTTTCATATCGAACTGCTGCAACTATTTGGTCCCATCTAATTATAGTTGAGTTCCATATTGTACTATTGCAACCTTTGCTATTAGTTTCACGTAATTTAACACCAGTTTTACTCAATCAACTTCATTTAGTTTCACAATGACGAATATATAAATATTACAATTAAAAAAACTAAAACCTCACGCTTTTATCACGTACTAAAAATTAAAAAATAATATAAACTTTTATTTCTTCCGTTCTATGCATGCTATGTATTTTTACTTCATTGTAGAGTAAACGCAAACATCTTTTTGGTTGAAACCCTCGGTCCGTGGGGTCCGAGTGCTCATGGTCTTTTTAAGGAAATTTCGAAACTGCTGCTGGTGGTTTACAATTCCCGTGACCCAAGGGCTGGATTTTACCTTGGCCAGAGGCTAAGTATTGCCATACAACATGGTAATGCCGCCAGTCTCTTGGTTAGGTACAGACGCCAGCAGGTCAAGCTACCCGAAACTGTCAAATTTTCCCAATCAACCTTGAACCTTAATGCTTTAGCGATAAAGTTGAAAATCTATTAAAGAAATTTGACAGATTGTAGTAACTTGATGTGCTGGCGTCCGTACATTACGAGTACCAGTCGAGAGATGCGGATGAATTATTCGACGCTATATTTTAGTTTGTGTATAGTTTTAGTTAGGTTAGGATTTAAATTTGTTATTTTTATTAATTAATTAGGTATTAGTTGTTATTTGCTTACTACTTATTACTTTAATTTACAGAAATAAATAATATTTTTGAATTAGTCAGAAAAGAAAGGACATAAAAGAAGTGATAAGTTTATTATTAACTACCTAGCATATCTATCACCCGAATAAAAAAATATATGTTTGCGTTTACTCTACAATGAAGTAAAAATACTGTATATATTGGCAAGCGTAGCATGCATAAATCGTAACAAATAAAAGATTATATTATTTATTTATTTTTTCTTTTTTAGTGCGTGATAAAAGCGTGTGCTTTTAGTTTTTTAATTATAATATTTATATATAATCGTCATTGTGAAACTAAATGAAGTTGATTGAGTAAAACTGGTGTTAAATTACGTGGAACTAATGTCATAGGTTGCAATAGTACAATATGGAACTCAGCTATAATCACATGGAACCAAATAGTTGCAGCAGTTCCATATGAAAGAAAAGTCGGGCTATAAATCTAGTTTAAAATTACATGGAACTAATTAGTATTCATTTTTTTAGGCTGCAATAGTTCCATGTGGAACTACTGGGAATAAAAGCCCGTGATACCTATAATAAAGTAAAGTAAGCTAGTGGGTAAAGGTATAACAATAAATAATGCGGTAAAGGTTTGTAGGTACAGACGCCAGCAGGTCAAGCTACCCGAAACTGTCAAATTTTCCCAATCAACCTTGAACCTTAATGCTTTAGCGATAAAGTTGAAAATCTATTAAAGAAATTTGACAGATTGAAGTAACTTGATGTGCTGGCGTCCGTACCTAAATCTACTTGATATGGTTGACTGGTACAGAATGCCTAAGGCATTAAGTCCGCCTTTGTACCTTTTTGTGCGGAAAGTATAAAATCAATAAATATGATTGATACGGATTTTTAAAAATTCGTCCCGTAATGGGCTTAAATAGAGGATGAAAGCGTGTATGGAAGTTCAATCCCAATACGGCTTGTGTTTTAATATTTAATGGTATTCGTAGAATTGAATAGTGCCTGTGGCAATCGTCAGAGCAATTAGCTAGGTATCTACATAATCGGAAGAATAAAATTAAAAAACACAGACTCGAGAAAAAAACAAACTGAAATGGTTACTGAGATGGTTGTTTTCATTCCAATTTTAAATTGTGACTGGAAATGGTTACTGAGATGGTTGTTTTCATTCCAATTTTAAATTGTGACTAGAACTGAACTAGTACTAGAGAGCTGTAAAGACCAACATCGTAATCAACCCCAAAACGCTCATCGCGTTTTGGGGTTGATTACGATGTTGGTCCCATTGAGAAAATTGTTCAGACCCATAAATTTGGCTGGTCTTTGAAAACGCATCCTGTATAGGTATGGGCGTTAGGCACCTTACCCACCGCCGGCGATTAACGGGAAGCGATCAACTAAAAACTAGTTGGCGAGGAACGAGCAGCGAGTGCGCGATGGCGACGAGCATTTACTCGCTAGTATGCGTATGTAAATACCAAGCACGAGGCTCTCAGCGAGTGTTCTGCCCGCCAAGAGAGCGACAGCGTCGCTGAGCGAGTACTCTCTTTGATAGCTTTGTCGCTGCGATAAACGAGTACTCGTCAGCGCTGTGAACAGGTAGCGATCAACTATTAATATTATGTATCTCGAGAAAATTATTGATAGCTAGTCGACCTCAGGACAGGTGCCTTAAAGTGTCAAGGTGTCGTGTAAAAACCACTTATTATATTTTTAAAGAATAATTTTATTAATTTTCTTAAATAACTAGATAAGTACTCGTAGTAACAAAAACTTTGGTTTATTCCGTCCGTACTCTAATTTAATTAATTCTATATAAAATGAGATTTAATTTTGAATTTTTCATTTACTCACTTCGCTTAAAATCATCTTCTGCCTAGCCATTTCCCAACTATGCTGGGGTCGGCTTCCAGTCTAACCGGATGCAGCTGAATACCAGTATTTTACATGGAGCGACTGCCTATCTGACCTCCACAACCCAGTTCCTGGGTAATACGAACTTCTTGTCAGACTTTCGGGCTACTGACGACCCCGTAAATTAAATTTACTTAAAATAAATTAACTTAATGAGAATTTTCCTAAATTTTGGAATAGCTGTTAACATTTTTGTAAAGCCAAGCATTAGGTAATGTAATTTTAAAATAAACGTAAAATAAATGTGATAAATTATTATCTTTCAAGAATCGTCCAATAGTCAGTTTACCAGTTAAATAGGGCAATTTAAACAAAGCAAAAAATAAAAGGTATGGCTTATCTTTATATCTACAAATACACATATTTACAAAAAATATAATATTACCAAAAAATCAACAAAAATATAACAAGTATCGTCAACATAAGATCAGTGCTTGACTTCGTATCCGAAGCTCTTGCCCGCATATTGTCCGCCTTTAGTGCCGAATTTTCCGTCATGGTACTGGTGGGACTCCCCATCTTCCTCTGCGGAATGTGCTGCGTCATGCTCGTCTCCAGACTCTTTGGCAACAAATCCTCCTTTTCCGAAACCTTTCCCGTGATGTCCTGAATCATGAGAGCCTCCTTTCTTGTGTCCTCCGGCCTCTGATCCGTGACTTGCATGTCCGTCTGCGTACTTGTGATGGTCTCCTTTGACACCTTCTGCATCAAAAAAGTCATGGTCTTTCTTGAATTCATTCTTGTCGAAGACTTTGTGAAATCCATCGATCGCTTCTCCTTTGCTGTGGTCAGCTTTGTGTCCATGGTCATCGCCTTTGTATTGGTGTCCATGAGCGAAATGCTTTCCATGACCGTCGGCTTCGTCATAGTGGCTTTTGCCACCTCCCTCTTTAGATACTGTATAACCTTCGTGCTTCTCTGAGTGGTAATTCCCTGCATCTCCTTTCTCGTAATGATGTTTTTTCCCGTAACCTTCGTGCCCTTTGTCTCCATAACCATGATATCCTTTTGATCCGTGGTCCTTCCCACCTCCGTATTCGTGGTAAATCCCGTGATCGAAATGTCCTAATCCATGTAAGTAATCTGTAAAGTCATCTTTGTAACCCGACCCATATCTTTTCGCGTAATCTTCGAAGATCTTATCGTAGTCTTCGGCTGCTATCCCGTCAATACGGTCGTCGTGTTCGTCTACCTTTTCTTCAACAGGTTTCACATGATCCTCCGAGGCATGTGAAGCAGCTTTGTCTTCATCTTCATCTATGCCATGGAATGGTCCTGCAGCAACGGGAATAGGCGCCTTGTACGCTTCAGGCTTACCGTACATTTTAGAAAAGTGCTCAATGACTTCACTCTCTCCCATCTTGACAACGCTGGCGGGCCCATCGCTTTCTTTTTTGTATATGTAGCCGGTGGCCGCGGGCTGAAGGTCGGACCCGGTGGTCCGGACCATGACCGTCCGTTCGACAGTCTCCCGCATCTCCATGCAGGAACCAAAAGCAAAAAGCAACAACAGCGTGGCGATCTTTCGCGCCATGCTTTCGGCTATCAAGTCTACTATAATAATGACGACAAAGGTCAAGACTAGCATTTATATAGTGAACATAATACTGTATCGATCATTGACATTCATAAATGGGCCGACTCGAGAGCGCTCTCTAGATTGGGCAATGGTCTTCTGTGTCAATGATAATGAAAAACCCTGTATTAATTTATACGGTGCATTGCTGCGCGTTCGATCAGACGCAGAGTATAAAAACGATATTGTATCGGCTAGTGCACACTGGTGACGTGGTGACCGACCGCCGACACGTGACAGCCTCACTTTAAATTAATAAAACTGCGGCACGATTTCTACTTATTGTTTCATTGAAACTACAAAACCAAATGTAGGTATGTTACCGAACTAAAATAGGCTACCTTATCTGGGCAGGAGAGCACGAGGTCACCACCGCACGACCCCATGAGCGATCTATGCCCCAAACTAACGAGGTTCTATCCTCGTATACAAATCAAAACATACAACGAATAAGAGTTTATGAAAACGATAATCATATTTATTTAAACAACTTCTACATTGAATTGAATAGCAGGCCAAAAAAAAAAACAAAACATAGTACTTATAAAACAAATTGCGGTCTGTCTGTGAAATGGTACTTCTTTCACACTGCATTGTATTAATTAACATGACAAGTTACATACATCAGTAATATTCATAGAGATATGAATATACGGAATCAATGGTTCCTGTAATTAGAGAAATTCTTCAGCTTCTTACGCTGAAGGGTGTTGCCATTCTTTAAAGTTTTTTGTTTATAATTCGTTATATTTTCAGTGTCTTCCACAAAAGCAGCATAAGGGCGATTCTCCTTACTGCCGACTTCACTACTACTATTGTCTTCCATGGACCCCATTATCATAAACCCTTCTTGCCGGTCCAAAGTCTCAGGGTTCATTCTATAGAACACCGCGTAAGGCGTGTCATCCACTTCTAAACTTTCTTCATGGCTACCAATCCTCGCCGCATTTTGTTTGTTCTGTTTACGTAAATCTTTTCCTATTTTATCTTTTCCTATATACTTTTTCATGTTTTCGGCTACGACACTCCGTTTGCTTTTCTCATATATCGTAGGTAACTGTTCTGCATCTCTATTAACGTATTCGCCTTTTTTATATCTTCTGTCTGCAATTTTTATCGTCATATCGTCTAGAACACGTGACATTACCTGCATGTTATGATCGTGTGCGATTCCATTTGTCTTGTGCAGTGTTTTGTCCATCATCATGGATATTGGCATCCTCTGTCGTTTATCCTGCCCTGTAAGTACTGTCAAGGAGGAAATTTGACGGTTGTTGTTTATCAGTACTTTTTTCTGGGTGTCAGCCGATATCTGTGCTTTCCTCGTATTAATTTGTACGTTTACATAGGTAGGTTTACTATCCTGATTTTGGCCGCGTCCTAGTCCTACATCTTTCTGTCTTTGGCTGCGTCCGACATCCTGAGTTCTTTGGCTGCGTCCTGCTTCTTGAATTTTTTGGTTACTTCCAGTGTCCTGATTTCGTTGATTCATTGAGTTGCTGTAGTCCACGGGGACGGGTTTAGGCCTTAAAGGTGGAATCTGTTGATTGTTTAAAGGTTGAGTATGTGAAGCTACTTCTTTTGGTTTAGCTGCGTAATCACCCCTAACAGGTGTTTTGTTGGTAATCTTCGTGATTTCCTGGTCTTTTTGGCTAGTGCTTACCATACGTTGATGTTGAGATTTCTGCTGCCACGGTTTTGGCGCTTCAGTGTTTCTATATTCTTCAATTATTCTCAGCGCTTTATTTTTCCCGGCTTCCTGGGCTCCAGTCCTCCCGGTGTCGAGCGCAGCGGGTATGGTGAACTTCGACGGGGTTTTCCGAACTTTGAAATGAGAGTCAACGACATTTTCGCTGTTTATCTTCGGAAATTTTGGGTTACTGTATGCTCCTGTGAACTGTTTCTGGGCCTTGCCTGCACTGAACCCAGATTTCGTGTAATGTCCAACACTGTTTACGAGAGACACGAAGCCTATGTTTGGATTATCGTCGTATATGTAGTACATTAGAACAGGGGACACAAAGTTGAAGTAAAGAAATGCGCTAATTATCTTGAAGAGTATCTTCATCTTGGTCGTTCACAAAGTAACTGCGGTCGGACAATTAATGTAGTGTTCTTATAATTTTTTGTGCTCATATTACTGTTGTTTATTTATGTGTACGAGTTGAAAACAAATAAACTTACTTGATGATTCACAAGATATTCGATGACGACATAATTGTAGGGTTAACACAGTGGCCTATTTTGTCGATAAAAATAATAATTACTAAAGCAAAACTGTCCAAAAAGGTATTATTTAGACAAATAACTAAACACTATAGACGTAACTCCTTGATTTGATCGATTTTAGTTTTTAAAAAACCGGCTTAGTACGTGACTCGCGCATTGAGGTTTTCACAACCAAAACTTTAGTTTAGGTTCCTCAGAAGAGATATACATAGTAACATTTATTATGAGAAAAACCATCTGGCCACCCATTACCTACAAGCTATGGTCAAAATTATACAGGCCTCCAGCGACAGACACAGACAAACGGCGTGTATTCTACACAAGGTCACGTTTTCTACCTTTAAGTACGGAACCCTAAAAAAATGTTCCAGAAATGTGTATATAGATTCTCTCGTGAAAATCATGTCAGTTTCAAAAGGGTTTGAAACTTTAATAAAATCAGGATGAAAATCGGATAAAGATTTTAGATATTGATTGATTGAGACTGAGTACAGTCAAGCGCATATAAATGGTAACACTTGCACAACGAAAACCACTAACAATTTGACACTGACAGCGCCAAATTGTTATCACTTATGTGCGGTTGACTGTACCTATGAGTATGTTAAGTTCTAGTGGAGTTTTAGTAGCTGGTTTAGCATTTTATTGGCAGTAAACAGCAATGATTAGATAAATTGATAGAATTTGCTTTTTTGTACACTAACATTTTAACAAAACTCATTTGTACAAACCCAATAGGTACTAAGGGTGCATGGCGGTCTTGGATGATCAGAAATACTATAAATAAGATGATGTACACATTCTGATTGCTAAAGGTTTGGTTTCCTAGGAAAGCGGATCCACCATATTAGAACGACCGTCATGAAAATCTGTATTTTTCACCAGATTTGTCAAATAAAAACTTTTTTACAAAAAAAAAGTCACTACAAAGTGAAAAACGTGTGTATAACTCCAGCTTCCTCATATGTGATAGAATAATTCTACATATGCCAATATTTAAGGTATAATAGCTGCTATCAAAGTTCCCATTCTTAATTTAGCTGCCACAAAAACTTCGTTAATATGAGTCGTTTAGTGTGTGTTAGCTCGAGTGACGTCACCCCAGCTTCCTCATTCAATACAGACAAACCAGTGAGGTTAGGGTTTTGGACTATAGTCAGAAAAATAAGGCATAATAGCTGCACAAGGAAGGAAAAAACTCAACGATAATACTTAAAAAGTGTTGAAACTACGATCAAAAACGTGTGTGTAAGCTGGAGTGACGTCACCCCAGCTGCTCATGTCATATCTTCCAAACGAAAGAAGCTATATGATTATGTATTATAGCTCAAAAATAAGGCGTAATAGCTGCCATTGGCAGCAAAATTTTCAAATCTCTGGTCAAAATACTCGATGAGTTATTAAACCGATAAATATGTGTAAGCTGTAGTGACGGCACCCCAGCTGCTCATGCCATATCTTCCAAACGAAAGAAGATATGATAAAATTTAGACATAATAGCTGCCATAGGCAGCAAAATTTTCAAATCTCTAGGCCTTGTAGTTTCCACGTAATAAACAAAAAAACAGTTTTCGCGCCAAAAAAATCAAATTATTACTTCGGAGGAGGTAAGGAGCGGCGTTGCCGTTCCGTGCGCTACATTATTACAATTATGTTTGAACTTAGGAAGCATTCTATTAGTATTTTATATGTGTAGTATATATGTATAGTAGTATTGTGTAAGTGTAAGTTTGCGGTCAAAATTATTTTCATTTTGTATATTGAAGATATATAGACTGAGAGCCGACTGAACTTTAATGGAACTATGAATGTAATATTAAAAAATAGATTCTTATCAACTTTACACGACAAGATTTATTATTGTTTTTAAGCAAAGTTAGCCCGCGAAAATAAAGTTTATTGGTTCATCAAATCGTGACATTTGAGAACAATTCTATAGCAAAATTAAAGCAACATCGAATCACAACAAATGTCATTAAAAAAAGACATGGCTGAAAGACCAATGCCTAAAAATGGTTTACGGTTAACGGTTAACGGTTACATTTATCTGAACAATATTTTACCTAGTGAACGTATCCATTAATCTGAACAACACATGTGATTTATGATAAAAATATACGAAATTGTTACACTAAGTGTAACAATTCTTTAATCTTATGTTTAACCACACAATATGACTATAAAAAACTTCAATATTTACATAGTCATTTATATTTTTTTAAACCTACGACACATCGCTGATCCTCATATCTTGAAGCGAATATACTCTGCTCTTTGCCAGTCACTCATAAAATATTGTATATCCGTCTGGGGAGGTGTTCCGAAAACTACAATAAAAAAGGTCAGCCTTTAAACCGATACTTTTCCCTACTGCCTTACTTTATCAGATATGTGGTGTACTAACTGTGAGACAATTATTCATGTTGAAAATAATAATTATTCAACACACTTGTACTAATTACGACCCCCCAGATTCTGAATACACGCAGAAATTATAAAGTTTGTACACGACACAGGTCCTTCAGCACCAAATTTAGTACTAATATTATTATTCTTTAATTTCTTTGGTCCCTTTATATACAATAAACTTAATAAAAATCTTAATATTTATCCACTCAACACAGATCGTTGCAAGAAAAAAGTATCGGATTTCCTACAATGTCTCTTTTATGATGAGACTGAGCAACTTCTAATTGTACCAGGATAGACAGTGATATTGTCATAAATTCATTATCTATAGACAAATACTTGTATGCATATATATTAAATTGATACTATTTCATGTGTTCATTCATAAAAATCACAAGCACACTCACAATGAGACACACCCTCTCACATTCACTCATTCGCCATATTACATAACACAAAGAGAGGTGCAGACCATAAATACAACCTTAGACCATAACTTTTTTCTTTTGTTTTGTAAAATGCTAGCATTTAAGAAATTCTAATCTAATTTAACTCGAAGGGATTGGCGCTGTTAGCCGAGATACAGGTTCCTCCTAGTTCGGCTCCAGATGGTAAAACTTTTGTGTACTTTTGTTTTATCATAGCCCTTAAACTGTAATGTAATCTAAGTACTGTTTTTATAAAAAAAAAAAAAAAGTACTGTTTTTATGAAATAAAGCTTATTATTATTATTATAGTACGATTAAACTGTTGAGTCGGCTCCCTGTCTATAATCTAGTTCAAACTACTTCAAATTGATAATATAGCGCACGGAACGGCAACGCCGCTCCTTACCTTCTCCGAAGCAATAATTTGATGTTTTTGGCCCGAAAACGGTTTTTTTGTTTATTACGTGAAAACTACAAGGCCTAGAGATTTGAACATTTTGCTGCCAATGGCAGCTATTACGCCTAAATTTTTAAGCTATAATATATAATCATATCAGCTTACACACACGTTTTTTGATCGTAGTTTCAACACTTTTTAGGTATGGTCGTTCAGTTTTTTCCTTCCTTGTGCAGCTATTATACCTTATTTTTCTGACTATAGTCCAAAACCCTAACCTCACTGGTTTGTCTGTATTGAATGAGGAAGCTGGGGTGACGTCACTCCAGCTAACACACACCAAACGACTCATATTAACGAAGTTTTTGTGACAGCTAAATTAAGAATGGGAACTTTGATTGCAGCTATTATACCTTAAGTATTGGCATAGGTAGAATTATTCTAATACATATGAGGAAGCTGGAGTTTATACACACTTGAAAAATAACTTTAATTTCGGAAATCGCTGTCGTTGTGTTCGCATTTTCGTTGTTTGCCACCGACTTCCAAAATTAAAGTTATTTTTATTTTTCAGTTATTAAATTGAGAACCTCCTCCTTTTTTACAGTCGGTTAAAAATACCGGTTAAAAGCTTTGTATTTGGATAGCCCCGTGAGTAGTGTGACGTTCACCGCTTTCTTGGTAAACCAAAGCGAAGAGAGAAGGAAACTAGTAATGTTGGAAAGCTCAACAGAGGTGATCACTATGACTTACATATACAATGGACAACAACGACATGCACACCGTACTGTTTCACTTTGACAATGGCTAATTTGTATGATGTGTACAAAAATCTGTCACCTCCTCCCTGTTGTGAAAATGTTATGAGAACAGCTATAGAATCGATTCTCACTGATGGTCTGGCGTTCAGATGAAACGAGTAAATATTGACACGGGCAAAGATGGGATTGAAAGGTTAAAAAAATGGATTTTGAAACGAGTTACAATGGCGGAATCAATCGCACGATGCTAAACACAGCGACCGGCGCTTTCGTGCACTTCGCATTGCATTGGAACGATAAATTTCAAGAAAGAGCTGTTTGGATATTGCACAGTAAACCCAAAGCTGATAAAAGTTACAATGAGCATCATATTCAATTGACACAAATTCAATAAAATTCTTCACAAGTGCTGTAACCCTACCATTAATAATCAAACAATAATACAATCATTCGAATGTTATCAAAATAAAATCTCCCTAATAGTCAGCTACTTTTCACATCACACATTGTTTATCTATATCAACATCATTTAAAAACATTTCGTAGTTTACATTATGCATTGATTCACAATCATGTCGCTAGTCGCCACTCCGACAGCCCGACGTTAAGCACATTACAATGAAATTGATATTGCTCGTCCTGTTCGCTCTCAGCTGTAGAACCAGTGACGCTCGGCTGATAGAAAAAATAACCGATCGAACATTGACTACCGAAACGAAAACGACCGGGTCATCTCCACCCGTACGCCTCACGAGGGATGCGTTCGAAGAAGACTCCGGCACTGGATCCTCCAAGGAAGACCACGTGGGGAGCGAAGAGCAAGTGAAACCGTTCAACAAAAAAGTGAGACTCTTCACCAGATCCAAAGTGTGGAAAGACGAACCGTCGCCTCTCATCCGTGTGCCAAGAGAATCCCACGAAAAGGTAGATAAAGTCAAGAAGATCGCTAACGCATCTCATCATGTAGCAACAAAGCAGAAATCCACTCTCGTGAAGAAACCAATTCCAAAATACAACGAAATGGATTACGATGACGACTTCCAAATGAAGATAAGCCGATCGCCGGTGAGGGTCGTAGACTCCGGTGAACACGAAGACGAAGATTTTAATCTCGACGACTACGATTTTGATGTTAACCATGATGAATTCATCGGCAGAGGTAAGCCTTTAGAACCGAGAACGAAGAGTAAAATGAATCAAGATCGCTCCAATCACCCATCCTCAAAACAAGAAACAAAGTTTGTACCCCATCCAGAAAATAAACCTCAAAGAAAGGCACGTGTGCCGACCGCGTCACATAGGCCCATCTCAAGCAAAAAAGAACGTGCAGTACCAGACCCTCCCAGGAAAGCAGGAGAGAAAGAAGATTACTATGATGATAACACTACTACTCAAAAAGCTCCTGAAAAAGAAAAGGCGCGTGATCTGGATGACGAATTTAATGAGGACAATGAAGAAAGTAAAGAGTTCGAAAGCAAACCTTCATCCGTGAGAACGATTAGGTCACCTTGGAAAATAAATTATTTGGATAAATTTGGAGAGAAAGGTTCTCGCGTCGTGTCTAAAGTACTAAGTATTTTACCTATGTTCCCTCAAGTGCCCAACAAAAACCTGGATCAACAAATTGCCGATCCATCGATGGACCCTTGGCCAGCCAAAGCTTAGAAGGAACAAGATTACATTGAATTTCCAATTATTTTTGATTTTTTGAGTGGTTTTTGCTTTACTAAATTTTTTTAACTGACTACTTAGTACATTAGTGGTGTGGATCGAACTGATTAGTTATATTTAATTCAATAGAGGGTTCGGGGAACTTATTGTACTTAGTTTAGGCAATATGTTTGACTGTGTATTTCTGTAATAAAACATAAAAACCAGATATGTCTTTTTTTTCTTCATCGTCAGTTTAGCTTCAGTCAGCTTCCAGTCTTACCAGATGCAGCTGAAATACCAGTATTTCACATGCGTCGACTACCCGATACGGGGTCCCTTGGTAAGATAGATTGTCTTTTTCTCAATATCAAACAAATCAACAACGCTTTTGTAAATTTTATTATACCCAAAAAAAATATACAAAACATAAAATTATCATTTTGTGTGTTTTGCTTATAACTAGCTTACCTTATTACCCAAGTTTGCATTGTAAATTAACAGTATAAAAAAGAATAACAATTTTGTTTAAATTCTGGTAATTGAATTTAAATATAAATATGTCACCATCTTAAGAGCCTTAGCGCACTGCATGCGGTCTGAATCTGAGTTCTACACCCGAGTTCCATCCGAATTACTAATGTCCAAATTGGATGAACTGAGATTCAGAAGGAGAATTCCCATAATTTTTAAGAACGGTCGCATTTTATTCTCAGTCTCATTCAATCTATCAAAAATACCTCTATTTTCCCTACAGTTTTGACATTGATTGTGACTGCAATGAGATTGCGACTAGATTTTAAACATTTTTAAATCCGGGAATTGGCATTCACATTTAGTGCGCAGGCTCTTTTCTTGGATTCGGATTGTACGCAGTGCGCAAACGCTCTAAGAGGTGCGTCTCGTGTTGAAGGTCCACTAATGGCCTGTTGGGCTATCCTCGTATGACGGGTGCAAATGAGGATAGCCCAATTCTGGCAATCTGCATTCTCAACTTGTTTGAGGTAGTATATGTAAGGTAGTATATGTAAGATTACAAGTATACGCTATGTAAGAGATATCGTCGCGCAAATTGTTGCCATGAATTCAGTACATAATTCTAGAACTAAAAGCGTTAAACTTGTTCGTGGGTTAAAAAATAAATCTGCTCATACAAAAGTGTAATACCTACATGATTAAAATGTTGAAGAAGAAGATTGGGCAGAGAAGAGAACACGCAAGGAACAGTGGAAAGCTATGGAGGACATCTT
The DNA here is from genome assembly GCA_911387795.2 of Apamea monoglypha. Taxonomy (NCBI): domain Eukaryota; kingdom Metazoa; phylum Arthropoda; class Insecta; order Lepidoptera; family Noctuidae; genus Apamea; species Apamea monoglypha. The sequence goes on from OU426936.1 coordinate 13,097,707, forward strand.
TACCCAGTAGTGGGAAAATACAGGTTGATAAATAAAACCGACGAAATATTTCAACGACGCTGGTGGGTCTTGAATCGTGCACTGAATTCTTGGTAACCGTTTGCACGTCGATGTACCTTAGTCCGTGTATGTATTTTTGCCTATTGCATGTTTATTTGTTAAAAGCTAGGATCTATGAAAAAAATAGACTTATATAGATTGGTAGGTACACCACCCCCTACGAATAGGACAATCCCCTATTGTCCTCACTTTTTGTCCAAGTATGTGAAATTCCATGCTGTGGAAGGAAAGTAACAAAAAAATATTGGTAAACCAGACCACGCAACCCAACAACGTGCACTATTTCACTGTCCTTAACAATTCACTTTAGTCAACAACACTTTATAGTATTTTTTTCTCTTTCAGTTAATCACTCAGATGTTTCTGTTCTAGTTATTTGTTGTAATGATCCCTGTGAGTGTCTGTGTAGTCATCATTATTGCTCAGAGCTGCCTCCTTCGCCACGTTTCTGTATTTGTGTAACGAGTTGTCTAACGTATTCAATCTGTCATGTCCTTTGTGACTATTTGCAAATTTTGCATCGTTTGTGTTTCCAGCATTGCTAATAGCATTCATTTGATTTCCTACTGCTGCTGCCGCCTGAGAGCGTAAATATGCTTCAGATCCACCAACATGTGCGTTGTAGCCGCCTTTTTCTATACCTTTTGCACTGCTATTATTATTATCGAAGAATTCCTTATCTTCCTGATACTCGTCTTTATGATAAACTCTGCGAAAACCTTTCTTATTTTCACCTGTGTCTTGATTCGTGGCACGAATGTAATTTAAATTTTTCTTGATGTCCTCCGATCCAAATTTATTTGCAAAATTATCTAGAAAATCTTTGAATCCATTGTATTGGTTTGCTTGGTTTTCAAATCCAGTTTTATGTTGAGAATTCTTCTTTGCACCTATTTCTCCTTTGTCAAATGTATGATCTCGCCTTCTATTTTTTTCTGCTTCCGCGAGTTTTGTATAGGTATCATAATTTACTTTTGCTGGACGTATTGTTGAGTAATAACTGTTCCCTAATCGACGACCGAAACTGCTTTCATCTGATTCGGGCACGTAGGTCTCCTGGTCAATGTCGTCGCCAAAATCTAATCCTTTGAAGATTATTGGGTCATCTTCGTCATTTCTTTCAAAATAATCGTTTAGTACGAATGAAAAGAACGGCCCATCTCCTCCTATAGGGTTATCAGTAGTGGTACGCAGATATTTGGTTGTCCCATCGTACGCCGGTGGATGATCGTTTTCTATAATTTCATGAACTGGAATAATATTTTGAAGTCCGTCTGACACGTAGCGTTTGTCTTTCGCTTTCTGTGTATCAAATATATCTTTATTGTGTTCATATTCATAAGGACTATGGTAAAAATAGGGCCAATTATCATACAAACTTCTAGAACTGCTCCTTATGTCGTCATCGTCCATATGATAGTCGTTGGTACCGTCGTAACCCGCCATATTAATTTCGTTGTTCATGTCTGGAGGCGGGTGGTAGTGCATCAGTGACTTCAGTTTATCGAGCATAGTATCTGATGTGCTCTTTGAAATCTCGTACCTAGCGTCAGCTGCAGATTTTGCTAGTGCATAGTCTACTTCACTCTGCAATGTAGAAGGTGTAGTATAAGGCCTGATTAGGTCCCCGAATTCTGCTGGCGTGTCGCTTCTACTATTTCGAAAAATTTTTGATTCGAAATGATTGTTCACTGCATATGGATCCACAGTCGGCTGTCCAGTCAGTGATAGCACTCCAGGTTTATCAAACTGTCTATAAACATATCCATCTTGCTGCGTGGGTAAATTGGATCTTGATTGTCTTGAAATGTGTTCCGAATACGTTTCGTGTCGAACTGTGGTGTATATTCCGGAGATCACACGCGGTATAAAACATAATATTATGGCAAGGCGGCTCATATTAGCTACATCTACGTGTTTTCAGATGCTCTCTGCAAAATTAACTGGAAATGGTTGTACCTAATCGCGACTATATGAGTTGTTTGTTTTCTCCGCGGTCAACAACATTGTTCTTGTGACAATAGATGGTGTCGGGTCATACGGCTATTGAGAAATATTTCCGGTGTCTACAATGATAAATGGGTGACGAATTACGCTTACTATAGTTTACATTCACCTAGTTTGGTATTTTTACAATCTGCAGGGTCAAATTAAATTAACAAGTGAAACTCCGCAGATGTGAGATATCTAAACACGACAAAACAAAAAAGAAATAAATATGACGTTTTTTTTGTGGGGTCACCGACCGCAGTTAGTGTAGTCACTTGAAATATCAGTTTAAAAATCTGCTGGTTAGTGTGTAAACTTCACAGACGTGGCGCATATCGATATCTCAACACTACATAACTAAAGAAAACAGATTTTCTCAACTCATACTTCAAGTAACAATAACAATCAGCGGTCGTTGAACGCCAAAAAAAAACATCAAATCTTTTTTTTTATATATTTTATCGTATTTACGATACCTACCCATCACGTCTGCAGAGTTGCGCTAGCTAATTTAATTTGACCCTGTTTAGGAATGCATTGTTTTTATGGCAATTCATAGTTTATTTATTTATTTTACTTTTATGCGCAATGGTGTCGTACCTAATTCCTTTATGCATTCTTTGCCGGCTGTCTTGCATAAAATTTATATTCAAGCTACAAAGGGCCTGAGATGAACAAAGTTATAATGACATATAAACAGACTTCTACTAACCAACTACTTCCTTCCCTAACCCCCCCCCCTCCCTTCCTCCCTTAACTTGTTCTCTTACTACTTTTTCTTTGTTTTGCGTGGATGTGACGCATGTTTTCCCCCAAATTGTTATTTTTTTTTGTGAGTCATGTTTACCGCAAATAAAAGTATTTTCTTTCTTTCTTTTAACTACTCTATAAACTATCGCCCGTGCCTTTCTGTTACGCCTTAGACTAGAACTCGGCGCTAAGGAAGGACTCATGCGTTACGGGTATATATTGGAGAGGTAAATAAATACATTGCATTTCTCCCGCGTTACAGCTATAATATTTTCCAAATTTCCGCCTCGGCTCCTTTTCTTGATGATGTTTCTGAAGATCTTGATGACAGGAGTATAGCAGGCTCTGCCAGGCGCGGATACAAGGGGGCGAGGGGGTAACGGGTGTATGTGTGTATTGCCCCAGGGCTTCAACCAAGCTGAGACTAAAACTCTAGTATAGTTTCATAACCTGTATTTTTTACTTTGTACAGGTGCAGTATATTACTAAGGGCTGATTTTTCAATCGACAGATATTTTTTATTCGTGTAATAAAATTGAAGTTTGACAGTTTTTGTATGTATGTACTGTCAAAAATTAAAAATTATTCCTCGAATAGAAGTTATCTGGCGATGGAAAAATCATCAGCTCTCATAAATCGAAGACACCTCGAAAAGGGGGACTCATAGTTGAATTTACGGAAAATATGTGCCGAAGGCTTAATTAAAAGGCTTGCACGGCTTCCTTCCTCAGAGAGAAACATTTGACCCCCTTGAACAAAAACCTAGACGCCTCGGCTCTGCGTCAGATCATCCCTTTTATTAATCGATTCGCACGAATTTACTCGCCCAAAAATTGCGAATCGTCACTTCTAAATGGGTTACTATTTATTACTTCAACTTTCCAACAGGTATGTCGACCTGCGGCCAGCGAAAATAAATACAACGACAAGATAATTTTGAAAACAAATGACACTTTACACAAATTATTTCAAACGCTCATGTAACGTAGGTACTTTCATTTGAGATTGATTACGCAAAGTTAGTATATATAATAAATTCAATTACAAGTTTTAATGAATCGCCTTATTGGTCTCGTGGCAATTTGCTTGCAAACCTCGAAATATTATAATTCTCGGTACGGGCAAAGTTTAATACGAGCCTCGTGAAATCGACCCTCGTTTTGATGACAAAATAGCTAGGTAATAAAGAATTAGGCCCAACTGACTATGATATTCCATGCGCTCTATGCAGGACAAAACACAACTGGGGTTTGAGAAAATGTCACTCCTTTTGGTAGATTTCTTTAAGAGCAGTGGTGGCCCAGTATGGTAACGGGTTACGAGTTGTAGGTCGTAGGTTCGAACCCAGACAAGCGCCTTACTTTGTGTTAGTAAATAGTAATTTCATCACCACTGCTCTCAAAACGATGAAGGAAAACATCGTGAGGAAACCGGCATGTCTTAGAACCAAAAATTCGAAGCCATGTGACATGTAGGTACCAACCCACACTGGGTCCGCGTGGTGGATTACAGTTCACTCACTCTCACAGAGAGGAGGCCTGTGTGAATATTATAGTGATTATGCTTATATGCTAGTGGCGCCGATTCCTTTGTTCACAAACTAAACTAAATTTAAGTCCAGTGCATCTTTTGTCTTTCTATTTCATTAAGAAAAGGACAGAAGATAAATATTAGTTTAATCTGTATAGTTAGACAAAGGTGTAGGTATCCACAATCTGCCATTTGCATAAACGGTCTTCTAAATAGCAAATGTGGTGCATGGTCATTCCCTGCAATCTTTGCCCAATAAAACCTCTAGTAAAGTCCTCTGAGACTAACGAAAAAGTGCCAAAACCATGCCACAAAAAATGGAATACAGTCTACAAAATTCGTCACATCTATTCAATTAATAGCTATAGAAAAAAATCAGTTAAATGAGCTATCGCAATTGGTTTCACTCCGTTTACTACAAACAACAGAGGTGTGGCCTTCGATTAGTCTTGGTCGCAGCGGCATGCGATTAGTCGCAATGTCGCATGGAGCGCGTAGCCTGCATCTGTCGCAATTCCATTGTTTATGTTGACAGGACAGGAAATAAATGCCTAGTTAGCCGTATTGTAATGGTCTAGATTTTCTATGTAAAACAACGGTTGGTTTAGAGGTCATTGGCTTCTGCGCTGTGTCTATGGTACCATTCCTTGTGTCAAGCAGTTTGATCCAGCTGGTTGTAGTTACGTTAGTTCAAGCTCAGATTTGGTGCAACTGCAACTGACTGCTAGATATGTGAGCTATTTGTTTAGAATTTTTTAGGTGCCTTTTGTAGCCGGGTTTTTTTTTTCATTATAAACGTTTTAGTGTGTATATTTTTGGAATCGTTTCCTCGAGCCCTTTATTTTGATACCACATGCCACGTAAGATCATGGCACAAAAGCTTTTTTTTTAGACACTACATAATAATGTCTAAAATCTGCCAAAAAGGGCGGATCCAGGATTTATTTCTGGAGAGGCACATGGGCAAGACAGTTAAGAAGTGTCTCCCACATGTAGCATTGCACTATTATGTTTTTGGGATTCATTATTTTTCCCTTTATTATTAGCCCGGGCCCCTTGCTGTCAGCCATTAATGTCAGCTATCGATTTATATAGGTACTACGCGTGGCCGCCATGTTGAAAAAAAAAAGCAAAATGGCCGTATGCCACGGACCTTCAAATCCTTTTGGTAACGTATTAGAGCAGAACAACTTTTTGCTTGCCCAGTGTACTTTTGTGAATGCAGACTCATGTAGTATAATAGACGGGTTACGAGGGCGGAGTGATAAGTCTGGTAAAAATCTATTTTGGAATAAAATGATCGCAAATTATATGGAACCTCCTTGTTCACAACACTTTTGAAGGACTAAATTAAAATTTTCAGCTAGTACTGCCGGTTAGTTTTTTTTTTAGACAGCCATTAAAGAAAAACAACTGAACACGTTTTTGCAATGATGGAGAAAAGTGAATTTCGTGTCGTGATTAAACATTATTTTTTGCGCAAAAAAACTATTACGGAAACGAAACAAAAACTTGATAAATATTATGGGGACTCTGCTCCGTCGATTAAAATGAATCATAAGTGGTTCAACGATTTTCTGTGTAGTCGTACAAGCACAAGTGATGCTGTGCGTCCAGGACGCCCAGTTGAGGCCACTACTCCAGAGATGATCGCTAAAATCCATGATATAGTGTTGAACGACCGAAGAGAAAAAGTGAGGGAGATAGTCGAGATAGTAGGCATCTCAGACGAACGTGTTCGCAATATCTTAGACCAACACAACATTTAGATTTGAAGAAGCGATCTGCGCGATGGGTGCCGCGTTTACTGACTGTTGATCAAAAACGCATGCGTGTGACCACTTCGGAGGCAGGTTTGGCGTTGTTTCAACGGGATAAAACCGAATTTTTGTGTCATTTTTTATCAGTAAGTAGACGAAACATGGATCCACCACCATACCCCAGAAACCAAGCAACAGTCGAAACAGTGAATTGCTACCGGTGAATCAGCTCCAAAGAAGGCCAAAGCAGTTTTATCGGCCCAATAAAGTGATGGCTACAGATTTTTGGGATGCACGTGGGGTAATCCATATTGACTACCTAGAGAAGGGTAAACCGATTATGCCAATTTATTGGACCAATTTGACAAAATTTCACGGGAAAAACGACCGCATTTGACTAAGAAGAAAATCCTCTTCCATCAAGACAACGCACGAGTGCACACCTGCGCGATTGCCATGGCCAAACTTCATAAGTTGCGCTATGAGTTGCTTTCTCACCCACCGTATTCGCCAGATTTAGCCCCTTGCGACTATTTTCTGTTTCCGAATTTAATAAAAATGGCTTGGTGGGAAAAGATTTGGCTCCAACGACGAGATCATACACGAAACCAATGCCTATTTCGAAGGGTTACCTAAGTCGTACTTTAGGGAAGAGATCGAAAAGCTAGAGAAACGCTGAACGGATGAAGTGCATTGAGTTACAAGGAAACTACGTTGAAAAGTAAATAATAATAATTAAATAAAATTGACTCCTTGTTTAATTTTTACCAGACTTATCACTCCGTCCTCGTTTAGTAATTGGCGAAACAACATAATATGTGATGGACTCGACATCTAATGATCATTTGTAAAATATAGAATTAAGATTGTTGTTTTTGATGCTTAGTTTATGTAGGAAGGCTGTAGATCCACATAACTGTACCTACTTGATTTTCTTTTTGTGTATATGGTTGTATAATTGAGTAAATATAAATATATTTTGTTTACTTTTGCATGCGTCAGGGTAGTGTGTTGGAACCGCTTTTACATCTTATTTTGTACCCACATTCATTGCAAAATATATTATTTCTGATTTCTTTCTGAATGGTGATAAAACAAATATAAAAACTATTTTCTCGATAGCGATCGTTAGACCCGTAATCAACTAACCAGCTGTGTGTGATATCGATACCCAACACGTCCGTAATTTCACCAAATAATTTAATTTGACCTTGTACCCTTGTAACACAAGACGTGTTACTTATAGTTATATAAACTTTACGCCATCGTTATTGGGAAAGTCTGATACACGATGGTCACGTGACTATAGATATAAGTTTTTTATATTTCTATGAACGTGACTGATTTGGCCCCATAACTAGACGGGCAATTCTCGTAATTTTAAGAACGTTCACAGTCTGATCTGTGTCAATCTGTCTTAAATATCTCTAATTTCCCTACGTTTTTAACATTGATAGTCACTGAGATGAGATTGCGACTAGATTTTGAACGTTTTTAATTACGGGAGTTGGGATTGCTATTTTTTTTTTCAAAATTATGTTTTTTTTTTAACCGCTCTTTCCAGAGCTGCCAAGGACCTATCTTTATAAAAAGCAGTCCAGCTCATCCCGCCAACTCCGCCTAGGCCTGCTGCGATGTCGTTTGCCATTAAGGGCCCTCGCCCACGGGCGACTTTTTGTAGCGATGCAGTCGCGATGCTCTCGCGCGTAGCATCGATACAGACGCGAAGCAGTCGCTAGCTGTGTGCCCGCGCCCACGGGACCAGATTCAGTCGCGATGCAAACGCGATTTGGATCAGTACAGTTGCAAGATGGACTCCGTTGAGGCAACATTAGTCACGTTGTCTTTGGTGCTGCTTTTACGTAAGCAGCCGAAGCGTAGGCAACGGAAGCAGCGTCAATATTGGATGCATCCATTTAATACCCAGAGATTACTTTGTGGACATCATGTAACAACATTCAAACAACTCAAAAATTATGATCTTAAATTCAAAAGTTGTTATAGAATGTCATATTCGGTCGCGCGTTTGTATCGATACAATCGCGATGCAGTAGCGCGTTGCAAATGCGACTAACACGCGTTAGAAGTGATGCTGTCGCGCGTTTGCTAAACGCGCGACTGCATCGCTACAAAAAGTCGCCGTGGGCGAGGGCCCTAAGCGGGACCCACTGGGTCGTAAGTTTGGCCCATTGATCGCCTGACATGCGGCAGATCTATTCAGCCCAATTCATTTGAATCGTGCAGCTTTCCGAGTGACACCAGTTATTTTAGTGATGGAACGGATTGTTGTATTCTTAACCCGGTCCACAAGCTTAATACCCAGGTAAGTTAGGCTTACAAAATAAAACAACAAATTAGTCAATCAATTTTATTTATTTGTATATCAATTTTAGAATAACCTTCATTATTACAAAAATAATATTCTCTACGTTTATTTTGTACAGATCAAGCCACATTGACAATTTTCGTTCGTTAAGAGAAGTTAAGGGTAAAGTCTGGAGTACAACGTTGGTAGTAAATGCGAACTATGTCCAAAGAGTAAAAATTTCCGTAAAGGAATATACATTTCGTGGCGCCAAACTTGTGAATTTGAAATTCCATCTTGCTTTTTCGTGTTTTGACGTATAAAATTAACTTATGGGTGTAATAAGTTATAACATTATAAAATATAAGGGTCGATTTTTCCAACGCCAGATAATTTTAACCGAGGAATCATTTTTAATTTTTGACAGTTCTTCCATGTAAAATCTGTCACACGTCAATTTTATCCCACTTATAAAAATTATCTGTCGATTGAAAAATCAACCCTTAAGCTGATAACATTAGCCAACCAGGCAGCTTGATTTATACAGTCCGGCCGTTGAGAGAATACGTTCCTGGTCCCTGTTAGTGCGACAATTCTAGTAGCTAATAAAGATCAAATTCGCAAAACACGCATTCGTTTGTATGAAACTGACAGCTTTCAGGAACGCATTAACTGGACGGCCGGATTGTATGTTAATATATTAGCCTCTCAGAAATCAGTAATGCTATACTGTAAAATCTAACCGTGAAACAGGTGAAGTGAGCTGTCAATGTCAAGGATCAAGTGGAATGACAGCTCACTTCACCTAAGTTTTCACGGCGAGAATTTTACAAAATAGATCAGCATTTGCCGTTTTATGACTTTTTAATGTCATCATGATTCTAATGTGAGAGAAAGATGGAGCTATACATGGCCGAGCACCATCCTTTTTTCGGACTGGAATCATGGTAGTATTTTACTTCTTAAAACGGCCACCGGAATTAATCTTACGAAGCCTGGTTGTCTATTTAATTGTACTAATTACGATTTAAAACTCAATATTGGATATAACATGAAATATTTATAATTAAGTACCTATGTTTCCATATGTTCATGTATAAATGCATTGTAATCCACGAAAAATAATGATTTTCAAGTCATTATAAAAACGAAGAAAGAATTAAAACAATAATGCTATTTCTTTTGATAAACCATTTTGTGATAGAAATTATTATGTATTATAAGCTACAATGGGAAGATAATTATTTCGACTTTGGAGTTTTCGAATCATTAATCTTGTGTTAAAGCTATGGTTTCCTAGGAGAGCGGAGGCCACCACATAGCGTCCGCAATTTACCGGCGAATGACGTCACTGAAACGTTATTCATGTAAGTTAGTGTGTTTTCCTAGAGAACTTTTTAACACCGTAAAATCACCATCATTTTCATGACGACCGTCACTGCGACAGCTATTTGGCGGCTACCGCTGTTCTAGGAAACCGTAGCTTTAAACACAAGATTAATGGTTCGAAAACTGTAGCTGTACGCCGCCTTATTTTATGTACGGTTTGCCAAAGAATTAAGTATACAAACAACTTTTACGTGTAAGGGCGAATTTCACCAAACTTTTGTACCTAGAATAAGTCTTATGCTGAGAACAAATTTTGAATTTTTGACCGTTTTTCCATAAAAGAACTGTCAGACGTCCATTTTGTTCCACGGATAAAAGATTTTGGTAAAAGAGACTTTGGTAAAATTAGCCCTAAGGCATATTATAAAGTAATTTAATGTTTTTTGCATTGTGTTTTTAGCCTGCACACTTAGCTCTTTGTCCATAAGTACAATACGACCGCTCTGAACACAGGCTCTCCGAACGTTCGCGCATGTTCTCTCACTCGCACTCGCCTCACGTCACCATATGGTTCCTAAAAAAATATATTGCGCAGCCTTCCGCGCGAAGTTCGGACCGCCCATGACTCAACGGCCATATTGCATAGAGGTAAAATAAAAAAATAAACTTAACAAAATGACATATTATGAGAATATTTATTTACTGTAATGATACATTATTGTGTATATGGACGGTTCGATGTGAAACTGACTTCGCAGATATGTACATGTTATTGCACAGTTAAGAAACGTTACGTTTATTAAGACAACGCTTTCATTTCATTTATATAAAAACAAAACATCATACATTTACGTATTTATAGTATTGGTATAATTAGGTGAGCAAGACTTTGAAAAGTCATATTTAGGCTCCCGCAGATGGGCGTATACGTTTTGCGCGCATTCCGCCTTAGGGCGGGACTAACCACACTTATGCAGCTCTGTTCAGCGTTTTTCCATAGAAAACCACGATTTTGTGTATACGCCTCCATTCAACTTTACGGATGCGTACGCATTCAAAAGCTGAATAAGTGTGGTTAGTCCCTTAGGGTGCATTTTTTGGGGCTGATCAACTGAAGACCCCAAATCTCATTCTATTGGTAAGTAGTACATAGTCTGTAGGCAGAGAATTAAGCTGCTAAGATCAGGTGAAGGCAGCGATACTCACTATATAGGGCCGGATATCCGATATTTACTCAGCAGTAACTTCAAGATCTTCTCACTCCATACAGCCAGAATAAGGTTGACATCCGAAATAAATAATAATACATGCATTATTTACTTGCTTAATTATGATAACACAAGCTTTGGAGGCCGCACCAAATACCACCAGGCCGCACCAAAAAACAAACAGGCCGTACACAATCGATGGACGAAAAGTTTGAGTATCGCTGACGAGAAGGTGTACGACATCATAATTCGGAATTATAATGTTCCCGTTGTTACAAAACATTTGTATACAATATTGTAACATTATTCTTTGAGTTTACAATAATAAATGCTACAAGGAAGGCAGTTTTCTTGTCATGGTGCCTGTTTGAAATGCAAGACATGCAAGAATCTCTTTCTCTCATTTGTTATGTCTCTGGGGTGGCTGCGCCGGCGATACAGATGTCAAGACCGCCGCTTGTTGCCCATGAAATAGTATAAAACTTTCATGCATGCAAGACTAGGTACTGATAGGTAAAATCTGGCTTACTCGAGGTTCCACCAAATATAAAATTCTTAGATACTTAATTTTTAAGAGTTATTGTTATTGTAATAAAAATCTTGCATGTTCTTGCATCTCATTTTTTGGATAACAACCTCGTAAAAGTTGCCACACGTTAAAAATACAATTAATTGAGCCAGTCCTATAATTCCAAATTATTATTTTTCAAGTCCCGAATTAAAAAATCAGATCTTTGGCTGTATGATACTGGTAACAAAATATATTATTTTCAACGTCAATTTCTTTAAACAACCGTTTTCTTAGAGATCAATAATAAATTATCGATCTATTTGTTTTTGAAATATTCAATATATTAACATTTCTTGTTCTAGTAATTGAGTCTCGGTTGGTAGGTTGCAAAAGTGAGAAAAAGGATAACAAATTATAGTAAACAGTTTGCCAAATAAGTTCCATAAAGCTAATTTCAAACAAAAAAAAAAAAAAGTTAGAAGCCGTTTCAGATTTTTTCATGTTAAAAAAAGAGATGAAAGAATAAAAAAGTTTTTTTTTTATCTTTAACTCACTTTTGCCACTATCAACGTTAAAACGATAAACACAGCTGCCGACTTAATCCGAGGCACTGTTAGAACATAATAAAACACGTTGCTTTACATTAAGTTAAAAATACCACAACACAATTATTTCACCATTCGTCTACACGCGATGAAGGGCAATACGCGGCCATAGACACGCTTTCATCGCGTAGTGTGATAGAAGTATGTTTCAACCTTTATTTAACAACGACAACGGGTTCATCCCGTCGCCATATAATCAACTTCCATTTTTAAAAACATTTTCTATATTCAGATATTCGCGTTCCGTTCCACGTTCACTATCCGTATCTATCCGTACTAAAACTAAGGAGTTCATGCTAGACTACCTTCCTCCGATCCGAACGGAACGCTAAAACCATTTATTACTATATCATAAGACGCAATATTAAAAACTATTATTTCGCTAATATTTAAACCTACTTTTCGTCTAATAAAGGCCTACGCAAAGAGGTTTTGAAGTCCACGTGTTTACATACAACCAGACTAGACAATAAAGGCACTAACTCGCAACGAATTAAAAATATATTACTGCAATCTTAGGAACACCAAACATCGCGTTATTAGCCGGTTGAATGCTGTAATTACAGAAACAATTAAAAAGCCAATGTGTCTCCCGTGTCGCGGGGATCCACGGATTTTATCGTGTTTACATACCGATACCCATCACGTCTGCAGTTTCGCTAGCTAATTTAATTTGACCCTGTAGTTCTGACCATAGTCAAACCAAATCAGGAGTACTCCAAAGAAGCATACTTAGCCCATTACTTTTCCTCATTTACTCGTATTCAGCGGGTTATGTCACTCAGATAGAAATCGCTCTACAAAACAAAGTTTTTTAAGAAGTCGAACTACTATAATTTACGGTCGAGTACGGTAAGTAATTTACAAATGTGAACACTATCAATTTTAAATAAAAGTTACGTGGACAAAATAATCTTGATACTTGAATATAAATGACACTCAAATGCAAAGTCAATATTTGGCATTCACAAGATCAACTGTTTTCACTCTTAAAATATAAACAGAATTTTATTTAAGCAACATGCATCACTCATGCGCTGACACACTTTGGTCAAGCAGAAACAACGTAGATCGTTTAACAGACTTTTTTTAATATTATATAAAATAAAAACTATATTAAAAATATAGGAGACAGCTAAATAAATACTAATATTTGGTTTCTATGAATACTACAGATGTTAAAATACATATCACTTAAAGAAAATAATATTATGCAGTACATGTCAAGAAAAAGTGTATTAATGAGTAACGATTTTAGTAAATATCAATATTGATGATAGAACATTATTAGACCAGTTGAACGTCTAATTTTAAACACATTTTTGACATACAAACACAGTCACAGCTTTTTTTTTTTAAACTTCACATTTACAACTAAAATATTTGTGACGCGAGATTAAAGTTAAAATTATTTTTAATTTTATTTAAGTATAGAGTTACTATATCACTCAAATCGTATACAGGAAGACAATAATAAGTACACGATTCAGATGCATTATTATTAACAAAAAAAAAACAAAAAAAAAATACGCGTGCGGCACGGTACTCGTGTTAAAAGTGAAACTTCTTAAAACATGAAGAATAAGAGAGATTTCGTGTGAGAGACAGAGAGAGTTACATCTTTCTTCTCTCTCATGTAATGAAATGTATCATTACATAACACACATGTTTAAGCAAATAAATATTATCTTATCTATCTAATATGCACAAACGTGACGCGTCTTTTAAATTTCACTCACAATTCTCGTCCAATTATCGAATCACTGCCTAAGAAGCTTCACTTAAAAATATATCCTAACTAGGAAACACAAGCCAGTCAAGTCAAACACAAAATTTAAATAAGCGAACATAAAAAATAAATTTAAAGCTCTAAGCGTTAACCATACTTACTTAAAGGACCAAAACCTCTTAGGCGTCGCATAATCTAACATTTCGCATAGAAAAATATCTATAGTACTATAACTACATTAACTTTAGTAAAACGAACATTTTCTGGGAGAGCTCGATCGTGGAAGTACTCTTGTCGAATGGAATCCGGCTCGAGGAGGTTATCTGAAAGTAACAAAGGATTTTGGGTAGTAAAATTATCGATAATACCTATGGCCTGGTTCAGCACCATCCCAAATAACACTGTACTATGAAAATATTGTAAAATAATTTTAAAAAGAGTAGCTATGCATTTTTTTTCCGGGTCTTCTCCATAGGAAACATACAATTTGGAACCGTGCACCTAATTTCTGACGTTTCATAAGTTGAATGAGTTTGTATATCAGATCCGGATAAATTCCAGCTAATTTATTTGTAAGATAATTCCACGTCAATTCTGTTAAAATTTTGTAAACAGAAAAAAAAACTATTTTTATTTGCCATTAACGTCCCACTGTTGGGCAAAGGCCTCCCTACTCTCTCTCCACCTTTCTCTGTCCATAGCTGCCATGGGCCAATCTTTATTAAAGGAGTAATTAATAATCTTAACCAAAAACTACACGAAACAACCTTCAGCATTATAAAAAAATATGTATTTAGTGCTTTTATAGCTAATTAAATGATAAGTTGTCGTTGAAACAGTTCAACAAATCTACAAAACAATATTATGAAATGCAAAAAGATTCTCTCCGGCGGGGAATCGAACCCCGGTCTCCCGCGTGACAGGCGGGGATACTTACCACTATACTACCGAAGACTTGTCAAAGTTAACGAAATTTAGCGTTCTGTCACAGAATAACTAATAGTACTAAATTCTGTTTAAAATCGTACTGATGATTTGTATTTAATTTTGTCGAATTTTATCCAAATAAGTACACGGTGTGAGGGATTTCAATTAAAACAATTAGTATAATAACTGCCACGTCAAGCAGATGAACATGACGCTAGCGGAGGTTTAATATTCAAAATTTTTTGCCCAGTTGTGTATGTAGTAATGAAAATAAGTTTTGTGATTTTAAAATATACAGCACAAACGACCTATTATCCCAAATGCATTCGATTCTCTTTTTTTACTACAAGAATCTCGAAATTTGCTTAGCGTTTAATTACTTATTTAAAAAAAAACAAATATATTCAAAAATTTTACGAATCTTTCGTTAAGTTTGAGAATTATTCACTATATATTGATAAAAAAATTATAATAATCACATACAATTAATTAAACAAGGTCAGCCAATGAGTTTTTAATAAAATAAAAACAAAACAAAAACACAAAAAGATTCTCTCCGGCGGGGAATCGAACCCCGGTCTCCCGCGTGACAGGCGGGGATACTTACCACTATACTACCGAAGACTTGTCAGAGTTGGCGAAATTAGCGTTCCTTTAGTAATGGTTTGACGACGTTAAAATACTCGTCCTATGATATTACTACTGAATGAGTTGAGATCTTTTATCTATTTACGCATGCTGCCTACATAATACAAAGCTTTTGGCTCGCCGTTTTTAATATCGATTCAGAACTGACAGATACCATCAAATCGTTTCTGAAAATCGAGTTTTAAATCGATATTCGTGCTTGAGCGTTGTTCTAGGTTTAGATGCCTACAGATTTGCTCGATTGTTGACGATCGACACGTTTTTTCTATTGTACTTCTGCTCCTCTAAGACGTAGTAGTGTAGCTTATGTAAGTTGCTTAGCAGAATAAATAGGTAATTAATAATTATTTATCTGACATACAGTGCCCCCCAAAAGGTTTTTTTGTTTTTTTATTAGCCTACACTCTCTGCTCTCACTGCTTTATTCGATTTCATGTTTTGATTGTTGTTTGTCTCGAATCATATTATGTTGCTATGGTTTATTTTATTTCTTGTCTTGTTTGTTGTTTTTATTTATTTGTGTATAATTGCATGCTACACTGGTTGACGTCATCACGTTAACGCCGGCTGCCGCTGAAAACCAGCGCTGGGGCTCTGTCTCGTATAGAGTCTTAGCATTATGCTGAGCGATGGCCGTTTTGCGTGAATGTGACGCATGTTTACCCCCAACTTGTTAGTTTTTATTGTGTGTTTATGTTCTTTTTTATGCGTCATGTTTGCCGCAAATAAACGTATTTTCTTTCTTTCTTTCTTCTTTCTTTAGTAAAGAAAACACGTTGCGATCGTCAAAAATCTATGAAATCCGTAGGCACCTTTATAGTTTTATGTCATCATCTGCCAAGCCCTTTCCCAACTATGTTGGGGTCGGCTTCCAGTCTAACCGTATGCAGCTGAATACCAGTATTTTGCATTGAGCGACTGCCTATCTGACCTCAACAACCCAGTTACTGGGTAATACGATACCCCTTGGTAAGATCAGACTTTCAGACTTCTGACGACCCATACCGACTGTGAAAGACCCACGAATGACAGCCGGGACCAACGGTTTAACGAGCTTTCCGAGGCACGGAGGGTTCTTGGTATAGTATGTAGTAATATTATGTTCGTGCACTGTTACCTCACGTGTCCACTGACTGGTTCGCGAGCGAGCCGTCCCACGCCGCCTCCTTGTGTAGAGCAGCCTGGCGTTTCTTTTCTGTAATTAAAGGAAATAACAATATAAATGTTTTAATATTTGTGTGAAAATTTAAGTAGGTGAAGTGTGGATTTTTTAATTATTGATACTGGTGGGTGTTTTGTCATTCTTAGCCTATAGCAGTCGACTTGCATGACAGGTCTCTGAAGATCACTTCGTCATTCAACTCGACTCTTAACTACCTTACCTTTGCCGATTCGCTCACTCCAGTCAAGATCACGTGTACATACCAACGGTCATCGGTTCTACGGCTAATATGCCATCCCATTGCAACTTTCGTTTGCTTTTTTGCGAGTGGCTGACAAACATGAATTTGCCAGCAATCTTCATCATCTGCCTAACCTACGTTGGGGCAAGATGCAAATGAATACGAGTATTTTACATGGAGCGACTGCCCATCTGACCTCCACAACCCAGCCAGCAATGATGAGCCAAATGGGTTCGGCGAAACTGGCCCATTTTTTGGGCTAGGTTAGTAGTTAGTTCAAGGGCTACCCTTTTATATTTTCATAGCAATGTATTATCGGAGGAGCAGTGCTCTCCCAGTGGTATTTACCATCATAACTGCTCTCAAAACGGTGAAGGAAAACACCGTGAGGAAACCTGCATGTCTCGGAATCAAAAAAGTCCAAATCATGTGACATCTACCAATCGGCACTGGGCCCGCGTGGTAGACAACAGCTCATTCCTTCTCGAAGAGAGGGGGACCGGTGTCCCAGCACCACAGGCTGATTATGCTTATACTATTGTAGCGGTATCTACAACGCCACATGCGAACAACGCGTCATACTGACGTCACGCAAATCCTGCATCCCGCAAGCAGAGTTTACCGCGCAATTAGAATGGATACAATTTCCCAACATCAAACGTTGGGCAATTGCCCGCCAGACACAACGCCAGTCTGGTTGGAGGATCCTCCCTTTTCTATGGAGGATGAGTGAACTTTACACCCTGTTCCTCATACCTCTAAACTATGTATATTTTATCTCACCTCGTGCAAGGGTAATGAGTCTCCTCTCTTCAGCTCGCTCCTGTCTCGCTGTACTAAGTTTGACACCAAGCGCGCCCGAGACCAACCGTCTTGCAAGCGCCGTGCACGTTTCTGGTCGTTGTCTGTAACATCATACAAATAAATGAGAAATAGAACGCGACCACAATATTATCTGGAGGTTAAAAGCAGTCAATGCTGGCAAAACCGCAGCGCTACGTGATAACTGAGCTGCGTTCTGAATAAATCAATATGGTGTTTTAAAAGATTAAAGAAACCCAGGGGGTTTCCTACGAAGTGCAAAGTGCGAATGATCGGATCGGACCGACACATGGCCGAACCGAATATTATTGAAAAATGCGAAAAATGTTCGGATCGGCTCAGTTGGGTCGGGATAATATTATAAAGAGAATATATAATATAATAATATTATAAAGATACAATATTCGAAAGAGTGTAGGATCGGGACCAACCGAACCAAATAGTAACTTCGTAGCAGGAAACGGCCCAACATTCAGCCGATACCACTTCGGAGTAAACCCCCTGTATAGGACAAAGACTCACAAGCTGAAGCAAGCAAGCTATGATTCTGAACTCAGGGGGTCATTCCATACATTTTGATCGCGTAGGTATAGCAGTTTTCTATGAAATAGCTATTTTTTTTTTATAAACGACAAAAATTTCGTCGCTCGGGGGTCTAGAATCATGTGCTGAATTCATGTTTACAGTTTGCGCGGCGGTAAATCCTTCTTTTCCCTTATTCCTACTGGATTTCAGCCCAAAAAAATCTGGCCTTATTGTATGTAGTTGGGAAAAAACGCTGTATCCTTAAACTACGCACTTACATAATTACTACAATCACTTTGGCTGACGAGCTGTGTGCGCGATGGGATTTTTCATCCCCTATTTAACTTCCACCGTTTAGGGGACAATTATCCAATAAGGAAATTAATTTTCAAAAATCCTTCCTTAGAATGACCGCTAAAGAAGGAACTCTTGCGCAAAATTTCATGCCCACAGCGGTTTAGCCTGTCAGTGAATGAATGAATTTAAGTTTATTAAGCAGATAATTAAAGACTTCTATCGATACTCACCTATAAGGCTGCAGGAACTCTGCACATTTCTTCGCTTTGTTTCTGGACTCGAGAGTGGCGGCGTGGAGCGGCCGACATCGCACCAGGGGACGTTGCGCCGATAGTACTTCGCTAGCTGGAATTAAAAAGAAAATGGGTTAGATCAAGAATTTAAAGAAGTCTTTATAATTAAAGCATGGCCCAATTAAAAGTGAAGTGTAGTGGGTGAGTGTGGCTCTGTCTCGCATAGTGTAACAGTATTAGTCTGAGCCGAGGATTTGACTGAATGAGTTTTTGTTGTTGTTGCTTTTTTTTTTTTAGTTTCTTTGTGCGTCACATTTCGTGCACATAAATATATTTTCTTTCTTTCATCTTTATTTGGAATGTGAATGTGTATAAGGGGTATTTAATTGCAACGTAGTCGCACCAACCCGCATAGGACCCGCGTGGTGGATTACGGCCCACTCCCTCTCACAGACAGGAGGCCTGTGTCCCAGCAGTGAGGACATTATAGGCTGATTATAATGAGTGGCATTTATAAACTTAATAATAAGAATAAGAGGAAGTTATCTTTATAATTTATGGAAACTTCATTTGTAAATGCTTTGGTACTTTTCATTGTAGATAAGGTAGAAGTAAGCCCCTTTTCCCAAAGGGGCTTAAATCAAGATTTTAAGTAAATATGATCTCAGTCTGTTTGAATCTTAAATCTACTAATTTTCATATCAACTAAAGTATTATACAACGTAATAAATAAATAAATTCTAATGAATAGCTAAATATTAACAGTCTTGAATTTAATTACTATTATGGCATAATAAACAAAAGAATTTGACCTCGTAAACGTTTAATTATAAATATTATTTAATAACGGATATAAAACTTAAATTTAATAAAAAGTTAAATAATAATATTCATGTAAGATAGTCGTAATATGACTTTATGGGCGAATGCGGTTAGTAATTAATTCGGCGCGGCTAACAAATTGATGATTTTACAACTTCTGTCGATTATAGTGGTCGAATTGCTGGTTGTTATACGATTGTTTTTATCGCCGTCGAAATCAGTCAATCCGTTCTCGAGGTATCATTAGAAAAGCCGTTCCATTAAAAAGTATGAGAAAATCAATTATCTGATTTTTTTTTTTTCGTGGATTTTTCCCATGTTTTAATAGTTATTCTGCTATTCGGGGTGGACACAACCAAGTCTGGTTAATTACACACTATCACCTTTTTTTTTAATAAATGGAATCTCGCAGTTCAGCCTATGAGGTTGTCGCCTGCTTAACCGGGCTTGCTACACACTAAACCGATTTTGTTTTTTTTTATATATTTATAGATTTATCGGAATAGTTAGTCCGATTAGTCTCTGGTTTTTAGAGATATCATTGTCATAGATTGTAATTGTTTCTATTAGTGATGTACAGACGCCAGCAGGTCAAGCTACCCGAAACTGTCAAAGTTTCCCAATCAATCTTGAACCTTAGTGCTTTAGCGATAAAGTTGAAAATTTATTAAAGAAATTTGACAGATTGTAGTAGCTTGATGTGCTGGCGTCTGTACTTCAGAAAGGTTAAGTACGAGTACTCGCAACCGTCGTGCGTGTATGACGAGATGTACGGACGCCAGCACATCAAGTTACTACAATCTGTCAAATTTCTTTAATAGATTTTCAACTTTATCGCTAAAGCATTAAGGTTCAAGGTTGATTGGGAAAATTTGACAGTTTCGGGTAGCTTGACCTGCTGGCGTCTGTAAGAACGAAAACGAGGCAAAAGGAGTATGTAAGTATCGTACATAAAGGTGGTGGTCTGTAGTTTCTGCCTGCCCCCATGGAAAGAAGGCGTGATCTTAAGTATGTATGTTATTGACACATTATGATGAGTAGCATAATCAGCCTATAATGTTCCCACTGCTCCGACACAGGCCTCCTCTGTGTGAGAATCTACCACGTAGACCCCGTGCAGGTTGCTAGATGTAGCATGTCTTCGAATTTTTGGTTCTAGGACATGCCGGTTTCCTCACGGTGTTTTCCTTCAGTTTTGAGAGCAGTGGTGAAGAAAATATTTACACAAAGTAATGCCTGGGTTCGAACTTACGACCTACAACTTGTAAGTCGGGGCTGTTACCGCTGGGTCACATAATGAAATATTATCACGCCTTTTTCTAAAAAAAAAATCCTATTTCCTCCATGCACAATTTATTCAAGAAAATGGTCTACATTTTAAAAGCAGTTCAGTATCCGTTGGCCGCATTCCAAGCATAACCACGCAAATGTAATGAATGTTTATGTGAACTAAAAATGTATCAATGTGAGTAATACTCGTCAATGTTTGGATTACATTAACGTGTAAAGGTAATCGAAAAAGTTTAAGGTTCAAATTATTTATTCCGATAGCAAAAGGTGGTTACAATTCGAGTTCGTGCGGTCAATTTATTTTTCTGTAATGTCACTAAAGACGCATTTTCTTTTTCTATCATTCTTTCTTTCATAGGCCTGGGGGCGTGATTAGGTTTGTCGAAAAGATGTATCAATGCGATACCGATATTTTTCATTGCATGTATCGATGTTTGTTTTGGAATATATCAATCGATACTTTTTGTCACTTCCGACATCCCTAGGCGCGATTGTAGCGCCACTGTTGTGCGATTATCGCAGACGGGCTGCAGAATTTCCTTGCAAATTGCCGTCGCTAAGTTAAAATCTTTCTAATAAACTTGATCTTTGCAATTTAGAACTCGTCAACAAATCAAATTAAAAAATGTTTTCGTAGGGAGTATAGAAAAATCGGTATCTAAGTTACGGGCTCGCTAGGAAATCAGTGATTTTATTCTTCAGGGTTTAGGAAAAGCTTGAGAAAATCTGTGTGAAGTTAGTTTACTGCAACTCTGCTAGTATCTTGTCTAGTGATCTGTTTAATTCGGTACGTAGCATAATTCTGCATAATTTAAACATCATCGGCAATTTATAAGTTTCAAGGAATTTTGTATCTGGGTTTATTGTTTACATTAAATTTTATTGGAGCGTCCATTTTTATTACAACCTATCATAAAATCAAAAGACTGCATTGCAATTCAAATTAATAATGGTACTTATTGCCTACATTCATATTATAGTAATACGAGGGCTGCCTTTTAAGTCGTGTCTTCTGCAAACCTCCCGCATATATTTAAAAAAAAAAACATGGCTTTTTCATCTTTTTGAATTTAGAATTCGAAAACAAAAGAATGTTTTTTGATCAGTCGAATAGTTTTATTGTAGCGTCTATTCAAAGGTGACAAGTCAAATAACAAACTTTCTATAAAAAAAACCAAGGCCATTGTCAAACAAAAAAAAAAAAAAAATATTAAAAAACAACAATACAACGACAAAGTTATATTTAGAACGCAACAATTAAATAATTGTAATAAAAATTGCGCGCCATAATCGTTTGACAGCTGTGACGTACAACCTACATTTTGGCGCGCAACCTCGCAAGGAGGTTCGATGACCCGCGTGACGCAACGGTTGCCGAGCAAGTAGAACGACGCCCGCGCCACATAGCGCTGTAATAAGCAGCTCTTCGTGGTTGAGAAAGAAAATGGATTTGGAATCTTCTCAGAGCTATTTAGGACATGCTCCAAAAGACTATACAACAGGAGAAGTGTGTCAAGAAGTGCAAATTAGTGCTATTGGGGCAGTTACTATGATCTCAGAATGGATGGCTGATGAGGCCAAAAAGATGGGAACTAGTAGAGGTCCTATTTTCGCGCTACGGGACCCATACTAGGTCCGACCTAGTATGGGTCGCGTGGCGCGAAAATATGCTAAATGCAGGAAGCGCAGGTCCAGTCTTTGTGGCAATCCTTGAGGGAAGCCTATGTCCAGCAGTTGACGTATAGGTATTTTTTTAAGGCTCTTAGTTTCCAGGTTATTTTTGGAACCTGATTTCTATGGCTATCTTAAACCAGACTCAGATCTTCAGAGACTTCAGAGTTGATTTCATCAAACCTTGATTCTTTTGTCAGACTCAGTTATGTGACTGCAGCCAATAAATAAGGACGTTAATAGGCAATTCATGCCAAGCATAATACAGAATTACCTGCTTGCCCTGCTAAAGGTAAAATCGGGTACATTACATATGAGTAATATGAAAGTTGTCGTTACCAATACATACCAAAGTACATGCCAACAACTTCACCAAGACGTAAAAACCACTGCATATATGCAATATCATTACCGCGTATACTAGAAACTCGACTAATTAGGCGAGTATTTAATTATCACGGAAAACGTACTTCGAATGAGTCATTAATCAAAGAATCTGGAAGTTAAAAGAATAAATAGTGCAGTAACAGCTGCCTGCGAGGTAGACGGCTTTTGTTTACAACTTTGGGAAAATAAATATAATTGTGTAAGAGAAGGTCGGGTCATTGTTTTGCAATGCCTTTATTTCTCTGTTCGGATATCTTTTTCGAAGGATATTTATGTAGTCAAACAGTGTTAACGGACCACGGAAGGTTATACGGGGTGGCAGGGACATCGATGCACAACCTGTTACCATGGATTCAGTACATGGTTCTGGAGCCCTCTGCGTTAAAATATTTCGTAGGATATGAAAAAAAACCAGCTGTGTTCTACAAAAGTACAATACCTACGCAGTCAAAATCTATGGAAGAGCTAAACTTTTGAATGACAATCTTTGAAAGAGAATCGTTTGTCATAGGCATCTGTTGAGGAGGGACAAAGGCTGGCAAAAGAATATTCATGGACCATAATGTCATTGATATACCCGACCGACGCCCGGTGAAAACAGTGGCAGGGTCTTTCTCCACCACTCACTATCTACCATCAACCAAACATAATTATTCCCGCAGGGTCTCACTCCATCGTCCACTTGGAATTCTCTAAACCGTCTCCGAACCCAAGTGGGAAGATGTAATTGCAACCTCGTAAAGAAGGAGGCTACCTCGACGGATCGGGAGCAGGGTCTCGGCAGATTTGGAGGTGTGTCGCTATATTCCATCCTACAATCCTGTCGTGTGTGCGCCACGGTGCTGCCACAGACGACATCGTGGAGGTGGAGAAGTATTGGCCGGTATCGTTTGAGACACTGTCGATTGTGCCATCGACACAAAGAAGAATAGATATTTTTAATTTAAGACGATTTATAGAAACGCCTGGCTCGGCTGGCTCTGATAACATAGAATAGAAGACCGGGAATAATCTTTCCGAGGCAAACTGCATAAAATAAAGAAAAAAAAAATGGATAAGAAGCAACGCTGTAAATAAAACAATCTAATAGCCTCATTAAAGTATTCAACGAGGCGTATAATATACATGCAAGAATTTAATTTAAAAAATTAAAGACGTACAACCCAGTTCGCGCCAAAAAAGTTCGTTCAACCACGAAGTCTGTATTGCGTAAGTGAACATCTATGGTCACTCGCCAAAGACAACTTGAAAGAAGTTATTACATATAATGAAAGAAAAAAGTTAATGATATAAGTGTGGTTCAGATAGACTGGAAACTAGAGTAGATCTGTTCTGCAGATAATTTAGACAATTGGACAATGATGTTACCTAAAATCGTTTAATTGGGATACTTAGCAGTTTCTGCTTGGATTGTTGACTTGTTCAGATATTAACCAAGTAGTTTGTTTGGATTAACGCTCATAAAACCCCATAACGTCTTATTGTGAACTGGGATCAGACCTTCATATCATCGATATAGGGAACAGTTAAAGAAATAATCATAATGTCATCTAAGACGGCACGTGTAAAAATATCGCGACGGGATCTTATCGCGCACTGGATTTTCAACTCTTGGTGTTGAGCCGAGCATTGAGAATCCAACAGAGCGCATCCCAGCGCGTCAAAAAACACACTGTTGGATTTTCAACTCTCGGCTCTAAGCGGTGCGTTGAAAATCCAGTGCGCGAAAAAATGCCGCCGCGATATTTTTACGTTCGTCCGTACGTTGGATAAGTAAACAAAGGAAATAGACAAAAAAGAAGTTAACTTTGTTACGTGATGCCGATCACCTCTCAAATTTATCTTCTTTTATGGCAGTATTTTTACCTTGTGGTTACGGATGGACTGAAATGTCAATTTGGACGTTGCTTCAATCTACCATCCGTGACCAAAAATGCTTAAAATAACACTAAAAACACGAATTCGTAAAAATAGCTTCCTTGTAAATGAAGCATAAATTATTCACTAATTTACATAATATAGGTAACATATATACAGCCGATAGATAAAAGGTTAGGATAGTTATTATGACAATTATTAGCAACCATCACAGAGACCTCCATCAAACAAAAATCCATTATTATCAGTTCAACAAGCTTGACAAATAGGTCTTGAAAATGAGCTTATACTTAATATAAAAGTCTAGGTGGTCATTGCTAATCCACAAAAAAGTGACAAAGGAAGACAGACAAGGAGAGGTCTCCTCGCGTTCTTACAGCTGAAAACCACACGAATTTTTTTATCATAACTTTAATAAAACTTCATTTTATATCGTCGTGGCTGATGCGAATATTAAAAGCACGTCGCAGAAGGTACTCAGAGTAGCGGTAATGTATTGTATTGATTGAGTCGCCAAACGGTAAACGGGCACCACAGGACAACGCCCGAAGTTATATCATGGCATACGATTCAGAGGTTTATTGATGGAATACCAACCAATGCTCATGAAAATCTGTTAACAAAGGTCTTGTTAAACGTATATGGTCTGCCAATCATAACCGTTAACAAAAGATATGACAGCTTTACTAATTACGATGATAAAAAAGATATGACAGCTTAACCCCCATAACTAAAAGCTTGCAGGATAGCATATCGGCAGTCTAGGCATGCTGCAGTTTTGATTTGTTGAATAAATTATCATCGATTACTCAAAGCTCTCCTCGTGAGATTTGACAACCGATTTATTTATTTAGGATCTCCAAAAGATATACACAACACATAACTTAAAATAAACGGCTACATCAGATATAGGAGACCATTTATTCACTGATCGGGGATTCAATCAAGCTTCCACTCGGGGGTTGGCATTTCGATAGATGATTTTATTGCTTTATCAAGCAGCAGATGCTACATAGCCAGTTTTTTACTGCTTCATATCCTTTGGATAAAAACCTGTTGAATTTAATGACACTCACGAACCTGGCATATGTCTCATTAGAACTGGTTTACTCGTGTTTTTTTTTTCAATTAAAACGAGGGGTGGAAAGGTGTGGTCTTGTAAAAGGTTTTACTTAGCTTTGTGAACCGTCGCATTTTGATTAAAAAACCACTTTAATATTCCCAGTGCCTTGAGAGTAGTTGGGAGTTGGGTAAGGTACATTTATAACATCAGATTCACAGGAAATAAAGGGATCGTCAACAAGCAAAACAATAGCGCATCACTCACTGACTGACACAACATCCATCATGAAACGCTACGGAAGATTTTCTAAACATAACGGCAGACACAAACATTCAATAATTAAACTCGTGCACACAACAAAAAGCATTATTGTGAATCTCAATTACAATTGTTAAAACAATTATGAAGAAGGAAATACAATGTTTTGTATTGTATCATCAGTACCAACTCAAGTAAGGCCGAACGCAGACGGTCGTTCAACAACGTACGACTTTAGTGGCTGAGAATCTGTCGCCGACAAAAATGTCCGTCTCTGACATACCAATACCGCCGACAAAAAGCAAGACTAGAATGGGTCATATTTGTAAAAATGTTTTGTTGGGCGTTTAGGCTAGTTCACAAAACGGGGAGGGAATATATCGTAAGGAAACCAGGCATGTAATAAAGAACCAAAAATTCGAAGACATTCACCGCCTCGCACTGGGCCCGCGTGGTGGATTACTGCCCAGTCCCTATCCCCAACAATGACCTGTGTGTCCCAACAATGAGAACTTTATAGGCCGATTTTATATTACACATCTCTCAAGTTCATATTACCCTATTGAATGACTATTTCATGGAATCATGACATTTGAGGCCAATTCTAACCTAAGCAGTTGTATTGCTCACCATTGCCAGGATCGTCACCATTGCCAGGATCGCCCAGAGGACACGGTGGAGCACACGGTGGAGGTCTGCCCCGCTTGGGCGGAGCACCGCCGTGTCCTCGTGGAGGCGATCGGCAGCGGCGGCGGCCTCTCGCGCCCGGACCTGGTGCAAGCCATGGTCCGGAGCGAGAGGGAGTGGGAGGCAGGCGCCTCCTTCTGCGAAGCAGTCATGCTAGCGAAGGAGGTGGCGGGACGGATGAGGGAGAGAGCCTCCCGTCCCAGCCGCCGCGGGAGACGCCCCGGGCGTCGGGAGTCCACTGGAGACTACCGGCCACCGTAGGCGCGGGCCTGCGGGCGGAGAGCAATGGGTAGCTCACCGCCCGATCAGGACCAGGCCCGTGCCGGACGGCGCGTAAGTGTTCCACGCGCGCCTCAAAGAGATGTCAGCATAACGAGGGGCCCTTCAGGGCCGAAGCCTGCCGGGGCAGCGGGATTGTCCGAAAGGGTTACCGCTACCCCGGAACATAAAGGGCGAAGGAAGGAACATGGGTGGGTTTTAGTCAGTAAGAGTCTGACACTCCCTTCCGCTCCACCCAGAGCGGGAGGAGTCATTTGATGATTTCCCATCCCAAAAAAAAAAAAAAAAAAAAAAAAAAAAAAAAAAAAAAAAAAAAAAAAAAAAAAAAAAAAAAAAAAAAAAAAAAAAAAAAAAAAAGCAGTTGTATTGCTAATGCTAATGATTATAATTCTGTATTAATTATATTTGTTACGGTCGCGAATCATATTTTAATCAACATACAACCTGACACTGGCGCCGATTCCCTTGTTCACAAACTAAACTAAACTTAATTTAACTGCATCTTTTTCTTTCTATTTCATTAAGAAAAGGACAGAAGATAAATATTAGTTTAGTCCTGTCAAATTAGTCAGCGCCTGACGTAAATTGACGTATTTTTAGTAGCCATGTTTTTAGTCACGTCTTAACTGTCTATGGAATATCTTAATTTGACAGGACTAAACTAATATTAAACTTCTGTCCTTTTCTTAATGAAATCGAAAGAAAAAGATGTACTGAACCTAAATTTAGTTTAGTTTGTGAACAAGGGAATCGGCGCCACTGACCTGCAAATTGCAAAAACGTTAGTAAATTTGGATTTCGCGAGTTACGCATCCCCTTTATATGAGTTGAAGTAATAAACAAAATTTGTGTTTCATTTTCGCCAACTTCTGTCCGACTGATTTTTGTCGGTCGTCTGTAATACCTCTTGACTGATAAAGCAAGAAACGTAACAGAATTGTCTAACAACCAACAGTTACCTTTTTAGATTTGCACGTAAGTATAGACTTTCTCGGTGCTGTAATCATTGTGTGGTTACAATTAGTGCAGTTCTGGAAACTACTGGGAAGAGAATAGCTGTGTATTAAGGAAGTGAGTTTGAACTTAAGCGGAGAACAATCACTAAGAAAGTCTAGGAGAAGAATTAATTCACCATACAGTGGTTAAGTAATAACAGTCGCACGGGTAGATCAATGCTGAGGTCTGTTTGTGGATCTTAACATACCGTGTCTCGGAAAACACGTTCAGCCTTTGATCCAGGCTGTCATTCGTGGGTCTTTGACAATCGTAACGGGTCGTCAGAAGCCCGAAAGTCTGGAGAGTTGTGGAGGTCAAATAGGCAGTCGCTCCATGTAAAATACTGGTATTCAGCTGCATCCAGCTAGAAAGCAAGCCGACCCCAACATGTTGGGAAAAGGCTAGGCAGATGACAGGTTTTACTGCCGCTTTTAGACAGCATACCAGCTAATCAGAAAGGGTTTTAGCTATGGATTGCTAAACTAAGAAAACAATCTGCCAATCTGATTAAAGTAAAAATCTTCCCAGATAAGAGCGTAAAACAGCGGAGTAATGTCGTATCACACTAACAGTAGGAATTCATGAACAACATTCATTGCGTTATTTACGTTGGTCCTTAATATCAATATCCTTCAAAATGATTCAGATTGTCATTGATAGTGTATTACGCAATTAGTGTGAAGATTTCGATTAACTTGTTGATTGAAGCCCGGTTGCTTATTAATTTATACGATTGATTAGTAAAAGTACATTGCGTAATTCTAACGAAGCAGAAGCATATATATAGCTTCTCGCGATTAACAGTATTGATTTCTGTTAATTACTTTCATGAACTGGTTCGCAACCATAATCAGCCTAAAACGTTCCCACTGCTGGGACACAGGCCTCCTATCTGTGAAAGGGAGCGGGCCGTAATCCACCACGTGGGCCCAATGCGGATTGGTAGATGTCACAAATGTCTTCGAATTTTTGGTTCGCAATTGATGACCAAATTACTTACAGTATTAAAAATATTCATTGCTTCATTTGATAATAACTTAATGAATCAAATCGAATATTACTGCTTTTTTTTCCGGATGGGAAATCATGAAATGACCCCTCCCGCTCTGGGTGGAGCGGAAGGGAGTGCCAGACGCTTACTGACTAAAACCCACCCATGTTCCTTCCTTTGCCCTTTATGTTCCGGGGTAGCGATAACCCTTTCGGACAATCCCGCTGAGAATATTACTGCTTGCTGCAATTTGAAATAGAAACGTCACAGGATCTCCCCCACACTGAAATTAATAATTCGAAGCAATTGGTTTAATAAATATCTCGTGGGAGATTTAAAAGGCTATAAGCACGGTAATATATAGATAATATTACCGTGCTATAAGAAACTTTATGCAAAGTCTAAGGAAAACATCGATTTTAGTAGAACTTTTCTAACTTCTTTGCAGAACTAAGTTGATAAATCTACCAACTCTAAAAAATACCCTCATCATATTGAACCTCCTGCTTTTATCGACAGAAGACCTGGGGAGTTTGTTGCGCCACTTCTTCTTCCCAGCTAAAGCACTAGGAAGTGGTGAAGGGCGGGTGTTTTGGGGGACTGTCTT
The DNA here is from genome assembly GCA_911387795.2 of Apamea monoglypha. Taxonomy (NCBI): domain Eukaryota; kingdom Metazoa; phylum Arthropoda; class Insecta; order Lepidoptera; family Noctuidae; genus Apamea; species Apamea monoglypha. The sequence goes on from OU426936.1 coordinate 13,127,267, forward strand.
ATGATTTTGAAAAGAGACCTGAAAATGCTTACAGACAACGACCGATTGGTACAGGACCGAGGTGAACGACACTCATAATTCTTATGCAGCAGTAGGTTTGTAAGAGGGGCCCGTGGCTAAATAATAACAGCCACACAGGTCGATCGATCAGGTTAAGCTACGCTTGCCGCGGTTGGTCTATGGATGGGTGACCATCTTTACATACCGAGACCCCTCCGTTAAGCCGTTGGCCCCGGCTGTCATTCGTAGATCTTTGACAGTAGTTACGGGTAGTCAGAAGCCCGAAAGTCTGACAACCAGTCTCACCAAGAGGTATCGTATTACCCATTAACTAGGTTGTGGAGGTCAGATAGGCAGTCGCTCCATGTAAAATACTGGTATTCAGCTGAATCCGGTTAGACTGGAAGCCGACCCCAACATAGTTGGGAAAAGGCTAGGCAGATGATGAGTAGGTTTGTAAAAGCTAAATCATGATAGCAACTACGAAGACTACAGAATTCATCTGCCCCATAAACCCAAGTAATAAGGAAGAGGAAGCCTTCAAATCTGAGAAAACTTAAGATGCAAATTCAATATCATTAAAACATTCCACGATCGACCTAGAATTGCTGCGTGGTCAGCCCATTAAACACATTTACTTGTACTACGTCCTATACGTAATCTGTTTTCTTCACATTTCGCAATACATGTGCCGTTTTGAAAGCATATGTCAGAACAAACTCAAGTTCAAGGCGGCAGTGGAACGCGTTCTGAATAAAAAATCAATGTATTATAAAGTGGGACATGCTAATGAAACCGAAAGTGGTATGTGGTGCAAAGTGCTAAACAAATGGACAGTCACTGAAGTAGATGCTGAACACAATTATGTAATAGAGATTAAGAGCAAATCTGTTTTACTATTTTGGTTTTGTTTAGACCAAGACTTTTAAATAGTTCTGTAATTGGACCTTATAAACTGGGTTATTACTTCAAAGTTGAACAAAAGGTTCTTATGAATTATCATGTCATATTCCGTGCTCGATCCTATAAATTAAATAACACAGCCTCATTTCGGAATTCCCCATACTCCCTGATTAATTTTTCAAAAACTTTTTAGCTACAATGATTAAAAAAAAAATAATAATTCAGCATAATGTGTACAATAAAACTAGTAGGTAATATTGCACCACAAATTATGTTACCAAAAAAACAATAATTAAAACTAGCGTATTTTGAACTCTGATACCCAAAGTAAGATTGACATCAGCCGACCTATTCCGTAAAAATCTCACCGTGAAAACTTAGATGAAGGTAGCGTAAAGTGAGCCGGCAATAGTGTCAATCCATCAGGTGGAATGATAGCTCACTCCATCTAAGTTTTCACGGTGAGATTTTATACAGAATGGACCGGTAAACAATCGCTTTCTCCTATCTCTTGCACCAAAACGACGTGACTTGCAAGATGCAGTTACAAAAACATCTTGCAAGCCATCCGATCTTGATCTCCAACTAAAATATTTACGTAACCCTGCTCAAAGCAATTCGTGAGTTGTTGCAGCCAGTTGCAGACTTGATGCAACCTCTTACTTAACTCTGGGAAGTTGCACGAAGCTTCAAAGAGTATTTACTCAAGAGACGATTAGTTTAGCAAACCGACTGTGACAGTTTCATTTCGAAATGAGCACGAAAAACAAAAAAGGGTAGACTTTAGGCTGGCTGAAAAACGATTTGATGTTAGGCTTGGACGATTAAAGTCGTTTACGCAGTATTTTATTTGATTTCCGGGGTCTCATAGTTACAAATAAGCCTCTTATTTAAAATAGGAAAAAACCCAATTTTCTTGGTGGACTGGCAGACCTAACGGGCATCGTTTTAAAGTAACAAATTGACGATACTGTTGTTATATCACATTTCAAATTAGCTATAGCGCCTACAGCATCCGTATTTGCGAAATGAGGTTCCATAAATGTCTACTAATCTTCTTTACAACACCTAAACATCCTCAATTGGCATAATTTTCTTCAAAATACCAAAAGTGAACATTACCTAAGCTGGTCTAAATGTCATTGGTCGTAATAGTTTACGTGTGGCCAAGCTACATATTTAACGCCGGAAGGGGCCTGTAAAGGTCATACGAGATCGCTTCATGCGGCAACACTGGGACTGTTGTTTTTGGTGAATACAGGGTTAATTTTCAAAGACCAGCCAAATTTAAGGGTGTGGTACAGACCATCAAACTGAACAACTTTCTCTATGGGACCAACATCGTAATCGCGAAAAATTTATCAACTATCCCATAGAAAACTTCAATACCTACTCGACGTAGATGTATGGGACGACTGAATTTTTATTCGCGATTACGATCTTGGTCCCATGGAGAAAATTGTTCAGTTTGATGGTCTGTACCACACCCTTAAATTTGGCTGGTCTTTGAAAATTAACCCTGTATAAGAAGGTTCAAAGAGGACTTAAGTTTAATATTTGTCCGTTACTGGAAATGTTTTTGTCGCACCAGAAATCGCCTGTTTCCTATTGAATCTTTTTTGTGTAAAACTAAGTCAAGCGATTATTTTAAGGACGTATTTCTAGATGTCAGCCAATTGTTAAGGTTCTTTTTTGTGGAGATCTACCCAGTTACCCGTCTATGAATATGATCAGGTGGTATTCTTTTATTTTAGACTGTTGTGTCTTTTCGCAAGGCCATCAGACGGAAGGTGTTACTAGGAAGTACCCACAATAGCATGCAGCAATCAAGGCATTGTGTCCTGATCAATGTTCCAATTCATTAGTTTCAGAATAAGAATTAGTTTATTTTTCAGAACGTAAGTAGTTTTACATAGTATGGCAGCCTGCGCCACCACACCCTGTCCTCTCCGCCTTGCGCATCCAGTCTGTTCTAGACACATTTTTGATATCGTCGGTCCGTCTAGCTAGGGGCGTCCCACACTACGCTTGCCGATACGCGGTCCAGGACTCGTCTGCCCCACCGGGCATCGGTCCTTCGACAAACATAGTCAGCCCACTGCCACTTCAGCTTGCATACTCTGCAAGCTATGTTGGTGACTCCGGTTCTTTCCCGGATAACTTGGTTTCTGATTTTATCTTTCAAAGAAACTCCGAGCACAGCCCGCTTCATAGCGCGCTGAGCGATCTTAAATTCAGCGGTGGAAATCCACAAAAGTATACAAAGACCGATGCAGAATTACAATAGACAAACTAACAAGCTTGCTCAATACAAAACAATAGATGTATTTTATACGTTTCCTTTGATATTGTTCTGCAACAGCCAATTACATTTGTTATGAGCGGCATTCTAATGTTTGTCTCCTCGACACAGATTTTGATTTCACCATTCGAGTAAAAATATTGCAGAAAAAATACATTTGTGAAGATATCATTGGATAATCATTGAACGGAAATTATACTGGTTTATAATGCAATCTTCGTTTTCTCAACGTCAACGAGTTAATTACAAATCGTGATGGTGCTTATTTGTGTCTACGATTTGTATTGATATAATCAGCGCATCAAGCGCTTTTTCTCAAGGATTGTGAAGGATATATGCTAGTTGCGAATCGGTCTATCTGAGAACTAGGACGTATGCTTTTGATATAGAGACTGTTTAACGGTTCTTTAGGTACCCATCGATGTATGTGACATCGATGACCTCTGAAAGCATTTTTGTACTTTGGTCAAGGTTGGGATAAAAGACATGTTGCGCCGACCCCAAATAAATTGGGATAAGGGCAGGAGAATGATTATGAATGATGATGGTCAAAGTTGGGATACGAATGAGTCTTCCTATAGCCATAAGAAGCCAGAAAGACGGTCTTCAGATCTGACTTGACATCTAGGATGTTTTATATCGCGGTTTTCTTCTTGGGTAAGAGAAGGTTCACACTTGATTATGTTCAATTTGTATCGATCTAGGAGATGGGTATCAGAGCAGATTCCAAGAAGTACTTAGTCAAGCTATTTTTACTTTCAGACGAAAACCAATAGCAAGCACCAGTTGCTTCCTTTACCCACACTACTAATAACATCATCCGTAAACAACACATAGTGAGCTGCACTGCTTACGTCACTTCTCATAACATGTGTTACATGCTGTTACGTCACACCAGGTGATAACGCTCAGCTGATAAGCGGTGCATTCACTGCACAGGTGTGGCGAAGTAATGAGCTTGTAAACATACAGTGTGTGTTGATTACCTGTTTTAGTACTCTGTGGTATAATGAAGCTGTCGATATTAAAGCAATATGAACTTCCCATAGCAACCCGGAGTCCGGCTTTGGACTCTGTTAACGCCAATATTCCGAACCTGTTAGAATCTGCCCTACTGTCTTGTATGGATCAGAATGTTGGGCCACAAAAGAGATGAATGAAAGGCATGCAGCTGAGATGAGAATGCTAAGAAGGATGTGTGATCTGATCTTACACGACTGAATAGAATAATAAAATGTAATGTCCCACTGCTGGACGGGCCTCCACGTCTGTCCACTGTCATTTATTTTATTTATTTATTTATCAATTTATTTCAGACATCAAGGCCCATATAAAACATATACAATACAATATTAATGTAACTTACCAGCCAGTCTTCAGGAGTAATTTTCTTAATTTAATTATGATCTAAATGCAACTGATAGTTGAACAATTGTCTACGAGAATTGGGTTACGCAAGCACAATGGACTTCTTATACCATATGTATGCAATGGCAAAGATATTATTTCCATATTAAGGAAATTGGGCCAAGTACACACACCACGTAGTTCCCTTGGACAGCTAATTATAAGCATTATGCTAAGAGCTCATTATTATTTACCCACTCAGACGTCTGAAAATAACTCTCTAAACTGCGAGTATATCCTTGTGGATAAATAAGAATTTGAGTTAAAGAGGGGTACAAAAGGATTACTTTTGGGATCTTTGGTGGAACGTACAGGTGACCACTTTTGCAAAATACTTGTACACAGATTTTTTATTATCTGTGAACTTCGATAATTCTAAACTAATCTTAAACATGTCGCTCTATCGTAAATACTAATACATATGTTATATTCACCGACATCTCATGACTGGAGAGGACGCCCTAGGTATAGCACCTTATTGGTGAAGTTCTTCCGAAAGGTAAGGTGCTTAGTACTGGCAACCGGTGTGCGTGTATGACCAGATTTTTTAACGTAAACGAAGCAAAGTATTTAAGGATCGTAACAGGTTCTGTAGTTTTTGCCCACTTCCTTGGGAAGAAGGCGTTGGTTTATGTAAAGATGGGACACTTAATATCGTGTCCTCTCAGCTGCACGTTACAGGAACTGATGGACGCTGGTGATGGCGGCAAACCAGTAGCGGAATTCTGGGCCGAGTCTAGATTGCTATCGACACGCTAAGAAGAAAGAAGGATGTATGTATGTATCTCATGATCATGGAAGCCGAACTAAACTCAATTGCAAAAGGTCATAACATGACACTTATATCTCACACCTACACAAAGTACCTATATCTACATGAGGCAACAGCAAATAGTTTGCGAAACAAATCAGTATGTCACTCCACGGCGATCAATTCACACCTCTCGAGTACATAACAAACAATGATTAATTCTTACACAAACATTGTGTTTACTTTGCCTGGTCACGAACCGAGATGCTATGCAGCATAAGCTGTGATTCTATTGTTGACTAATCGTGTAGCTGCGCATATAATCTCACCATTAATATACTAGATATGTCATTTTGGCGCGCCTCGGAAAGCATCTTAAGCCGTTGGTCCCAGCTCTCATTCGTGGATCTTTCACAGTCGTTACGGGACGTCAGAAGCCCTTTTTTTTTCTGGATGGGAAATCATCATATGACTTCTCCCGCTCTGGGCGGAGCGGGAGGGCGTGTCAGGCTTTTACTGACTAAAACCCACCCGTGTTCCTTTAGTTGCCTATGCCAGGGGCCACGGTATCTCTTTCGAACAACCCGCGGCCCTGGTAGGACGTCAGAAGCCTTAAAGTCTGACAACCAGTCTTACCAAGGGGTATTGTGTTACCCAGTGACTAGGTAGTGGAGGATAGACATTCGTTCTATGTAAAATACTGGTATTCAACTGTATCCGAATAGACTGGAAGCCGACCACAATATAGTTGGGAAAAGATTAGGCAGACTGATTTTGATAATGCTAATTCCAGTCTCGCTCACCGTGAGGAGGCTTGTATCTGTGTCCCAGCCGTGGGAAAATTATAGGCTGATTAAGGTTTTAAAAGAATCCAAAAAAGTAAAAGATAGCAGATGGTTTGTTCTGTAGTGGTATCTACAATGCCCCATGCGAACAACGCGTCATACTGACGTCACGCAAATCCTGCATCTCGAAAGCAGAGTTTACCGCGCAATTAGCATACTCGTATATACAAACTTCCCGACATCAGTCGTGGGGCAATTGCCCGCCAGACATAACACCCGTCTGGTTGGAGGATCCTTCCTATACTATGGAGGTTGAGTGAACTTTACACCCTGTTCCTCATACCTCTAAACTGGTGACTCCTGTTCCTGATACCTCTATAGTCTACTACATATACTCAACGGATTTGACGTCAATAGAGCTAAACGTATTTATTGCATTAAAAATTTACGACATGTGAAATATTGTGAAACTTTGATGTAATATTACATTTAGATCGAATTTGCTTTGCCGTTTGGTTATATCAAAATACTGTAGTGGTTTTGCGGTCAAACGACAATCATATTCCTGATGTAATATTACCAGTTGACCACATTGATGATACAACTGTTTATCAGATTTTAATGGCCGGTCCAGTATTATGATGTTAATATAAACATCACGCCTTGTTTTCCCGAAGGGTTGGGCAGAGGTGTCCCAATAGTACATCAACTTTTGCCAGTTATGTTTAAATCCCATGTAATAGGGGCGAGCCTATTGCCATCAACCGGGCACAAATCCAGAGTCCGGGCTGTTACTGAGAAATTCCAGATAGAAAAACGCAATAACACTTTGCCCGACCTGGGAACCGAACCGAAGATCTTATGCTCAGCAGTAGTGATTGCGACCACTACTCAGTAACATGATGTATCAGTAGTCGAGTATTATGATGTCTCAAATTTTAAGATATTACATAGATACATAAGCAACATAACAAGATTATGCTATAATAGCCACATAACGGACAGCCAATAGAAACCGGACTAATCAGGCGGGTAATACACACGCACTGCGCGGGCGCAGTAGCCATTACCATTTCGGTCAATTAACCACAATAATGAGTTTACATGCTTGTACATATTATGTTTGTTTATGCAATGGTGTATACAGGGTGTAAAAAGAACCATCACAAAGCCGTTATCCACGCATTCTGTATATCAAAGTGAGTAGCACTGAGCAAAAATTAATGCTGGAAAACGACTTTAATTTTTGGTGGAAAAAAATGCTGTTTATACCAGCGCGCAGTGTAACGCGCGCAAAACATTCTGCTATGAGTGCATGCAATGCAACAGTTCGGATTCACAGGAGTATTTAAAGTTAAGTTATAAGTGTAACATTTAAAACATGTTTTCGTGAAAAAATTTGACCTTCAATATCTCCGTAACCAGAAGATTCTCAGGTACTTTTATTATTATTATTATGAGCCTGTGTTGTCCCATTGCCAGAGCAAAGGCCTCCCAATGGCATTCCCAGGTATGGTCCAGTAAAAATCAAAATGACGGGAAGAACAAGTTACTCTCGGCTGCATTAAGCGTGTTTTTACACCCGTTATACAACTTTGAAGTCAAGCACTGGAAGTCACGTGGCCTTTGCCTAACAGTAGGATGATACAGGCTAACAGTTAAGTATACAACTTTACATACAGAAATGTTACGCGAACGTGGGGTTTCCGAGGTTTCAGAATCATTCGGAAGTGTTCCGAGTATGGTGATTTAGTTTCCATGGTGTTATGTTGAGATTTTACTGGTCTATTGACATTATTCGATTTGATATGGCAGCGTGAATTTTATATGCATCGAGCATCAGGGCAAGCCCATAGACGGTCAATGTTTGCCTGCGTAATCAGTATGGTGAATTCTACACGATTCGAACAGATATTTTCCTGAATTCTCAGAATCTATGTACCCTTATTCAGCAGTGGTGGCCCAGTGGTAACGGCCGCGACTTACAGGTTGTAGGTCGTGAGTTCGAACCCAAGCAGGCACTTTACTTTGTGTAAATTATTTCATCACCACTGCTCTCAAAACGGTGAAGGAAAACATCGTGAGGAAACCGGCATGTCCTAGAACCAAAAATTCGCAGACATGTGACATCCGCCAATCAGCACTGGGCCCGCGTGGTGGATTATGGCCCACGCCCTCTCACAGAGAGGAGGCCTGTGTCCCAGCAGTGGGAACATTATAAGTTGAATATGATGATACCCTATTTACCGAATTTGATGACTAGGATGCTATACATAGAAGAAGAAAATTTTACTTGTATGAATATGAACCCAAAATTAAGAAGGGGCACCAAGCCCCTATCTGACTCTCCTTGCAACTAACGTTAGATAGATGCCTGGCTTAAACTAGTTTTGCTATCCACCGGGATTTCCCCGAAATTGTCTTAATTTTGTGCACGGCCGAGAACTGCGTAATTGGGTATTTACCCAGACTCTCGGAGCTGACGGAAAAATGAACTTTAAACAGGTTTTTGTCCTTATCGAGAAATAAATCCGGGTTTACAGTTCACCTCGAGGATTTGATTATTCACGTCCTGGTTCAAATTATGTTACCGATGAATAGTCTCATGCACCACGGCCTTAGGGCCAGCCAACTATATAAAAAGACTTATGGCAAAGCAGGTCCTTCTAAATCTGACTGACCTTTTGCCAAACCTGGATGTAATTAGTGATCTTCAAACTTGTAGTTAATAATAATACATGTCCAGATTACAAACCAACTGTAGTAACAGTTAATATTTTTATCAAGGAGTAAACACTTTATCTAAAGTGGTATCGACAGCTGATAAGCACTGTTAAATCTTGCACTTGAAACAGATTCACACGTTCTTGAATCTTTGGTTCAGGTTGATAGCCTAAGTAAGGTGTGGCAAAATGCTTTGCTTCTTATTTTAACCCGACAACGCGACAGCAAGACATGGTTATGATTTCCATGCATATCTATGTACAGACGCCAGCAAATCAAGCTACCCGAAACTGACAAGTTTTCCCAATCAACCTTGAACCTAATGCTTTAACGATAAAGTTGAAAATCTATTAAATAAATTTGACAGATTGTAGTAGCTTGATGCGCTGGCGTCTGTACATAAATGGTAAAATAAATAAATAAATAAAAAGTTCGCAACTTCCTCGTTGCAGACAAAGTCACTCAAGTGACCCTAAGGTCACCTTTGACAGGTCTTGTGCAAATTAATTAATCGCAAGACCTCTTCTCTCAAGTTCCAAGTTCTGAAGTTGAGAAAACGTCGCCTGTTAACATTCATCCTAATTTTTGGTAAAGTCTTATGCAAAACTTACCCAGTGACGCGGTTCAAATTGAGTCGATACAAATTGTAAATATAACACACAAACATACATAAAGTCACGCCTTCTTCCCGTGGGGGTAGGCAGAAACAGACCTGGCACCTGCTAAGATCCTTACATCCTACTTTTGGTTCGTTAATGTTCATACATCTGGTCATACATGCAAGTCGGTTGTGCTTGTGTAGTTACTACTAGCTAAGTACCACATGATTCATCGTCATCTGCCTAGCCTGTTCTAACTATGTTGGGGACGGCTTCCAGTCTAACCGGATGCAGCTGAATACCAGTATTTTACATGGAGCGACTGCCTATCTGACCTCCACAACCCAGTTACTGGGTATTGGGCAATACGATACCCCTTGGTAAGACTGGCTGCTAGACTTTCGGGCTTCAGACGACGCGTAACGACTGTCAAAGATCCACGAATGACAGCCGGGACCAACGGCTTTACGTACTTTCAGAGGTGCGGAGAGGTCTTGGTATGTAAAGATGGTCACCCATCCACGGAACAACCGCGGCAAGCGTAGCTTAACCTGATCGATCGACCCGTGCGGCTTTTATTACTTAGCCACACATGATTAATTGTACTAAACATTGTCACAACTAACAACAACATAGTTTAACGTTTCGGTTGTAAATATTGACCTAGGAAAACCAGTTGCTTGGAGGAAGTTGTCAGGATACTGGTTTTATTGACAATTTCATAGTATAAACTGGTCATGAATTATACTAATGTACGGAGTAAGTATAATTTATTACTTGTTACTTATAGCTCCTACTAGTTTATCTTCCTGTTTATGCTGGGTATAAACAAAAACGAATCGTTTTGCTTCCCAATGGTAGCATTTTTATTGCCAAACTGAGCAAGTGAGCATGTAAATAGATTCGTAAGCTAATTTTACCTGTGATAACTACTTCCATATGGGAGGGAGGATCTACTATGCAAAGCTCTGAGGTCTTTGCTTTATTATTGGTAAAGAAGTCTTAATTTTAATCAATAAAAGTCCGTTATACCATCTTTTTGTAATGTATATATATTTTATTTCTTATTTTGATTGTTGTTTTTATTTATATCTAATCGTATGCTGCATAACTGAACAGACAGCTGTGCCGCTGGGGAGTTTGTTGCGTCACTTCTTCATCCCAGCGATAGCACTAGGAAGTGGTGAAGGGTGGTCGTTTTTGGGGGACTGTCTTTTGTAATTTTGACGTTCGAAAAGTGTTGAATCTCAGCCTAATCTGAATAAATAACTTTTGATTTTGATTTTTGACTGGTTGACGTCATCACGTCAACGCCGGGTATCGCTGAAAACCAGCGCTGGGGCTCTGACTCGTATAGGGTCCGATGGCCGTTTTGCGTGGATGTGACGCATGTTTTTCCCCAACTTGTTATGTTTTTTGTGTTTGTGTACTTTTTATACGTCTTTTTTGCCGCAAATTCAAATGTATGTATTTTCTTTTTTTTTTCATTATAACATGAAGAGGCGATTCAAGATTAAGAAAACGGGAATAGTCATTCACCTTTGCACGACAGCACGAATCTGTTTACGAAATAACCGAAAAATAACAAACGTATGTACACTTCAGAACGGATATTTATTTTTTCCATGATTTAAAGTACGAAAGAGTTGAAAACTTTTTAGGAAACCAGCGAATCAGGCATATAAATCCGATAAAGATATTACAAAACATAGATAAAATATTAAAAAGATAATAGACAGAAAAAAAAACAAACGCATATTTTACGATAATTAAATCACACGTCGTCGCACGTTTTCCGTAAAAGATAAAAAGAGGAACAAAACAAATACTTGTCAGTGTCTCGAGAAGTGATGAAAATATTTTTGTTTTGTACATCAGTCGTATTTTGACGTCATCGGGGTCGCGTCCGATGTTCTAATGTTATTGGTGTCGATCCGGTCGAACGCGTTTCGATTATATTATGATACCTAAGTCATCATCTATTTTATTGTCAACACTAGCTGCGCCCCGCGGTTTCACACGCATAAGTTTCGGTCCCGCAGGAATATCCTATATGTTAATTCTGGTTATAAACCATCTGTGTGCCAAATTTTATCCAAATCCGTTCAGTAGTTTTTGCGTGAAAGAGTAACAAACATCCATCCATCCATCCATCCATCTATCCATCCATACAAACTCACGTTTATAATATTAGTAGGATAGTAGGATTAGTGGGATTACCATGTTTGGCTGGGAATGGTGAGCCATGCTTTGCTTACTGCAATGCAGAAGGGGCATTTAGATAATGCAAAGTGTCTCGTTGTAACCGACTAGCTTCTGCCTGCGACTTCGTCCGCGTAAAATTTTCACCCCCGACCCATCGCGTCGCATCCCATCACCCGCCCGTGCCCTTCGTTTTCGCTTATCGTTCTTTCTGACTTTTTTTCTTTTTGCTCGGCTCCTAAGGGTCGTACCGTGATGTTAAATATCCTATAACCTACTTCAAGAATTGGGCTATCAAATACAAAAAGATTTTTTCAAATCCGACTGGTAGTTCCGGAGATTACCCCCTACATACAAACAAACAAACAAACAAAACGTTACCTCTTTATAATATTGCGAATATTACAACAATCGTCCAAACTGTCTTTTAAGATCAGCAAGGACCAATCGCAAAACAGAGCATTAACGACCTTATCATAAAACAAATACAAAACAAAATTCAACTCACCAATTTTAGCGCTGCTGAACACGATCAACGCATGAGTATCGTCCACCCACTTAATTTCAAAACCCGCTTCTTTATATTCACTGAACAACGAGAGCAAATCGTTCGTTTTGAACTCACTGGGAAAGTCATACACTTCTACCACATGGCCGAACGTTTCGTCGTAAGGCCCGTTGAAGAGCTGCTGACCCCTAGTCTGGTATTGGTCGTAGCAGTTCTTAGGCTTGCTTATATGAACCTTGCCGACGGTTGTCGTCAACTCCTCGAGAAGGGAAGGATCAAGACATTCTCCACTGTCGTCGAAAACTGCATCCCAATCATTCTCCTCCCGTTTCAAAGACACTTTTGCTTCTAACTTGGGTTTAGTATTCTTCAGGTCAGGTTCCTGCTCCTCCAACACCGGTTCATGCTCACTCTTCTCTGTTTCACTCTCAACAGAATCTGATATAACCAGCACATCAGAATGGAAGCTCTGTTTTATAATTCTTTTGCTACTCCTATTAATTTCTTGGGACGCTCGTTTCAACTCATTTTTCTCAACATCCTCGTCTTTAGCGTACAGGTAATCGTTATCGATAATATTATTGCTTTGATTCGATTCGTTCACCGCCATATTTTCGTCGGAATCATTGGATCTCCAGTCGCTATGATCTGTCGCGTTCTCGCGACTGTTCTCTGTGTATTCGCTATAGTAGTTCGGGCTGTAGAACCCTAACTGTCCGTTAGCAAAATAATCTCCTATATAAAAATTCTCGCCTACTTCTTCGTCGTTAATAAAACTATTATCACTAAAAGATATTGCACTATCACTATTTGGCACTTGGAAGCCTGAAGGCACGAATTCCTTTGTATCGCTCGATGTGGGCTCGTCTATGCTTGGGGCCGTGTGAGATCTTTGATTCCTGAGATGCGGTGGTGTGTAAACATTGCAGTAGGTCTTGTCTATGGATTTCCTGGGGGTGGAGTGTTGTGATTTGTCTTTGGGCGCGGGTGACTTGGGACACTTGGCTCCTTCCGCACTGTGACTAGTTCTGCGGTGGTTGTTGGTTTCCTTGCCGTCCTCAGGTTGGGTACTGTCCGCGGTCCGCAGCGCGCGCGGTACGTACACAGCGCGATCTGGACGCCGAGGTTTCGTTGAACCAGATCTGGGGACAATACATTGAATGATAACACTTGATAAGATAACAACATTGAGGGGAAAACCCAAACATTGAACACTACGCGGGAAACCACAGCGATTACATTACAATAACGTAAACCTACATAATGATTGAGCAACTTCAAAATTCCGTAGCCGCATCATCTCAACATCAATCCGCATTAAGAAAAAATGTCTCATATTCAATAAGACCGACCCCAATATCATCATCATCATCAAAAATCACAGCCACACTTGTCACGTTCATTGCACGGCTGGTATTACCGCAGTCACGTAACTCCAAGTGGGGCAAGGCCAGCGAACGCCAGTCGAACACCGTGCCCCTCTCTCTGTGGCATACTTTCGATCGTTTTCGGCCACTCGCCGCCGGTTTGTGTAATTGAATGTTGATGTTGTTGACATCACTAGCACTTTGTCTGGACCTAGTTTGGTAATCGTATTTTGTAACATCGTTAGCGGTATCATTTTGATTATGTTATTGTTTGAGTTTTGGGTATGTGAGCTGCATTTCATCGATTCGAGATGACGACTAGAAGTATGGAAGAAAAAGACCTGTTCCGCCGACCCCGTTAGATCTACAAGTTGATAAGAATATATAGTTTTTGGATGGAGACTGTGCAAGTAACATTTTTACTTCTTAGTAAGTGAAGCTTTTTCCTTCCGCTTAGCTTTGCTTTTTCATTTCGGTTCATAAAAACAGTTGCTCATCCCAAGTGCATTAACAACCTTTGGGTTTTAAGCAGTTCATTTGCAATCATACTGGGTTATTACAACATGGCTTATTAATCATAATCTCAACCAGTATGCGAAATTAGTATAACAACTTGTCCAAGGACGAATTGCAAAGACTGCAGACAGATATGATTCAGGTGGTTATATTTATCTACAGACATCGCTTGTGAATTCGCTATGAAGGCCATTTATTCATCTGAAAATCATTCGCTATTAGCTAACTTTATCAGTTTCATTATGTATTGTATAAAATACTGATACAATCAAGCTGACCTCGATATCTTTGGAAAAAAGAACATTTAATGCACTCTTAATTGCGAGACGAGGTGAAAAAACCAACAAGCCGTGGTCCAAATAAGTTCTAGATCGAAGTATAGAGCTAGAGTCTGGAAGGCTTGGGGAGTCAGTGAAGAACTTTTGCTCAGCGTTGTGAAGATCTAGACTGGCAGTACCCAACACTGTTAATTTGATTGAAGGCACATATTCGTAGTACCATTGTTTTATTGCGACACTGTCATCTCTTGACCTCGATCTCGCCTGGCGCAATGGATAAGGTCTATGATGGAACTGTAATTAGCCGGATTGCTATAACTTCTTGATATGCGGTCTTCTAAAACTCTTTTTCATGGACGATGGTGTCTATGATGGACGATTATCATTATTGCGACCCTAAACTCATATGCAAGCGCCAGCAAAAAATCCCTCAACATATCTATGTTCTTAGGGCGAATTTTGCCAATGAAACAGAACGCGATCAGCAAATTTTAAGCGCGTTCAAGAGCTGTGTCATCATTGTATCGGAATATTGACACTGACAGCCCTCGAATGAGGTTTAAATGTGCTGAACGAGTTTTATTGCAGCCTAGCTGTTGCCCGCGACTTCGTCTGCAATCCAGGATAAAAAGTAGCCTATGTCCTATGTTGAATTTCATCCAAATCCGTTCAACCGTTTTAGCGTGAAAGCGTAACAAACAAACAAACTTATTTTCGTTAGGATATTCGCCATTAGACAAGTTAGTAACAATGTGAGCTAGCAACAGTATACCTTTAGGAAGGGCTTGTCTGCGCCACTTAGATATTGCGCAAGACCATTCTAGCTTTAGTCCACAAGTTGGCTAACAGTGCTTTCGTAATGGCTAAGTTTGAGAAATACTGCCTGGAAGCTGTTGGTGTTGCGTTACTATTTACGATATGGCTTTGACTTATCTTATGAGGATACGGAAGAGTGGTATTGTTCTATTTGGGAGAATTGCAATAGGTACAATTGAGTGCTTTTGAAGGCGAATTCAATGCTTTAAGTGTATTTCTATACCAAAAAGAGAGAGGCGATGGACTAGACAGAGGGTGAAGAGATCTGGCAAAACTTAAGAATGCAATGGTCTGCGATAGAATTGATTGATTATGAGTCACAAACTATGCTCCACCTTCTATCCTACCCTCTGTACCCAAAACATGCAGCCAAAAGTGACCCCTGCGCTGCCTCCGATGACGCCGTGGAAGTGGCGAAGTTTTGGGCCAACCAAATTTGAATAACTGTCGTGCCAGCGATACGAAAAAGAAAGATTATGGAGTCACTTCCGCAGAAATCGGAACCTATGGAAAACAGAATAAGGATATCGAAGTCAGGTCAAGTTCATGCCAAGAATTAAATGGCAAAACAAAATCTACTTGTGAACTGATTGATAAAAAAAATCACAACATTCCAAACAACAATACTATAATTATTAATAGCACAATCGATTAACAACATCGATTATTAAATAAATAACGTATCAATAGTTAATCGATCACTCATTTCTTCATCAGATCTACAACCATTTGATACCTCTCGTTTCAATACAATGACTAGTGAAGGGGGCAAATGTCATCGATAAATGTTAGAGGTGCGCCACAGAAAGCGGTCAAGTACATCACTGTTGTATAAGCTACTTACTAACATTTGGTTTTGATTTATTGCTTATACGTTTTATTAGATTTACATGCTGATAAAAAGGTTGTGTTAAATAATTTGCGCTCAGAGAGGTTACGTTATGAAATTATTGGTTTTGATTGAGTAACGATTGAGACTGATGTGTTAACTGCCTCGTTTGGGCTAGTGGTCGCAAGCCATACTGCTGAGTATGAGGTCCTGGATTCGATTCCTGGGTCGGGCAAAGTGTTATTATGTTTTTTTCCATCTGGAACTTCTCAGTAACCGCAATAATAGCCCGGAGTCTGGATTTGTGCCCAGTTGATGGCAATAAGGCCCCCTTATTACATGGGACTTAAACATAACTGGCTAAATGCCGATGCACTATAGGTACACCTCTGCCTAACCTTTCGAGTAGTCCAGGCGTGATGTTATGTCTCAGTAATTTGTTAAAAAGTTTTGTTGGTCTTTACATCACAAGGAAAAAAAATTATGTCAAGACTAAAATGCTACGGAAGAATTTAAAGTCATAACTAACTAGTTAATTTATACCTCTTAATCATAAAATCACATGCATTCATTATTTATTACATTACACAACGTTGAATAAGAAATAGATATGCATCTCCCTCACACCGTTTGGTACTACCACATATTACTGAACTACTTTGTGGGTATATACCCATATGTACTTCATTCTCAATGGTGTTTCCAATCTAACAATGAATCATGCATGACAAAGTACAACTCTTATCTATTGTTATCTTGGTTAATATAGAAATGACTACGATTTTACTCAAACTCATAGCATTATATTTCAATTAAACCATTTCCAGGTAGTTATGAATTATCAAAGGAGTCGGTCATTCAGAAAGATGAAGCTAATTGTCCATTACAAAGCATCGTAGGTTCCTACGC
Organism: Apamea monoglypha; assembly: GCA_911387795.2. Classification (NCBI taxonomy): domain Eukaryota; kingdom Metazoa; phylum Arthropoda; class Insecta; order Lepidoptera; family Noctuidae; genus Apamea; species Apamea monoglypha. The sequence continues at coordinate 13,144,163 of OU426936.1, forward strand.
AGAAGAATGGGCAAGAAACTCAAAGGACACTCTTTTTAAATTACTTACATTGTTTCAAAATATTAGCTATGTATTGTGTTGTTAGATTAGAATGTCCTTGAGAACTGACAAAAAAAAAGGTCTTAGGGCCGATTTTTTGAACCGTAGTTAAATTCAACCAATTGTTAAAAATATTAACTAATGGTTAAATTTTCACAGAATGTGTTTTTGATAAATTTTTAGGTTATTTTTTTAACAAATAGTTAATTATTTGACCATTAGCAATGATATTATATCATTAGATAACCTAAACATTCCTAAACCCTAAACCTAAAACTTAAAAGACCTTTTTTTTGCCTAGTCTTATTATTTGGCATTGGTAAAAACCTCAGTAGGTACGTTTATTTCTAGTCAATCTACCCAACAGAACCTCTGCGAGCAATGAGTATGCATAACTTTGCGTCATTGTTCTCGAAATATATTAATAATGATTGGCCTGTATAAAGTAAATATGTTTTACATTATAAACGGTTCATATTATAGCGCAGCTGTGCACATATTTTCCTCAGTCGTTGCCAACATATTACTTCAAGGATTTTGCATTGTTTCCTTCACTTTCAATTTCTTTGTCATTGTCAAAGTTGTTGATAGCAAAGAACTTTGATCGATAGTGATTGTGTACCTTTGATCGTGTTTTAAAGGTCGACGTTTTTAGGCCATATGGTAGTGAATACTATGTAAATGCTGAACATATTGATGTCACTGATGACCTCATTAAAAGTAGGGTGGGTCTTAGTAACACACACGTGGGTTTAATTAGTCAAATTAAGGTAGGATGAATACAAACCGTTTAAGAGTAATTAACTACACAACAAAAATTGCATAGAAAATCCAAATTCCTTTACACAGATTCACTTTCAGCACATCCAAAAATCGTCATAAGACCATAAGTCCACTAATTAACACAAACAGCACTATACAGTCCTTTATAAGAACACTGATTAGATAAAGGGCTTAGCGCACGTCCGTCCGTGACGAGTAACAAACAACAAATGATGTAGGAAGTATTGTTGATACCGACCTGATCTTTTCCTGAGGCTGCGCGCGCTTCGTCGCTTGCGCAGGCTTGAAACCTCCCACCGCCGCTGCGAAAGAGTGTTACATAAAGTTACCATGATTTCGTGACATCAAAGGATTGATAAAATATTACAAATATTATTTATTTATTGTGTTGCATTGTATGAGTTTATATGAGTATATATTGTGTAGTGATATATTGTTCAGATTATCTGTGTAATAAATTATACAATATCTATTTGTACGTGTTTATGTAGATACGTAATATATGGAACTTTATCAAAATGACTAAAATAAAGTGTTCTGTTTATTTTCATTCATTTTCCTCTAATAATACTATCGTTGCGTGTTTAAATGAGAGTGATTTGTTAGGTAAACACTCTAAACAGTTCATTTAGTACTATCGCAATTGTACTGCGCTTGCGTTCCATTCACTATCTAATTACATTTTTTTTCCGACGTGTCACGCTTTATTCTTTAATTGCATAACAGCAATTAGTACATGTAGCCGCTAGCTCAGGTTCAGGTATGGGCTATATTTTTTGCTCGCACTCGATTTTCAACGCTCTGCTTAACGCTGAGAGTTGAAAATACTTCTTGACGCGCAGGAATGCGCTCTGTTGGATTCTCAATGCTCGGTTCAATACCGAGAGTTGAAAATCCAGTGCGCGAAAAACGATCATCGCACAATAATTTGGCTGCGCGAACCCGGGCTTAGCTAAATGCCTGACAATTATTTTGTTTACACTGACATTTTAGCGCAAAACTTCGTTTAACACTAATGACCATGCGAAAAAATGTATAGCACTACTAATGACGAAACTTGTTTATATGTATACAATAACTGTAAATTGACTGAGCATATATTTATTTTTTTAAGATATTGATAATGAAATGATTCCTTGTTTAACTGTGATTTCGTTTCGGAATTTACTAGATTTTCAGTGTCTAGCTTCTCGGTTACCATATGTTTTATTTTATTTTATTTGATAGGAATAAAATGTTGCCTGACCTATTTGAAACCTTTCCAAATAGCAGACATCAGACAAGGGCTGAAGCTTCAAGTAGCTACATCGACTCCTTGTCCAGTCGTGGACTGCTGCAAACCCCCCTGTTTTCTAAAACATAATTCATTTTATACGATTGGCTGATGGACAGTTTCTAAAAAACTTTACCAGGTTCCCAGAAGCCGGGAGCAAAACCAGCATTATTTTAAATGAATTGTCGTTGAAAATCTTAATACACGAACAGAACTCCCTTCACAAAATCCGCCGTATCTCTTAACGAACCGTACACATGGATCTCCTACTATTACATCAATGCAGTGAACGTGGTTCCCATGCTGGCAACAAGCTTTACAATCACGTTTTTGTGCTTAGCACTAGGTTTACGACACCGCTCAGCTATTTCAGGGAAGCTTACCTTGTTATGCGGATACTTATCGTGGATTTCTGTCATTGTCGATAAATTGCATTGAGATGTTTTGGCAATTCACTAATTAACATCTTCTTTACCTAGTATAATAATTAGGCCTAACTGGTTCCATTTGTCAGCAAGATCGGGTCAATAAAATAATTTGGTCTTAGGAGACGATGACGAACTATCCACCCAAATAATTCTTACGTCCTGTTTATCCATCGTCATCACCATGGTCCACTTTCCTTCCTGCGCTTGATAAGATCATCATGTGCACAGGTGACAGGGCCTGCGTCAATGAGTGGAGTTCGCGCAGCAGAAATTTGGGCCAAAGATGTTTAAAAATTTTGCCATCGCATCGATACGCTAAGAAGATCGTGAAGATTCTTAGTTTCCCTAAATGACAATTAACACTTCAATCATTCACAGAGAAGAGCTTTTGATGGGTATCAGAATGACTGGATCGCAAATTGACTACGTCGCTCTTACTCCAAATCTCAAAATGTCTAAATCTCAAAATACCTGGCTACCGAAATAAAGTGCACTTAGCGGAAAATTGGGTCACAAAAATTGGATTTAATTTGTCATCTACACTTTCAAAATACGTATCGTCTTAGGACGAGAACTGTAAGCACCTAAATCATCTCGTAAAGGCTGCCTAACCCGAATGACTGGCGTCTCGTTTACATAACACCACCTTCAATTAGGCTTCCCACACATGAAATCCTTATACTGCAACACCGAAAGCGACATTTACTTCATACGTATTGAGTCAATGCTGTTGCAATCTTTACGGTTGCACCATACGTGTGCAATCAGTCTTATAGCGTATCTCCTTTACAATCAAATTGATTCTATTATTGGTTTAAATATAAAATGGACATGTTGCTGTAGTTAAACCAATTTAGAATTATTTTTAAAAAAGTAACCGTGGAGTTTCATGCCGGCTCTTCTCCATAGGAAACGACCAATTTGAACCTTGCACCTAGCTACTGACGTTTCGTAAGTACCCATGTAGGTTTATGTGAAATAAAATACTTTGATTTTGATTAATTTTGAAAAGAAAATTGGTGTTTTTGTTGTGGTCTTTAGGTACGATTGATTTATGCCGAAATACCACTGCTGCAGACAAGGAAGACGACCTTGCTTGGATTAAAATATACCGATTCCTGACATAATTTCTTATGGCTTTTAACCAGCAGCAAAAGTTTAGCATTACGACTTATAATGCCCCAAGCCGTGTGCCCAAAAGGAAAATTTCCCATCGACAAAAATGACGAAATTCCATACAAACTTTCATCCCATATTTAACCCAAATAGGGAATGCATTTTCAAAGTGCTTATTTTCTATATACAAGATGAAATCGAATAGGTGCGCTAAATTCAAATATGTATATCATTCAACGTTAAAGAAAATTTTGAGCATGTCATTAAAGATAGGGATGCCCATACGTGCGCGTAGGCAAGCGATTTGCCAACTATGTCGTGCGCCCTGTTTATCGTAGGAATGGTCAAAATCAGGTAAATACCGCTAGTTCAACGCGTTGCCAACTTGCTTCAAGTTGTGAATTCTGCGATGAATGGATTGCTTATCGGGCATGCGCTAAAATTGATACTTTAATTTTCTCATTTGTTTTAATAGATTATGATATATATTTTTTACTAGACCGCCGATTCATTCGTGTCTAGTTGAAGGCAATAACTTAGTGTGCACTATCTAGACGATAATTACACAATTTTTTTCAAGAAATTAGATTTTGAAATGACAATTTATAATGACTATTTAACAGTTAATGAACCTCCAATTTCGAGTTGGCGTAAGTTTTCAATAACACCTGTTTAAGGAAGTCTTGTACAAAATTTCATGATTCTAGGCCCAACGGTTTAGGACTTTAGGCTGTAAGTTGCCTGTCAGTGAATCTAAGATTTTTATCAAGTAGTTAAGTAAGTAATCGCGTAACACACTATCAATCTCAATCTGAATCATTTTGAAGAATATTGCTAATCCATTGCTCCATATGTTCGAAAATTATGTCCGCTCAACAACGTAAATAACACAATGAATGTTGTTGAACTGTCAAAATGAAACCCATTGCTACTGATAATGTGTTACGCAATTGGCCCGCAGTTTAAATTAGCGTTACGAAGTGTCTTAACGACTAGAAAAAATATGTTTACAGCCTTTGAAGCTCTACTAATTCTGCAACGTAATAAAACTGTGTAACGAATAAGACGAAAGGCTTCCTACATCTAGACTTGACGAGTAGCTCAAATTACAACGTAAATGAAGATCAGAAGGTTCATGGAACGATCAACGTTATTGGCTAAATATTTCACTGTAGTGCTTTCTTATTTGAGACTAGCTGTGCCCGCGACTTCGTTCCCGCGCATGTCGGAAAAGAAATTGGATTTCTTGAGTTCTAACTTTTTTTCTAAAATAAAAGTAGTCTAAACATCAGCTATCTGCCAGTGAAAGTTCTGTCAAAATCGGTCCAGCCTTTTCGAAGGTTAGACGGAATAATCAAGACCGACAGACAGATAAAAATGTAAAAAATTGTATTTTTGTTTATAGGTACCGTATGTACAGACGCCAGCACATCAAGTTACTACAATCTGTCAAATTTCTTTAATAGATTTTCAACTTTATCGTTAAAGCATTAAGATTCAAGGTTAATTGGGAAAATTCGACATTTTCGGGTAGCTTGACCTGCTGGCGTCTGTACTTTAACATAGTGAGGAAACCGGCATGTCCTAGAATGTGGGTTGCAATCCACCACCCGCACTGGGCGCGGGTGGTGGATTACGACCCACTTCCTTTCACAGAAAAGACGCCTGTGTTGTGCCTGTGTCCCAGCCAGTGGGAACGTTATAGGCTGGTTATGTTGAGATACTTACCTAAAGCCCTACCTCAATCAAGGGTCTAGTTTTCCAACATTCTTTCAAAGCGAACCTTCTACTCATAATTCCTTAGGACTCAAGACGTAGAAAGTACCCAAGAATTTGCAAGTTTTTGCTGCAAACAGGAAGACTTAGTTTATGGACAAGTCGCCCCTTGCCCTAAACGATATGCATATTGCAAATACTGCGCCTACAAACACGAATGTGTTTCAAACATGCGAACTCGTTTCCTGGGCTACATTTCCTTTGGAACTACTAACAAACAAAATATCGTGAATTTTAAATAACATTATGTCAGTGTTACACATGCAATTCACGTAAAGTAAAGTGTATTTTTCTTTTCGTGTCTTTTTAAGCAAACAAACAGCAATTTTTTGCAAATAACTGCTTTTAAGTGACCTTTTAGCCCATTGGCACCACATATCACTAACGGCCGAACCGAATTACCTACCTATCACCAGTTTTGGCATACTGGAGGTAGAAAAACCTATCTATCTCTGGTTTAACGTCCCAATAATCGATATCAGTAGCGATATGTATGATTATATTATACTGGCATTTATAATTTGTACTGGCTACCATCAGTAGCGGTCTGTCAATAGTTTATTGGGTTCGGCCGTAAATGCGTTTAACGATAAACTTAAATAAACATCGTTCTGTTTCTGTCAATCGTTTGAAGATGACAGAGATAGAATGATGTTTTAAATAATTATGTTTAGCGCTAAACGCATTTAGGGATTTGTTTTGCAATTAGCCCTCAAAGTACCAATTTTTTTACAAAATATCGGTTTGTAAATTACTTAAAATTAAAATGGAATAAAAATAAACTATAGTTTCTCTATGCTTTGTTTTCATGTCGTGCATGTAAATGTGGTAATTAAGTGACTTGACATGGTCGAGTCGACGACAACCGTTAATTTTGTTGGTCATCCAACCATATCGCCTGGTAAACTGTATTCTTTTAACTTCAACATGCACTTATTGTACCAACTTAATTAAAATGGTAGGACTACTGCCAAAAGAAATTGCTGAGCTAGAATATCAAATAGATCTTACCTAATAGACCTACATATTTTGCAAGCCATATGCCCGACGGGATTTCCCACCGACACAAATGGCGAATTTCCATAAACTTTCATCGTTTTTCAAAAATCCTTCCTCATTGCTCACTTTCCCTATAATTGCTGTTGCGCGGTTTTTTTTAATGTAATTTCATTTGCATATAATAAACAAAGTCAAATCATTTATTACAAAAGTCAATGTCAAAATTTACAAAAAAAAAAAAAAAATTCTAGTCGCCCCTTTCGAAAGGTATTTCAGATGCAGAATGAATGCTATCTGAAAGCTGGGATACAATCATCTTTTCACATGATAAACCTACAAAGGATACTAAATTCACAGGAAACATAAAAAAATGGCTGACCAGAACCTGCATAAATCAACATTGCAAGGTTCTTCTCTAATTGCGTTTTAATTTCCAACATCCCGTTAAATATTTAAATTACTTCTAAGAAACCAAAACCACGCACCGGTCGCTAGTTAGCATAATTTAGGACTGAATTACATTTATATACCTACCTATATTAATTATACAATTATACCTTAGTCAGACGGCTGGCCATAATTGGATTAAACTGAGGCATCTGAATATTTAATAATAAAATAAATAAATAAATAAATTCTTTATTTCGGACAACGTAAGATCCACTGTGTTAGTAAAATCCTTATACCTAATGTTAGTGCCATATTATCCTTTCACATTTGTTTTTCCGAGATCATTTCAAGTGGACGACGCACAAGCGAAGGGAAAGTACTTCACCCGTTCATCACCCCCACAAAACGAAGACACGACGAACGAACGACGGCGACGGCGAACGTATATTTAAGATATCGTCCAAAGTTAGCTCAGGTGGGCCTCTAAAATTAACTTGTCTTGAAGAATTTTGCGTGCATAAAAAATCTACTTTACCAGAAAATACTTTTATTTGAGGTGTTGTCTTAACTACAAATAGATAGGTATGCCATGTATTGAAGGTGAAGCCGATGTACTTAATAGGCTAAGGGTGAATTTGGTGTATTTCTATACTATATTCTTAAAGCTCGCTGTTACCAATAAGTACTTGTGTGTCAGCTCGCTGTCACTAATGAGTGTAGATCCAGTCTAAGGATCTTATTAAATGCAATGATATTTATTTTATAAGTTACTCTTTGAAGACACTTTTACAAGTCAATTTTATGGTCAATATTTTAAACCGAGATGGCTATTTAAAATTCAACTAACGGGAATCTTAAATAAAGCAGACAAAGTAGGCTCGCCTGCCTACCTATCACCCAGATCCTGAAACGGTCTCTCAAAAGCGGTATCAAAATTATCTAATATAGAGAAGATGCTTACTTACCAGAAGAGTACACTAGGCACCTACACAAAAGAAATTAAAATAACTGTATAACTGAAATGGGTCATTGTACTCACCATGCATTTTCTTTCTTTTCTTTCTTTCTTTCTTTCTTTCCATTATGAACAACTTTTACTTTGGAACCAACACTAATAGCGAAAAAAAAAACAGCTGCTCCATACAACAGTAATTTCGTTAGTTGTTCGCATAACTTCACCAAGTTTAGACAACAACAGATTTTTTTTTTTCAATCTTGTCCCCGTAATAAACTTCTTCATAATAATGAGTACAATTACCACTTTAGAGGTCTCCAGTTACATACACCTTGTATTTATATATCATTAGCTTCTGCAGTTACATACACCTTGTATTTATATATCATTAGCTTCTGCAGTTACATACACCTTGTATTTATATATAACTAGCTTCTGCCCGCGATTTCGTCCGCGTGAAATTTCGCCCCATCGCGCCCTATCCAATCGCTCGCCCGTCCTACTACTTCGTTTTCGCTTAGTGTTCTTTCTGACTTGTTTCCATTTTGCTCGGCTCCTATGGGTCGTAGCGTGATGTTGGATAGCCTATAACCTTCCTCAAGAATTGTGCTATCAAATGCAATAAGATTTTTTTGAATCTGACTGGCACTTCCGGAGATTACCCCTACATACATACGAACAAACAAACAAATACCTCTATACAATATTAGTATAGATAGCTGTTAGTGTTTTGTTTTCCAGGAAGTATCACTTGGCGATCTATGTGACAGTCCAACGCTCATTGCATTTCCTATATCATATATTAAGAAAACGATTACTGCCGGCAAGCTAACTAATGTGTGAGCTTTTCCTATTATGTAACACTTAGTTTTTCTTAAACATTCCACGAAGTAGTAATGAAAGATGGGTTACTTACTAACTTATCAGGTATATGCGATTTCCTCGCTACGTCAGAGTAATCACCGCCTTTCACCATACAGTGACCTCCAAAAGTTAGTTGACATTTTGCTACTTCAGCTTTGACAGACCACATTATGATTTAAAATTCTAGTGATCCAATAATCTATAATGCTTTAATGACCAATTCAACTACCTTTGAATTATCATAAAAAAATAATCAAGTCATCTTTTATAGAGTATCTGATTTTTTTTTTTATTTTAAATCACGGCATCACAGCTCTGAAGTGAAAAAATGACAACTTACTTTTGGAGGCTACTGTATAAGAAAAGCAAAAGCAATCCCCTGTTAAGTGGGCAAGTCAGACATCAGGGCAGCTGCAGTTCTCTGAATTATAGACTTGTTCGACGAATAGGACCTCAAAGATTTTCAATTACCTGGTCAAGGGAAGGCTTAAAGTTTATGATTTTTTTTCTTTCAATGTATGTTTCTATCCCAAGGCGTTCGTCCCGACTCTCATTCGTAGATCTTTGACAGCAGTTACGGGTTGTCAGAAGGCCAAAAGCCTGTCAACCAGTACTACCAAAGGGCATCCGTTACCCAGTAACTGGGCTCGTGAAGGGCGGGCGTTTTGGAGACTGTCTTTTGTAATTTTGACGTTCGAAAAGTGCTGATTCTCAGCCTAATTTGAATAAATGACTTTTGATTTTGTTTGTGGATGTCCGAATCCGGTAAGACTGGAAGCCGACTCCAACATAGTTGGGAAAAGGCTAGGTAGATGAATTGATATCTTTCTATCCCAGCTATGAAATCTTCAATGTTCACCAGTGGACAACTACGAATCATCATCATTCTCCTGCCCTTATCCCAATTTATTTAGGGACACCGCAACATGTCTTTTCCTTCCACACTTCTGTATTAGTTGTCATCTCGATAGTCACCCCTTTCTAGCCATAGCGACCACAAATCGTCAAGAATCTATTAGGTCAATGATCCTTTGTTTCTCTAACACCTTTAAAATTCTTACCACCATTTCTTCTACAGTCTAACAGTACCCAATGATTCACAAACCAAACAGCAGGGAGGTCAATATCACACATTGTAAACACTGCAGTCTGGTTTGCTTTAGCGTCGTTACACCAAACAGACCTGTATTTATTTAAAGAAGTAATGGCTTATTTGTTTAACGTCTGCAAAGACCGCCAGACAATGCACTCATGTTTAAAAAATGGAAATGTGAAACGAAAATCTGACAAGCAACCTGGGTTCAGGAGATCAGACACCCTTTGTAATGTCTAATATTTGAAGCCCTTGAGGCCGTTTTTCTTTTTCAGGATAAAGTAGAGCAGACTAAAACTAATAAAGACAGCAAACAAACAAATAGTAGATGCAGGGTTGCCTTAGGAAAATTGCTTGGATGCACAAACCGGACATGACTACATGAGAGAGAGAACAGATAGAGCAGCAATAGCTAAACTGTTACGGCACGTATTGGCGAGCTAGGGGTAGTGTCGTGATTCGTGAGTTTGAACTTCACTATTTGAACTATCGACGTGAACTCCTGGCATAATCATTTACCTTAGTTACAGAGGGATAACCGAAAATACTTCCCACATTGCTGCACACGTTTCTGTTTTTTATCCACTTGACCTTTTTTTTCTCTGGGGGAAATCTGGGCTCCTACCAACTAAAACTCCACCTTCCACTAACAGGAGTCGGGGGCCCGGGAGATACTGGTCCATTCGCGCGCACTCCCGAATGGAATACCACCTGACCTACCTCCCAAAATCGAACAATTCTATTTCCTGCTTACTCAACAGGCACCACTCCTTCACAAATACCCACAGTCTAGCCAAACTACAGCTGCATGGCACTTAAAAGCTCCACAACAAGCCGTGCTACTTTCACTTTCGGTGTTCCACATTCGCGGCCCGGTCATACCGCTAAACCGGCTGCGTTGCATGATTGCATCAGCGCTTATGTCATTGGAATTTTGTATGCTGGAGCATTTTTGTTTACTACGGCATTGTGTTGTGAAGGACGAATGGGCCGTTAGAAGGGGCTCGTTATTTTGGGAAATAGAGAGAAAAGTAGTATGCGGTATATTCTTCTGACTGCAAAAGCCACGCGTTTAGGATAAGGAATTCCCAAGAATGGTCCTTGAAAATGTATACTGAAAAAAATTTGGTAGGCAGTACTTACACTTACAGCATCTGAATGTAAAAGTCATAATTTTATAGTAATTTGATTTCGTATTAGATAGTAAAATAACTATGCTAATTCATTAATATTGATGGAGGTTGTATACCTACATGACAGTGTTTTAAGATTCGAGTAAAACTGTTTAGAATTTATCTACTCTGATGGCTCGCCTGACCGTCAGAGCACCTCAAATAAGTCAACTTCAATGATGCCGTAAAATAACCATCATTATTATTATTTGGTGAGACACAGTATTAAGACATTTTTTTAAGGATTTTAAGACATTGAGGTGAGTCCTAACCCCAGAACTGCGGAGGAGTGAAGTGCATAAGGCTGATATGATGATAATGGTCAATTCTCAGCAGACTGTGGTGCATAGTCCAGGATTGAAAGACTACCAAACTACTATTACTGCTAGACTACTATTACTATTAGACTACTATTACTGCTTGACTATTATTACTGCTAGACTACTATTACTGTTAGACTAGTATTTATTTACCAGAGTTACAGATAAATGGGAAGATACATACAAACAAGAATGATTAAGAGATACGCTGTTATATTACGCAGTAGGCTATGACAATCAGATAGACAGATGTGATCATGTTATTCCAAAAGTAATAATAACATGAACATCGCATACGTATATAGGTATTATAATATAATCAATTTTCGATGTGTAGGAAGGTGTGGTTGATACATAATTGATATACTAATATTATAAACGCGAAACTTTGTGAGGATCGTTGAATATATTTTTTAGTCTTTCACGCAAAAACTACTGAACGGATTTTGATGAAACTTTACAGTATTATAACTTATATATCAGGAATAGCACATAGGATATTTTTTAGCTCGGTATTCCCACGGGATTGACACTTATGCGGGTGACGCCGCGGGGCGGTGCTAGTATCTTATAATAGCTTTCTATTGTTGTAAAAATGATTAAAATCGGTCCAGTAGTTTCGGAACTTATCCGGAACAATCAAACAAAAAAATAATTCCTCTTTATAATATGTATTAGTATGGATAAAACAAAGTCGGGTTACCTAAACCATTTATAACTCAAGAACGGCTGGACCGATTTTTATGATCTTTGATGTGTTAGATTTGTCTCCGCCCCGCATAGAAAGAATAACACTATAAAAACATGAAAAAAACCTTAAAAAAAAAAAAGAATGAAGATCACATCATGGACAGCGGCGGTCAGCTAGTATTGGTATATAAGTATGTGTTATAAAGAGTATTCTATTCTATAAATTCATACAGGAAGTCTCCTCAATAAGCCTTTTTTTCTTGAATAAACAAAAAATACTAAAACAGCTTGAACCAATCTTTAATTTTTCTGTGCCAGTGTTTCTATAAGGCAAAACGCCGATTGGCTGCAAAAAATATTTCATTTAAATAACAATGTTTATGCTAATTTTATTTATTTAACTTTTTTATGAAAATTCTGGAGCTTAGTCGCATAAAATTTGCATGTTTACCTAAAATGTTTGCAAAATTATTGTATTATTCAATAGTTTTGTTATGTTTTAAACATAAAACTTTATATGTCAACGATCATCAAACAGAAACCATAACCTTTAGCTCCTATTGGATGTAACAATTTTAACTTAGCCCCCGAGATGTACTGTGTAGTTCCTGATGTGAACACAAAAGAACAGAGGCATTGTAGAATCTGCATTTTCCTCTCCTATATCGAAGCTAAACTGTGAGGGCTTACATCTTGGTATAAACAATGTACTTTTGGCGACGCAAACAAAGCGTATACAGGGTCAAATTAAATTAGCTAGCGAAACTTCGCAGACGTGATGGGTATCAATATCTTTTGACGATAAAACAAACTAAACACTACCACTACCAGCGGCCGTTGACCCTACGGGGTCAACGGCCGCTGGTAGTGGTAGTGTTCAGGGGTTAGATACCCATCACATCAGCGGAGTTTCGCTAGCTAATTTAATTTGACCCAGTAGTTCATAACTATACATACAGGAATACACCAACAATATGTTCTAAGTCCATTAGGACTTATGATATTATAGGAATCAAAACCATAAAACCGTCTAGATTTGTAAAGGTAAGTCTACGTACATATTGAAAGAGCTCTTATGCAGATATGCACAATCGATACTATCGACTTTCTTCTTACGATTGTGTGGAACGTCTACGATACAGCCGATCGATGCTTAGAATGAGCTGTCAATGGTGTCAATCCCTAGCATTACTTGGAATGACAGCTCACTCCACGCTCACTTCACCTAAGTTTTCACGGTGAGATGGTTACAGAATCGCACTGCTGGTTGCGTGAAGATTAGACAACACATTTATAAGTGGATCGGAACAAAAACCGAAAAAATACAATAATATCGCAAAGGAGACCGCCAGAAATCCATAGATCGTTGGGCCAAAATGTGAACAGGAATCATTTATGTGTTATTTAATAGATAAAACACGTACATATCAATATCAGAAAGAATTTTTTCAAAAATCTATGGGAATTAGGAAGAAAATATGTTTTTGGGTCACTAGGTTAGGTTATGCGGCAAATGGTAAGAATTGTATTTATAATGTTAAAATGTATTGTAAATACAAACTGTCAAATAGACATATTGATTTAATTATTTGAAAACATATTTGTATGTTACTATTAGCATATTATTGCATAGCACAAAAAAGGAATTAGGTAGGTAAAATAAAAATGTCAATGTCACGTCTTATTTTATTACGTGACATTGACATTTTGATATGTTTTCGTTTTGAAACAGTCGCTGATACACGATTTTGAAAGATGTTATTGTTAAATAAATAAATAACTTACTAAAACAACAATAATTCATCTAATGTCCTTTTTTCTTTTATAAACGATTATAATGTTCATGTCAAAAATGCTAAAACAAAATAGATAGTGTTTTTTTAATAACTTCTTTAGACCTACTAGTTTTAGAACGAACTTAAAATGACCTGACAGCTTGTTTACAGAGCTAGTTTTAGAACTACGTTCAATTAAAAACCATATTTAAAATCATAATTTTTAGCTCATTCCGATAGAAAGTTATTATTGTTACATGTTCTTTTTAATCAGTAAAAAATCTAGTTTTTTTTATATACATATCGATTCTGTGCATACTTTAGCCCAATTTTGGCGGTTTCCTTTAGCTTAAAGATGGAGAATTACTATAAAATCGTGTTTCAACTTTTTTTTATTTAACCATTTATGTACACACTAGCTTGTACCCGCGGCTTCGCTATCGGAAATTCAAGGGTTTTATCTTTTTGCGCGGAACTCGTAATTATTTTGTAAAAGAAAAAAGTAGCCAAGTTATTCCTTATCACATTAACTATCTGCCAGTCAAAGTCCCGTCTAAATCAGTCATAAGACAAAAAATTTAAAAAGTGTTTTTTTACTGTCATAGGTACCGTACATACCTTCATTATGCATTTAGTGAAAAGCTGTTATTTTGACATTACAAACAGACATTTCAATTTTATTTATATAAACAGTCAAGAAAAGAACAGAAAAATAGGTACAAAAAAGACGATTATTTCTAAAGAAATCACTTCCTAAATTCATAGGCTTTCAGAAATCGAGGTTTAGCTTTGTGCGATACTGTCATACTAATAATAATATCTAAGAAAGTAGTCACAGTCGTTAATATCCGGATACCAGTTCCAAGTCTTAAGTCCATCACGAAGATACGGGCCCGTCTGAAAGTAGTTCAATATTTCGAAATGAACCCTACTCCCGATTAATTAGAGACAGCTTTTAGAGACAGGCAAAAACACATCGGGAGCAAAGACAGCTGTCAAATCGTGATGTCATTCATTCTTAGTCCGGGCCCCGAACTAATCTTTTGTTCGAATGTGATATGGTATAGGAAAAACGAAAAACCCGTAACTTCTGTCGAAACATGAAGAAACGATAGCAAGTACGGCGCTAATAAAAACCCGAATCTTGTCTCTTGAACGAGATACCACAATTTTTTTGCCGATTCGCAATCAAATCCTGTATAATTCTTGAAAAAGAGTTTAATTGAATACACGAACCCATTACATCAGCATCCATTTAGGCGTACACCGTCTAACATATCATGCATGCAGCAAACGACAAGCAGACATGCGAACATTCGGCAGCACAGGGAAAGTTGTGGGAACAAACGTATGGTTGATACAAATATTATTATGCAGGGTTTCATAACTTGCGGAAGTTACAAATTTTACTGCATTTAATTGTAAGGTTGTGTAATTGTCCTACAGTTTAACACATTTATAAATAAACTTGAACGAAATGTCGAGAATTTGGGATAAGAATAATGTCAACGATATTGAAGTTGCAAATTACCGCGGGCAGTCAGCTTTTTATACTCCCAACCCTATCCGACTGTTGAATTATTTCACTAACCACGATTCGACACGCATAATGCTATTCTGAATATCAGTGGCGGACTAAGCCTTTCGGAGGCCCGGGCTGGCAAAACTAAATGAGCCCCATGCTATGCAGAAAATTTGAGAAGTAGGAGAATGTAGGTAGTAAGAGCGAGAGAAGCGAGCTCAAAATTGCTAGCACCGTCCGTTTATATTTGGTAGGAGGTCTCCAACTACAAATTGCCTGTTTTTTTTACTTACTAAACATATTTTGGGCTTGTTTGGAATTTGATTACCGCACCTACCCCTTAGCCCGCCAGTGTTCAAGATAGAGTCAAAGAACTCCTAGATTAAACTGTAGTGATTGAGCTTCTTTGAAGGGTAGATTGTTTCAGCGGGATTGTCCGAAAGGGTTACCGCTACCCCGGAACATAAAAGGCAAAGGAAGGAACATGGGTGGGTTTTAGTCAGTAAGAGTCGGACACTCCCTTCCGCTCCACCCAGAGCGGGAGGGTCATTTGATGATTTCCCATCCGAAAAAAAAAAAGGTAGATTGCTCTGAAAGAGCTGCTCAACGTAAAATTAGTCTCATAGATGACGTACCTATTGAACTAAGCAAGTTATTACTCAATTTCAAGTTTAAAACTTCATCGATGTAACAATTAACCACAAACTCGCCTTGTGGTAAGCTACACGTCAGGTAATACTTCTTGTATTTCCAATCGCTGTCTTCAACAATCTTTGAAAGGCTTAGAGCATACTCAGCCTATAATGTTCCCACTGTTGGGACACAGGCCTCCTCTCTGTGAGAGGGAGTGGGTCGTAATCCACCACACGAGCCCAGTGCGGGTTGATGGATGGCAAATGTCTTCGAATTTTTTGGTTCTAGGACATGCCGGTTTCCTCACTATATTTTCCTTTACCGGTTTGAGAGCAGTGGTCATGAAATTAAATACACAAAGTAAGCCTGCCTGGGTTCTAACTCGCGACCTACAAATCGCAATTCAGTGCCGATGCCACTCTGCCACCTGATCCACTGATCCAAACAAAAAATGGCCGAAAGGATTATATTAAACACAATATTAACAGACATTTAGAGCTATTTCATTGACAGATTCACATCAGTATGTTAAATAGTTTAAAATCAGCTTACAGAGGTCCTAAAGTCCTAAGAAAACACTGACACAGGCGGTAGGTGGGTAGGGGTGACCTGTTACGTAGCAAATGACCTTTCAATGCGGAAATTATGCCGTGGTAAGTTGTTCCTAGCATCAAAGTAGAAACACTGTGATAAGTATAGGGAATACGTAATAGGAGAGGGGCTCATGGCGAAATTTTAACAGCCTCATGGCTCGAGCGTACATTAAGCGACGCATGCCGCGGACGGTTCGTGGATGGGTGGTGATCCATTACATATCGAGACCCCTCCGTATTTTGAAAAGGACGTTAAGCCGTTGGTTCCGGCTGTCATTCGTAGATTTCTGACAGTCGTTACGGGCAGTCAGAAGCCCAAAAAAAGTTTGACAACTAGTTTTACCAAGGGGTATCGTTTCACCCAGTTGGGTTGTGGAGGTCAGATATGCAGTCGCTTCATGTAAAATATTGGTAATCTGCATCTGCATCCGGTTAGACAGGACGCCGAACCCAACATAGTTGGGAAAAGGCAGATTCGTTGAATATTTTAATACGTGAGATATAAGGGATGCCACGTATTCAAGAGTACGAGTGAGTGACAAAGTACTTAGAGGAACCGTATTCTTTTTCTTTGGTCGAGTTTTTTAAATCGCGTGTTTATTGTACTTCTATGATTTATAATGTATAACATGTAAGTAATTGAAATGCGATACAATTAAACGCAGTCGCGAGCATCTCGAACATGGCGTTAAACACTACCGTTTCGTGTGACTAATGTTTTTGGTGCATTTACCTCATAACGGTACATTTTTTGTCCCGCTCGCTCGAACAGGATTGTGAGCGAAATGGGAAAAATCCGAAACACCTTTTTGAGTTCTTTGTTTGTGGACAAAGAATTTAGAAATAATTTTATTACTTCGGTTTCGTCTCATAGACTTGCAATTTTATTGATCGTGGATTAGTGCTTCACTTTTCTTTGATATCATTTCATTATGATCTAATCCGACTAAAATTAACAAAAGATTACGAAAAATAATATCGTGCGCTTGCAGATCAAAGAACCTTGCAGGGAACTTTGGTCTGTCTTCCTGTAAAACGGACACTGGAACTCTTGTTCGATTAGAATCGAATGTAGTAGAACAAATGAATCAAGTAGTCATATTAATAGATGAATAGTGCTATACTTTTCTATTGCTTAATTTCATTATGATCTAATCTGATTAAAATTAATAAAAGATTACAAAAAGCAATATCGTGCGCTTGCACATCACTGCAGTTGCAGAGGTTTGTATTTCTTTAAGACGGACACTGGTACTCTCGTTCGATCGGTATCGAATGTAATAGATCAACTAAATCAAGTAATCATATGCATGTTTACTTTTAGGAGCTATCCAAGTTATTGTTGACTCACTAAAGAAGAGTTTTGATTTCGATTTATTTCTGGAAACAAATTACGTGTGTGTGTGTGTCTGTAGTAATTTATAGTTTCGTCAGTGTATAGGTATGTGCAATATTTGTAATTGCTATGAGATAGATAATTCTGCAACTAACCTGCTTGTGAAATGGTGGCATCATCGCGTTCGGTCTGTGTCAGGCCCATGGCTGGTCGCGCGCAAGCTTCATCACTGTAAATACAATATCACTTAGTATTTCTTTCACCCTAGAAGTATTTTCACCTTCGTTAGAACCACATAGATCATCATCATCGTCGCAGACTTTTTCCACCCACAGCTGAGTATAATTCGCCTTCTTTTGTGCCATGCTTCCTTTTCTTCCACAGATTATGAATAACCGTAATTCGTAAGGCGCTAAATGCTGATGTTCGTCGCGATAGGCAATACATTTTTTTCTTATTCTTTTTCGAATCGATGATACAACATTCGTCTATTCATCGAGATTACTTTGGCCTAGTAGGTGACCACGTTGGTCGTGGCTTCAGTAGCGTTCTTTACGTCTTCAAATGAGTGAGGACTCTTTCTTTGTGTTTATTTTGTCAAACAGTCCCTGCTATTTACATCATACCCAGATTAAGTCATTAGGTTCTATTATCAAAAACAGACGAAAAATTAACAAATACAGCAAAGACAACGTCAAATTATTTGTTCCTATTAGGCCAATTACAGACACTTGTTGACAGCCATAAATGAGAAAAGCGAGATTTGCGTGTGGCAATAACATCCACAACTGACAGTGACTTTTAAAAGTAAGGTGGCGTAAAATTAAAAAGTTATACTCAGCAGTCGACAACGAAAAGCTGAGTTTTTCAGTTAGTAACAAGAGCCAAGACATAGATATCTCAGATAAAATACCGGTGTGTAGACTAACTGTGGTTAATGCGGCATTTCGCGCTGATTAATGTGCATCAATCACGTAAGACGCGTTCGAGACATGCTCCGTAAAGTTCGTTATGTTTTTGTGAAGTAAGACTAAGTTATGACGGCGCAGTCCAGTGGGTACTCAGTGCATTTTAATAGATACATTTTGCACTGATCCTTTCCGCCAGTCAATGCTATTTTATTCACAAACTAGTTGTGCCTGCGATTTCGTTCGCGTGAATGTCGGAAAACAAATTGGATTTCATGGGTTTTATTTTTTTTTGCGCGGAACCATAATTATTTTTCTGAAATAAAAGCCTCAGTTACTCTTTAAAAGATCAGCTATCTGCCAGTGAAAATCGATCCAGCCGTTTCGGAGATTAGCCGCAACAAACAGACAGACAAAAAAAATAAAAATTGTTTTTTCGTTAGAGGCATCATATACATACTTTTATAAGCATTTAGTAAAAAGCTGTTATTTTGAAATTACAAACAGACACTTTAGTTATATTTATATATTGTATAGATTATTAAAAAGTTGGTCCTTTGATCCAAAATAGAAAGTGGTGTAACAAATGACATAGCAATAATTCATCATTTTAGCAGGTATTGGCTGCAGAATGTTAAAAAGTAATTTATCAATTCAAAATTAAATACAGAGCAATTAACCTAGGCCGGGTAAGTCATAGGTTCATCGGCGTCATTAAAAATTTGTCCCTTTCCTGAGGGTCTACTCGGAAGTGGTATCGGCCGAATGTTCGGCCGTTTCCTGCTACGAAGTTACTATTTGGTTCGGTCGGTCCCGATCCTACACTCCTACACTCTTTCGAATATTAACTATGGTCCCGACCCGACTGAGCCGATCCGAACTATTTTCGCATTTTTCAATAATATTCGGTTCGGCCATGTGTCGGTCCGATCAGATCATTCGCACTTTGCACTTCGTAGTAGACCCCCTGGGCAAAGGCCTTCCTCCGATCTTCCCATCTTTCGCGAGCCCGCGCCTTCTCCTTCCAGTTATTATTTATTATTAGAGTTTTAAAAATTGCAATAGAAAACCTAAGAAAAGACAGCCCAAAATCCCCCAAGTCTGTTTTAAAAATAGGACAAACCGCCAGTGTTTGAAAGCCTCAAAAGAAATTGAATATGCTGATAAATCTCATGATTTGATGTGCTATTGTTACTTTGATCACAGCAGTTTATACAGGTTACCACAACAGTAATAACAAGAATTTAATGGACAGACCATTAAAAGGTAGGTAATTTATTTCACCTAGGTTTTGTTTTCCAATTTTGACCCTTAAGATACAGGCAAATGCTTAGTTTGGGAGTCACAGGCAATCTGTTCTTGTACAATATGATTATCAATTTTATTTTTTTGTTAGCCTATACTGTCCTACTGCTGGGTAAAGGCCTCCCCCAAATCCTTCCAGGAACTCTTTTCCCGCGTCACGACGTTCGAACCAGCTCTCGCGGTAGTTGGTTCGATCGTCTCGCCATCTCTTTCTGGGCCGGCCTCGGCGGCGCCGTTCATCTTCAGGCACCTATTGTGTGCCATTATCAATAAATAAAAAAAAAAGAATTCAGAAGCTGGATTGCTAATATTCAGATCAATGTATTGTAGTGGTCCATTATATTACCTCAGCAATCTCTCCTTGTAGCAGACCACAGTGCGGCGCTCGTCACTGACTCCGATGGAGAAAGTGGCGAGGTCTGCCCGGCACAAATGTTCCACAGAGTTGTGGATCAGGAACCGCCGGTAGTTGCTGACTGGAGGAAACACTAGCACGCTGAAACATTATGCTGATATTAATGTTTTGTTTTTTTATTTGGTATGTGGTGAATGAAGAATATATTTTAGGCCATGGCAGAAATAAAATGGTTGACTTAAAAAAAACTATTTTTATTTAAATGTAAAAATGGCTTTTTGATTTCCATTGTTGTGCTAGTCTACATTGATTTGTTAAAAAAATTGCATGTCTTATTAAATGGATTCTTATTTAAAAGGGTCTTTTTATAATGTGTTTTGTAGGCAATAGTAGGAATATAATAGCTAAACTATGGACTTTAAGAGTGTGTATGGATTTAAGATATAAGAGTTTATCTTATGTAAAAGTAAAGTACAGTTGGTAAGGTTGGTAAGGGGTCTCCTAAAAAGCTGAGCAGGAAGTTACATAGACTGAATAAAAATTTCATATTCACTTACAGCATGAATCTTTCAGGATTCACTGAAAATAAAAAGTATGTCTCTAAGTCTCTAACTACATCATGCAATTTAATAACGTTTTGGCACTTAAGGTCCAGCCTAAGATAGGGGTTAAAAAAAATGGAATGACCATATGAATAATTCATCATTAACCTTAAATGAAAAAAATATCGTGTACATTTCAGCATACTCTAGCGAAACCTATAAAAGAAATACATAAAAAAAAACAGCCGGCATGACTTGTATTACGATATTGCGGTGATTTATAGCTAAGAAACTATTGCAAATTGCAGGCGATCCCGTGCGTGCAATACCCCGATAATTAGCGGACACGGAAACAGCGTGTTGCCGCTTTTTTTACCACTTCATGAATATTTTATCAGCGCTCAAGGTGCCATCTCGCCTCGCATCATTTCATTTACGACCTACGTTCGTTTGCGCTTGACACACAATAACCTTGAAAATATTAAGCTTTAGCTGTAATAAACAGCACTTTACAGCAGCCCTTACGACCTCGAATACTCAACAGAAAAGCACCGAAATCCTAACTTATCGCGAAAATGCTACTGAATAACAATAAAGATAAAATTGTTTACCTGTCAACTCTTCCTTCGGATAAAAAACATCTTAGGTCTTCGTTGACATCTTCGACAAAGTTGTCGTCTGCTAGGCTGAGGAACCGCTCTACCGTTTTGGCACCCAGTTTGACGGACAAATGATAATTACAAATAATTAAATAAAAATATCTATTCACGTGCCAAACGGGAATCTATCGGCCATCCATTTTCATTTTACGCACACACGGAGCCTATAAATAAATACAGTGGCGTTTACACACACATTGTAAAACCAAATGTCAAAGCTAGTGATGTATCTGTATCACAAAAGTGGTTTAGTCGATTAATATAAACCGGTATTATTGAACTATTATTTCACCATAAGCCGGCTACACACGTTGAACAAGTGGCATTCGGGCCGAAGTGTGGAGCCAACATTATGAAATCAAACTTGTTTTTTTTATAACAAACTTCAGAGTTGTTATCTGACAGGCGCATTTTCTTTTTATTTTTTAGAAGTTGTACTGTTCTTTCGGACAGCGAATGAGGGATCTCGACTCTTGATAATTAGGTTGATATTGGTTGGGGTTAGGCTACATAAAACAAGAAAATTATTAAATTTGAATTTATTAAATATTTGTTGCATTAAACCTAAATTACAGTTACTCCATTAACTAATAAGAACTAAGGAAACGTTAATTCGCAAATACTTTTACCCTTCCGTGGAATTTCTTTTAATTATTCTAATTTTAGTTTTACCAAATAATAACCGAAGCATACTAATTAAAACCTAAGTAACAAAAATTAAATATACATTTGAGGAAACATAAAAATATGTGAATTAATTGAACTAGTAAACAATTCAACTAAAATATCTTGACTTGAGGAAGGTAAATTTTAAACTAATTAAGATTTTAACTTCTAGGATTATTGAATACAGATACACACTTCCTTTTACATCATATCTTTGTGTCAATAAGCTAGACATCCATTGCACGGCTAAATTAACTTATAAAGAGGATTATTTACATCAAAGCTTAAAAAAACAGAATGGCCCAAAAAGCACAAGCTATGGTGGCGCCCTCTACGTTAAAAAAAAAACACTTATAAAACTATCACTGTTGTTTCTTTGAAACTTACAAAAACTGAGGAGGCCTAGCTTATTTCTGACTTAATAATTAGGAAGTGCCGAGTCGTATTTAGTTACAACACATATAAAAATAGCTATGTTGTTTACAAGTCGATCTTAGGTCTATACTGCAGTCTGAGCGGGGGGTCGCGGAATCGCCAACGTGTTACGTACACGAACTTTAATGTATGGTCCTTTCCTAGTAATTCGTCATTACATAGTATATCAATCTGGAAAGAAGAAAATACAGGTTCAGTTCAGTTACAGTAAGCACAGCTGGGCAATTGCGTACCACACGATTTGTAGCAATCGTTTTCATTTTGACAGTAAAACAACATTCATTGCTTTATTTACGTTGTTGAGCAGACAAATTTTTCAAACATATGGAGCAACGGATTAGCAATGATTCAGATTTTGATTGATATGTTGTGCAATTAGGGTGCTGATGGGGTGGGCTTATCAACCTTTGTTACAATAACGATAGATAATAGTTGTTTTTATTATTCCACCTGGCGTCAGTCAAACAAAACAATTTATTTTCGTGTTTGAGACTCATTTACACTTCTGATGAGCAAAGTTTTCACAGAATTTCCAAAGTTCTTGCACAAAAAAATTTGATGTATGATTCTGCTGTTCTGTTTTTTAAAATAGCATAGCTAGCAACTTACTTCTCTATACTTCTCCATGCCACTTAAAACCTTCTTAGCTATAAACTTCTTGAGGTGCGTGATGGTGGCCTGTGCCGAACACCGGATGAAGCTGCGCTTTAGAGTCCGCAGGGACGTTGATATGCACTCCAGGCATACATTCACCTGGAAAATGTGGAAATTGCTTGATTAGTAAATGAGAAGTATTTCTGAACATGGTTATGGGACAGTATTGACCAATTGAAGTAAAGACGGACATAGTAAAGACAGTTCCATTAAAAAAAAAAAAGTCTGAACTTGGGTATTGGTCAGTAGTCTTGATGTTTATGGAAGATAACTGGTGAGATTCACGATATTCGCTTCTAAAACATTTCTTAAATGTATACTTTACATTTAAATAGGTCTGTGTCCTTTACCTTGATTTTGGTGACCAAGATCACTGCAGTTTTAAACATCAAAATACTGTTATAAACATATCAATTAATAATTACCTGTTCATCTTTCCTATGGCAGTCAGTATTGTCTGGCTGCTCTGGCTCATCAGCTCCAGGCTTGTCCGCAGCCAGTGCCGCATCCTTGGGGCATGGCAGGTTGCGTGCCCGATAGAAGTCACGCTCGCGTTTTATCTCATCTGCAAATAGTCATACATAATTTGAGTTGGGAAACTTACTTACAAAAAAATATCCCTATTGATTTTCTTGATAAAGTTACCTAACATACAGTATTGGTAAATGAATATAGAAATACTATTTAATAGAATACTACAAATATTAATTTAGAAATGTAAGTGAAATTAATTTTAACTTTTATCAAACTATCTGTACATTTAATTTAACCTATTGGCCACCCCGGTTGAATTAATATGACAAATGTTTTCGTGCCCATGCTGCCTCAGTCATATTTAAATGACTTAGAACCTAATATAGGTTCTCAGTCATATAAGTACAGTCGTATTTACACGACTGACAACATATGTTACTTATTTTAATATTTATGTACACAGTAAAATAAATAGGGATATTACATAGGGTTCATTTTTTGTTTTATATTTCATTGCACCACCCAATGGGACAACCAATTGATATAAAACCAAGCAGTCAATAGGTTAATCAAAATGTATTGTTTTTTTATGAAGATTCTAATAAATCTCTAGCTTAGGCAGCAAAGCTATTAATTCATAGAAAGCTTAATCAAATATCTATTGAGTCAATGGTGCTGATCCTTGATTAATTTAGCTCCATTATAAATGCCCAAATGGCCTAATTGATGCACTTCCTCTCTTGTGCCCTAACAACTACTAACTGTAGTTTTGTTTTTGTATCTTTTGTTGCATTGAATAAATGTACTTTATCTCTTTCTAATCATTAATAATATTGTGTATTGATACTGGTACAAAAACCTTGTCAATGTAATTGCACTCCTAGACCTTCCACTTACACCGTAGACAAGACAATACTAAGTAGTTTTCCTTGTAACGATACTACTCAGGTAAAATACTCACTATCCTGCAGGTCTGGCACTAACTTATACACTATGTCCTGCATTGTCCGGTCGAAGCTGATATACTGTAATGGGTGGGACTGGTGTATCACTATGTCGCATGTTGGACATGTGTTGTTCTCCTCCAAATGTTTCACTAAGCAGCTTTTACAGACTGTAATAAAAAAAAGGTTTGATTAGATTTTGTTTTTTTTTTTATAATTACGTTTTGTGACTGCTGGGCTGCTTCAGAGTTCTTTTGTCATTTGTTTTTATTGAGATTAGATTAAGAATATAGCGGGAAATATTGATTGGTAACAAATTTTGATTGCCATGACACTGCTATAACGCATTTTGAGAAAAGTGTTAAAAGTTTATCAAAACATATGTTAAACAGGATTATTTGTAGGATGAAAATTTTATCGATTAATTTAAAGAAAATACAATAACACTTACACGTATGAAGACACTCAGTAACCGTGGTCGCGTCGATGAAATAGCCGCGACATATTTTGCAAGTAATGTGACTGTTTAGTGCTTTTAACTTTATCCTCCTTTCCATTGTCATCCTAAAACTACGGTGGAGTCAAAAACATTAGTGAAACTAACTTAAAACAGGTTGAAAATAAAAAAATTAGAACATAAATGCAAAGTCTACAATCAACAACTCAACACTTCAAATGCGTTTAGTTTTTCATACGTACGACAGATACAGAATGACAGTTAGCGCATACATGTGCATTTAATTGAAAATGTAAAACAACATCGTTTTCAATAAGATTCATACTTTTGATTGAATTCTTTTATATAGTGGTTTTAAATCAATAGGTCACAAATCATTTAATTAAAACACTATGTTATTCATAAGTAATATTTTCAACGCATTGTTTTAAAGAAGAGCAATATCGAAACGTTTAAATGCGACCTTCACAATGGTGGCTTGTATCTTATTTCACATTCTTGCCATTCGATTGTAGCACTTTTTTATTAAGCTCTAAAGTTTAAAATTAAACATTGGGTTTTTCCCAGAGTCAAGGCAGAGTAGGACCAAGAATCTTGGGTGACACTGGTCCTCAAAGTCTATAGTCGGACAGACAGGCCCTAGATTGTTCCAGGCAATAGGCATAGACGTATAAAAAAAGTTTTACGTAAAATAGTTGTACGTATAAACCTTTTTTACGTCTAAGGTTCCAGGGTGTGGACTCTACAGTCCTTTCAAAGTTATTTTATCTCTTATTTTGCATTAAAGTGATCTTTATTATTCTCGTTGCTTTATGGTTGCTGTCAAAGGTAAAATAACTGTGAATGACTATGATAGGGTGATAAATAAAATAACAGTAACTGTATTTCTTCAGCCCAACTATCCGAGTCAGTTTGTCGGCACAAAACTAAACTCTCGAGCCCCATGAACGCTATCAACTGCGTTAACACTAACAGTGCGCCCAGTATATTTTGTGTATAGTCACGAGCATAAATATATTACTATGAACAACTCGGCAATAATATCTGATTGCATGATTCATCCATTGATATATGACGGCAAATATATGTGATAATTTTTGGAAAGCATATACAAGTGGCAACACAAATATGTGACATCGAAGGAGCCCGAAAACTATCTGGCGAGACAAGCGATACCAAAATATAGGATGTAGCATTGGCTTCAAAAATATGTGTCAATGTAATATTAACGGGCATGTCTTGCTTCATAAATATCTGTCTACTCAGTTAAATTCAGAAGAATGTGATACCTCGTTGTAATCGAAAATATCTGCCATCACTTTGGCGGCATAAAAACCTGAGATAATAATGTTTCGAGTTTTCTTCTTTATCGCAATCAGTGCCGCTCTTATTGCAAAAATATGTGACATCCCACTGGAAGCTTAATTATCTGACTGTCATGTTTAAAAGTAGAAATGTCATTAATAGCTGATTTTTTTTAATTTTTTGCTACTGACCGTATTCTGCCCATAGTGCTATACTACTACTATGCTGCCGATAGTAGTACCTTAAAGTAGGTGAGTATTAATTTAAATACCTATACAGTTAGTTTTTTATGCTGCAAAGTGATTTCAGAAGTTAATGGATGAATCATGCAATCAGGGGGCCTACTCCGAAGTGGTATCGGCCGAATGTTCGGCCGTTTCCTCGTACGAACTTACTGTTTGGTTCGGTCAGTCCCGATCCTACACTCCTACACTCTTTCGAATATTGACTATAGTCCCGACCCAACTGAGACGATCCGAACTTTTTTCAATAATATTCGGTTCGGCCATGTGTCGGTCCGATCCGATCTTACGCACTTCGCACTTCGTAGTAGACCTCCTGGTAATGCCGAGCTATTCATAGGAATATATTTATGGTCGTGACTGTACAGTAAACAAAATCTACGTCTGTAGGCAAGAAATACACTATTGTGAGCTGGCGATATTTTGACATTTATGCGGTGAGATTGTGAGAGCGTAGCGCAACATCGTGAGATTTCTCATTAAAACATGATGCATTTTGTATTCAAATTTGTATTATTGTACACACTTCTTTATCACAAAACATTATTTTATTTTTTCATTCCAATTTACAATAGATTTACAACACAATATTAATTAAAATGGTAACTTATTCTAGTTTGATAGACACACGTATTAAAAAAAATAGTAAGTATAGAAACATACAACAGATCTATAGAACGCCTGCGCATGACGTTGGAAAAATATAAAACGAATATATATGATCTTCACATGATCTGACCAAGATTATGTCTGGACTTTAAAAGAGACTGGCCTCTGAGTTTGTTTCGGCCTTTGATCTCCTAGACTAGTCAGATAGGAAACGCCGACCTCATCTAGTTTTTAAAATATGATTGACTTGTAAAAGTGTTTGTACAAATCTACCTACAAAATAAAATCATTTATACATAATGCGCAATAAATTGCGTAGCGCTAAATCAGTGTTGTGTATAGTGCAGACTATCTTGAATTTTCTAGCTGCACAGGATGTAAATAAATCGATAAATCGTGCGTCTACCAAAGGTATAAAATAAATAATAAGCTCGATAAATAAACACATAAAATGTAATAAACAACACACATATTTCACAAAGATC
This sequence comes from Apamea monoglypha, assembly GCA_911387795.2. NCBI lineage: Eukaryota > Metazoa > Arthropoda > Insecta > Lepidoptera > Noctuidae > Apamea > Apamea monoglypha. The sequence goes on from OU426936.1 coordinate 13,171,960, forward strand.
AATAAATAATTTGTGACATAATATCAAACATTAAAATTCTACGTACGTATGTAATGTACTTGATGTCGTGTACTTTATTTATGGTAGATTTACAGTTTACACGTGACGACTTACAACATTTTACTAATCTTGTTAGCTGCTCTGTGCCTAGTTCGCACTACCTTACGTACAGACGCCAGCAGGTCAAGCTACCCGAAACTGTCAAATTTTCCCAATCAACCTTGAACCATAATGCTTTAGCTATAAAGTTGAAAATCTATTAAAGAAATTTGACAGATTGTAGTAACTTGATGTGCTGGCGTCCGTACCACAAATCGGTAAACCCGCGTACACCTAATACTCGTTTCTGATTGGCTAGCCAATCGGAAGCGAGCCGTTCTGAACTTGAGGCGTATCTTGCATATTACTATACAAGATACGCCTAAGTTCACAGCAGTAATAATGTCTCACAAGAATTGTAATTGCTTGCGTTTGCAGTTTAATTATTCTGGCATTATACAGTGTGCTCAGTATACGTTGGCATGGGGCGAAATTTTACATAAGGACATCATCATCATCTGCCTAGCCTTTTCCCAACTATATTGGGGTCGGCTTCCAGTCTAACCGGATACAGCTGAATACCAGTATTTTACATGGAGCGACTGCCTGTCTGACCTCCACAACCCAGTTACTGGGTAATACGGTATCCCTTGGTAAATGGTTATCAGATTTTCGGGCTTCTGACTACCCGTAACGACTGTCAAAGATCCAGGAATGACAGCCGAGATCAACGGCTTAACGTGCTTTTGGGGCACGGAGGGGTCTCGGTACGTAAAGATGGTCACCCATCCACAGACAAACCGCGGCAAGCGTAGCTTAACCTAATCGATCGACCTGTGCGGCTGTTATTATTTAGCCACGGACCCCTCAACATTATAATAATGTAATGTCCTTCTGGTAAATTTCGCATTTATGTAAACTCAAGCATTAATATGCAGCAAAGGGTAAGACAAAGCTTGCCGCGTTCCGTCACGTTAATATCAATTCTAGCTTCATTATTTTAACTTAAGCAATAAAAATAATTAACTAAAGAGATTTCATTTCGATTAGATCCATTTTGTCCATTATATTTTTTTCTATTTTACACATTTCTTTAACATTCCAACATACAGGCTGTTGATTTAGGCTCTTGCATCCCTTAGGCTTCCTGCACATGAACAAACAAACATGCGGTCCGGCGTCATGTACAGGAAGCCTTAAGTTGTTCGTTATGGTGGCTAGAACCACCCTCTTAACAGATACAGGTGACTGAATCAACAACTCTACATTTAATTTACATATTCAGCCTATAACCTTCCCACTGCTGGGACACAGGCCTCCTCTCAGTGAGAGGGAGCGGGCCGTAATCCACCACACGGGCCCAGTGCGGGTGGTAATACATACATACATTTAATTTAAATTCTTCTAAAATATTTGTTCAAATAGTTGGGTTAACACGGTTTGTTTTTCTTTCATACTACAACTTTCTATTGTTTTGAATAAAAGGAAAAAAACAAAACTTTCAGTCCTTTTACAGTTATTTTACATCTTACAGCAGCAACCTTATTATAACAAGAATAAAGATCATCGTGATTTTGACAGACCTGACCTTATAAATATAAAGGGGAAGATACGTCACTTGATCACAGCGCACGGTCCTACTAAACCAAGTCCAATGGACACAGTGACACTCAGTCACACGTGGACCATCGTCTAAACAAAGCATGTGGATACAGCTAGGTCGGGTCCTATCTCTGACCATGTCTATCGATAAAGTATGTAACTGTGATCACAGATCGTTGTTTCGTTGTATGTAGTTGTGCACCGAGCCCAGGTTTAGTGATTGTGATATTAGAGCGTAACGTATTCCCATTTTTAAGTTTTTATCCATTTTTTTTTTCAAAACACTGCTTGTCAACCCAACCACTTAAATCCGTAAAACCAATATCTGACAAATTGAGGTAGTTTCACGTTAAAACGAAAAATCTGACTTACAGACTCCCTTCGCTACGACCCTTCACATTTAACACCTGAATTCATATTCTGTCCAATTTTCTGTATCGTATTATCTAACAGATTAAAAACATTTTTATTTTCTGGTAACACCACTTTATAATGGTCTGAAGAAGGCACTGGCGCGTTGGGTTTAGCGTGGTCTCTTTTAAAATGGCGGCTTAGATGACTAGTTTGTGTGAATTTTCTGTCGCATATTTTACATTGGTATTTCTTTTCCCCTGTGTGGACTACCCTGTGTTGTTTTAGGGCTGAAGATGTGTAGAAAGTCTTGCCGCACTCGCAGTGGTAGTCGCGTTGTCCTTTATGCCTTTTTAGGTGGACGTTGTAGGCGCTGCATGTTACAAAACCGCGCTGGCATTCTTTACAGTTGTATCTGTAAATAAAACCACAATATCTGGAATAGTGTATAAGGCATAGTACAGTCACGAGCATAAATATATGTCTAGATGGACAGCTCGGCAATAATGTGTGATTTCATGATTCATCCATTAATATCTGTCGTCAGGATGACTGCAAATATTTATGTGAGAATATCTGACCTCGAAGAAACATCAAAAATATCTGACGAGACAAGAGATGCTGCATCGGCTTAAAAAAGTTGTGTCGCCTCTTAGAATGCAATAATTGCGGACATGTCTCTCTACTCAGTTAAATTCAGAAGAATGTGATATCTCATTGTGATCAAAATATATTTACAGAATATATATAAATCTAAATGTCATATCCTTATGTGTTTTACTGTGTGTACATAAATAATAAAATAAATAAATAAATTCTTCTGTACGTGTGTTTGTCACCTAACTCTTCCTAAGCGGCTGGACCGATTTGGATGAAATTTTGTGTGTATATTTCAATGGCTTCCTGGATGGTTTGAAAACCCAATTGGACCCGGGCAGGACGACGTCTGCCGGGTCCGCTAGTTTACAGACATCGAATTAAAACCAAAATTATTTAAATCATTTAAGTAGCAGGGCTTTTAAAGCACCTTATACGACTAGGAAAGTCCCAAAATGTTAAAAAACCACAATGCAGGAGAACTCACCTAACTTCCTTATTATGTATCCTAACATGTATAGACAAGTTCCCTGAGGTCGCAAAGGTCTTGGTGCAGAGGTGACAAGAGTAAGGCTTTTCACCGTTGTGGATCCTTTGGTGAACCTTTAACTCTGCTTTAATTGGGAAACCTGAGAAACAAAGAAACACAAAAATGTTAGAAATTGAACTCATTAACATCCTTTCAGGGGAAGTAGTTCACTTTAGTTATGGTCAGCTTTTGCATTTTTGTATGAAACAGCGGGTTTTCAGAGTACTTTCTTTCCCTGGGAGGAAAAATTAAATTTCTGAAATACTTTATATTCGCTAACACTTATCCAATTTACATGGTTATTAATTTATTCATGTTTTTGGCGGCATTTTAGTATGGCTAAGTACAGACGCCAGCAGGTCAAGCTATCCGAAACTGTCAAATTTTCCCAATCAACCTTGGACCTAATGCTTTAGCGATAAAATTGAAAATCTATTAAAGAAATTTGAAAGATTGTAATAGCTTGATGTGCTAGCGTCTGTACATTATACTAGACCACTCAGGCAGAACAAAGGCACTAGTGAAAATACAGCCGCTTACCTTTCCCACAAACTTGACATAAATAAGGTTTGTCCCCTTTATGTCGCTTCATATGTATCGACAGCTGAGCGCTTTGCACAAACGTTTTGAAACAAATCTCACAACTGTACAATTTTTCCCCTGGAACAAAGTATTTTTTTTTGTTTATTTACTATTTGTGTCTTTTACGAGCAGAATATCGTAGGTGTTTATAAAAATACAGGCTAATATTTGAATTCAAAATTTGAGATAATGATCAAATTTTGGAACATCAAACTCAATGCCATACATGACGAAGTTCAAATTCCATTGCAATCAAAAATAATTTAGGACCATTTATTACAAAACGCGGTCATTCAAAAATCGACTTAGTCTGCATAACGCTAAAGTAGATAGTTGAGTAAGTGGCAATGGATGTAAATTGGGGAGTCCGTGTCTACACAGGAAGACAGTCAAGGGCGGAGTTGTGGGGTAATTGCGTAACCCACTAACAGTAGGTTATTAGGTATTGCTTCATATGTTTGAAAAAAATGTCTGCTCAACAACGTAAATAACGTAATGAATGTTACTGAACTATCAAAATGAAAGCCATTGCTACAGATATTGTGTTACGCAAGTATAGTCTGTAAATTAATATTAAAGCCTAACCTTTGTGCATACGTATATGGTTAACGAGTCCAGTTCTCCTGCCAAACTGTTTGGGACAATACGTACAGTGGTACGGAGTCTCGCCCGTGTGTACCTTCTTGTGTTGAAATAATGCACTGTGTCCTCTGCAAAAAACATTTATATTTTTATTCATTATATGTACAGACGCCAGCACATCAAGCTACTACAATCTGTCAAATCTCTTTAATAGATTTTCAACTTTATCGCTAAAGCATTATGGTTCTTGGTTGATTGGGAAAATTTGACAGTTTCGGGTAGCTTGACCTGCTGGCGTCCGTACACAAAAACAATGGTTACATGCGACTCACGAGTTAATCTATTTAAGTTTTCTTATCTTATGGTACACATATTCTTAAGGTACACTGGAAATAAAGTGACATTTTTAGTGAGAGATGTATTTTGGTGTGCATTGTCAAAATATTTCATTACTTGGGTAATGCAAAATAAACCCTATACTTATTGATATAATTTTCTTTTTGTTTTAGCGAAATAACGCCAATATGTCCACCAATAAGTCATTGAGTTGAGTTTACAGCATTACAGATGCAGTAAACTCAACTCAATACAGAATTTTTTTAAAACACGTTTCTGAAATGAAAAATTTCATTTTCATTATTTATATTCCAACACAAAAACAATGGTTACAGGCGACTCACGAGTTAATCTATTTAAGTTTTCTTATCACTAGGAAATGGATGGTACGCTTTATTGGAACATCCAAACATACAGCACTGATATTATAATGTTTAGATTTACTCAAATTCATCGTCATCAGATGATAACGATGAATTTGAGTAAATCTAAACGTTAGCCAGCCGCCTAGCCTTTTCCCAACTAAGTTGGAGTCAGCTTCCAGTCTAACCGGACGCAGCTGAACACCAGTATTTTACATGGAGCAACTGCCTATCTGACCTCCACAACCCAGTTACTGGGTAATACGATACCCCTTGGTAACACTGGTGGTCAGATTTACTCAAATTACTAAGAAAATATTAGATTTAAATGACATGCTTAATGCTATGAGAAAGCAGTAATTTTACTGTTTGTGCTGCTAGCGCCACTGGTAATTAAACTTGGCCCATTGTAAAACTATATTTAAGTCTTTAATATTACCAATAAAAATCTTGTCCGCCGACTCCAGCATAGTTGGAAAGAGGCTAGGCAGAAGATGTTACTGGGGAGTTTGTTGCGCCATTTCTACCCAGCACTAGGAAGTGGTGAAAGACGGGCGTTTTGGGGGATTGTCTTATGTAATTTTGACGTTCATAAAGTGCTGATTCTCAAACCTATTGATGCAATAAAATATTTTTTTTTTCATTACAATTTCTTTAAATGTAACAGGCTGGCTAAATTATAGCATTCTTACCTAAAAGTAGCAGGGCATTCAGGACATAGATACGGTCTGAGATCAGTATGGCACAGCTTATGTGCCTTCAGATTACTCTTAGTGCTGAGGAACTTGCCACAGATGTCGCACTGGTGCGGCAGCTTGCTCTCTGGTAAGCGTGGGAGTTCGCCCTCTATGTACACTGGAAATAAAGTGACATTTTTTTAGTGAGAGATGTATTTTGGTGTGTATTGGTGTGCATTGTCAAAATATTTCATTACTTGGGTAATGCAAAATAAACCCTATACTTATTGATATAAAGTTCTTTTTGTTTTAGCGAAATAACGCCAATATCAATACCAATACGTCATTGAGTTGAGTTACAGCATTACAGATGCAGTAGCATCTGTAATGCTGTAAACTACAGATATTTTTTTAAACACGTTTACTTATTTAATGTGAACTCGAAAGTAAAAAAAAACATTATTTATATTCCAACTTTTTCTCTTCTAGATTTAAAAAAGAGAACATTTGTTTAAAAAAAAAATTGTTACATACCTTTTTTCTTTCTACCTCTTTTCTTTTTTGGCCTTTCCTCCGTAGTTTCAATATCTACAAATAAGGAGACTATTATTTAAATTACATACATGGTTAAACATATTTCGGTATTTCAATACGGGAACCCGCTTGATGCGGGAAGCACATAACCGGTCGAAGTGGAGGTGCTTGGGGGAGGCCTATGTCCAGCAGTGGACGTCTTTCGACTGAAATGATGATTGCAATACTACTTTAGAGGCATGAGTAACAGGGTGTAAAGTTCACTCATCCTCCATAGAAAAAGGAGGATCCTCCGACCAGACGAGTGTTGTGTCTGGCGGGCAATTGCCCAACGATTGATGTTGGGAAATTGTATCTATGCTAATTGCGCGGTAAACTCTGCTTGCGAGGTGCAGGATTCGCGTGACGTCAGTATGACGCGTTGTTCGCATGTGGCGTTGTAGGTACCCCTACACTACTATAGTTTGACCAAAACCGCTGTAGCGCGCCTTCGGTACGTGCGCGGCGACACGCGGGGGCAGTGCAGACCGCTCATTCGTCAACGCCCACGGCCCCCGCCTCGATCTACAGCAGTTTCGGTCAAACTATATTATAACACACTGATTACTAACATAGTAAATAAGAAATATTGTTATTAACATATTGAGTCTTTGGTCTTTGTTAGTTGTAAAATCCTAATTCCTACTTAAACTTAATAATATTATTATTAAGTTTCGATCCCGTGGAAATATCAGGACAAAAAGTATCCCATATGTTAATCCTGGTTATAAACCATCTGTGTGCCAAATTTCATCCAAATCCGTTCAGTAGTTTTTGCGTGAAAGAGTAACAAACATCCATCCATCCATCCATACAAACTTTCACGTTTATAATAGTTATATTATATATTATAGGAATATCCTATATCCTAGGATAGTAGGTTAGGATATAGGAAGGATATAGGATAGGAAGTAGGATCATAGGACTTTCACGCGTACAAAGTCATGGGCAGAAGCTAGTTAAGTAGTATACATAAATGAATACTACTTAAAATACTAGAATAAAAGAGTGCCCAAACACCTGTTTTTCTTATTTTGATTTCTCCTAACACTATGTTATCATCGTCAGCATCCCAGCAGCTGTTGTTCCCATCATCGTTTAGTAATGGTTCTGAAATTAACAGACATTGGTGTTTACAGTTCATATAAACTCAAGTATGTCACTGTGATAATTTAGGTGAAGTGAGCTTAAAGTGAGCTGTCATTCCACGTGATGCTAGGGATTGACAATATTGACAGCTCACTTTAAGCCCCCTTCACCTTGTTTTCATGGTGAATTTTTTACAGAATAGGTCTACAGGCACTTTTGGATTGTCAGGGGGTTAGTTAGTCACACAGGTGAAGCTATAGTGGGAAAGAAACTCCTATAGTTTCTTTAGAAAGATAGATAGAATACTCTTTATTATGTACACCATAAAAATTACAATTTATTATAAACCTAGATATTTTAAAAAAGGTTTGATTTGCTGATTTATTTATCTATATATACTTTATTGTACACCACAAAAATACATTAAACACTACAAAATATACAATGGGTGGCCTTATCGCTTTCTGCAATCTCTTCCAGGCCACCTTAGAATGGACAGTGATTTTCCTGGATATAAAATGAGACTGCCGTTGGTGCAAATATTATGTATACAATACACTAAAATAGATACACAGATATATACTTAACCAAAATTATAGATACATAAATACATACATACTAAATATATAAGCAACGAAAAATGAAAGAAGACTGTAAATGATTGCAGTTAGGACAAAAAGATCACAACGATAAGTAGTGTTCCTGATTTTGGCTGATTTTGAGCTCAATATGATATTAATAACAGCTTAACTGTTTTTATTTTAGGATTTACTTGCAACTTTTTTTTGTGTACTGTGTATAAATTCTAAAACTTATTATGCACACAACAATAAAGAATATTGGAAGTGGAAAGATATTTTCTTTTTTGCCTGTAAACCAAACAATTTGGTGATCTATATTGGTGTATTCTCAAAAGGTGTTTTTAAACATTAAAGGACAGCCAAAAGATGTGTTTATTTAATTAGCTAACAGCTAAAACCTTTTTGATGACATTGAATCTAAAGTTACAAATACTAATGTTTTTAAATTTAATAAAATATAAGTTTAAAAATAAATAAAATTTAAAAAAAAACACCACTTGCCAAGTTTAATATCCTTGACATCTCCATGATTATTATCATCAAGGGTCGTCAATAATAGTTCCTCGTTCGCTTCATGACTATTCTCGAATTTTAAATCTTCAAAATCCAGTTCATCTTTGACAAAGGCATCAGAACAACCATTTCTTTTACTGTCCCCTTTTGATGGGTTTTCTAATAAGAATTTTAGCTTTTTGTCACTCTCGTCGCATTGTAGATTAAAGGCGTACGTACGTTTAAGCTGTCGGCTACATTCCTTACAAATCAAACGCGGTAGACCATCTCCTACTTCAGGCTAGAAATAGAATTCATAACAAGTACATTATTTTGAACTGTAAAGATTTTTAACTGGCTCGTGAGTAGGAAATAAGTATACCTTTAACTTAGTGCAATTTATCAACATATCACAATATAAAGTGTTCTTTTTCACATAATAACTAGTGTAAATATCGTATGTTATTTTATTTGCTTCGAGACATATTCGACATATTTTTGTAAAATCTAACGCCATAGTTTAGTTTTACTGTGTGTAATGTAATTGAGATTGTATGGAACTTTATGAAAATGGTGACATTAATCAGTTTATCATATTTAAAAGAGCATTTTTATTGAAAAAGAAACAATCGCTCTTCGTCGATTTCTGATACAAACAAATAAATATAATGTCAGTGTCAAAATGACATGAGTGTTGAGACCAGAAAGATGACAAGACAGCACGTTTAGTTGGTTCATTTCGTTCCGCATTAACAGTTATTGGAATACATGGTTTTAGTCGATTTCAATCAATCTACTGAGCCTATTGCAGTCCCCTGCTGGACATAGGCCTCTCCCAGGTTGCGCCACAACACCCTGACCTCCACCTTCCGCACCTAGTATGTCCCAGACACCTTGTTTAGGTCGTCCGTCCATCTAGCTGGGAGCGTCTCACACTACTCTTGCCGATACGTGGTCTCGATTCCAGGACTTGTCTGCTCCACCGGCCATCGGTCCTTTGACAAACATGTCCAGCCTAGCCAAGCTATGTAGGTAACTCCGATTCTTTTCCGAATAATTTCATTCCGGATTTTATCCTCCAAAGAGACTCCCAGCATTGCTCGCTCTATAGCGCGCTGAGCGACCTTGAATTTGTGGACAAACCCGACCTTCAGTGTCAACGTTTCGGAATATTATGTCAGTCGATTTATGTTTAAAAAATATCTTGCGTAAAAATTCTAATTGTATCTATTCTCGTTCAGGCGAATCAGTCTTTGATTGAATAATTATTGGATTGTTTTAGTAGCTAAGGTAGGTAGAAAAACGAAGCGTTGTTCAGATAAGCGGTGGCGGTGACGTACAGTTACTGTTGTAATGTGTATCGTGTGTGTTTGAATAGCTTCATATCAGATTACTAGCTTCTGCCCGCGACTTCGCGTGGAAGTCGTAAGACACAACAATATAATAAAGCATCGCAACTTCGTTTTCACTTAGCCTTATTTTCGTCTTTTTTTTTCTTTTTGCTCGGCTCCTAAGTGCCGTAGCTTGATGCTAATAGCCTATTACTTTTCTCAAGAATGGGTCTATCAAATCCGACGGATAGTTAGGGATGACGATCTGAGATCGATTAATCGAGGAATCGATTTTTCATACCCAAAAGATCGATTTTTTAGATCGAATATGACTATTGTTTTTAAAAAGTTTAGATATATGAAGCATTGGGAGCTTTTACTTTTGCATGTAACAAATACATTTTGAAAAAAATAAATGTCTTCTTTCATACCTGATCTGACTTTGATATGGTAATAAAAATGATCGTTATTATCGAATTCCCTGAACTAAAAAAACTGATTTTACTAATAAGAGATCATTTATTATGTTCCCTGTCTTGTTTTTCATAAAATGGATTTATATTTACATTATAAATGCAAACTTAGAAAAAAAATAGATTTATTAGAAATCGATCTTTTAGACAGCGTTTTTTTGTGAATCGATACATACGATTCCGATTCGAATCAATTTTTTTCGGAAAGAGTCGCCATCCCTACTGGTAGTTCCAGAGATTAGCGCGATTAAACAAAGAAAAAAACAAACTCTTCAGCTGATTACAACAGTCCGACACCGCAGGCCGATTCTCAGATTCTGTCTAAACTTTCTGAAAGAAGTGAGTATGAAGTGAGGATCAGCCAAAACGTTTGTAAGGTTGTATAGCTCGTTAGTCATTGTAAATTAATGCAAACAAGACTTGGCTTAGGTAGGTATGCTTCTGGATGTCCTATAAAACTACAAGTACTATAAAATTATAAATCTATAAAACTATAAGTCTACATGAAAATGTGCTCTATGGTCACGGCCAAGAACGCATAGATAATACACTGCAGGAACGTCGAACGTCCGGGGCGCTGCGCGGCAACGCTTGACATGCAATCAATACGATAAAAAACAATTCGATTTTATGATCATATTTTCATAATTATGTTAAAGTTATAAGTAACTATATTATAGTAACTCCAGACACTGCCCCACTAGACCCCGCGAAATCAAACGAATAAATAAGTGTGGTAAGTCGGTAACGCAAAAACTAATAGAAAGAAAACTAGGTACTGAACTTGAACCAAATTGTTGTGCGTTTGCGATGCGTCTTTTAAAATTCCTGTATTTATTTTTGACGACAACGGCAGAGAAAAAAGTAGTTTATTCAGGAACGCTTTAATTTCTTTCAGGATCGGAGTGGCCGAGTAGGGGTAGTAGAAGCCAGTAAAATAGCGCGCTTATTCTTCGTTCATCTTTTGGCTCGCAAAATAGTCTAAAGGTCAGTTCGTAAAAATCTTAGTACGGACGCCAGCACATCAAGTTACTACAATCTGTCAAATTTCTTTAATAGATTTTCAAATTTATTACTATATATTTAAGGTTCAAGATTGATTGGGAAAATTTGACAGTTTCGAGTAGCCCGTTGACCTGCTGGCGTCTGTACATCCCGATTCAAACTTTATACGGCTCTGAAGTGCGCCATTCGCTGCGCAGTACCTCGACCCTCACCCCCGGTGACACGTAAATTTGTTACTGCGCAGCAACTCGCCTCACGTTCCGAGCCGCCATAAAGTGTGAATCGGACTTTAGACCGTATCCGCATAGAGGACTGTAATAGTATCTAGGCATAGTTTCAGGACTGACAGGACAATCAATACATTGAAGCACACTGAACGCCCATAGATAGGCGTAATAAATAAAACTCCTATTGTCTCTCTTTAACCGATTTATCATCATCACTTTCCTGCCCTTATTCAAGTTTATTTGGGGTCGGCGCAACATGCTTTTTTTCCTTCGTCATTTCGATAGTGACCGTTTAAGAGTAGTCTTCTATGGACCAAAAATGTTAGGTAATTCCTCCCTCCCCCTTCCTGGTAATGAAGAGTATTCTATTCTATCCGTCAAATTAGAAAAACCTTGTGTATTTTTAAAATACATCGTGACATAAATCGTCACGGCACCGTAACAGTAAAGGTGGTCGCACATTTATTAGCGTCGTACGCGCCGGTTTTACTGGTGGCCTCGCACATACGCGCCGTACGCAAATCTTTAGGTACGCACGGCTACACATCAAGCTATACATAACCAGTATAAGCTGACTTCTGATTGTAAGAAAAACCTATACAATGCGAGGTCAGCTAAAACTGGAAATGTATAGCTTGATGTGTAGCCGTGTGTACAGACGCCAGCACTTCAAGCTACTACAATCTGTCAAATTTCTTCAATAGACTTTCAACTGTATCGCTAAAGCATTAGGTTCAAGGTTGATTGGGAAAATTTGACAGTTTCGGGTAGCTTGACCTGCTGGCGTTTGTACCTATTTATTACCAATAACTTTTGCAGTTTTTTCTAACACTGAGTATCAGCACACGCCGAACGCGCCGTACGCCCCGTACGCCCCGTATTATATGACTTATCAGAATGCTTCCTTTAATATTCGGATGCTTACAGCATTTTACAAAATGCGGCGCGTACGGTGCGGGTGAAATGTACGTTTCTGACAAATGTGCGATCAGCTTAAGGGTTGTCTTGTAATGAAAACCCACATTTCTTCATTTAAGCACATTTATTTGATTAAAATGCAACATTTACATGATCATAATAATAATAATGACTAGGATGTACTTAGGTCTAATCTTAACATTTGATTAAAATATTATCAGAGGATTGCATCACAAACTTAAACTTCAAATTTTCATGTTAAAAGGAAAAAAAAACATGTCAAGCAATTACGTCTTACGTATTACAAATATTGTGCTTTGAAGCAACCCACTGTATCAGTATATTAAAACACTACTTCTACACTAATACCTGAATATTGTCTACATAGGTATGTGTGAATAAATATTGAGATACAATAAAATTGTATAGTATAATATATGAATATAGGCTCGTCGAACTTTCGCGTATGTTCACTCACATCACCATTTGGTTCCTATAAAACTTAATGTTATTGCGCAACCTTCTGGGCAATAACATAAAGTTCAGTTCGGACCGGCCACAATTCATCGGCCGTATTCACACAGGGACGAGCTGTTACCAATTTATACCGCTTTGGTACACATGTGTACCAGCTTGTCCTAATGAAGGTTTTAGTGAAAGCAAGAATGATGCTTAACATGTTTCAGAAAAAAATAATGGCCAAAAATAAACAGGCCTTTATTTTTTCTGGTCTACTAAGGTGAGCTCACCTGTACAATTTGTATAAGGTTGAAACATCATTGTTTCAAACTCAGAACTCCGCATAACTTTTATTCAAAAGGATAAAAGTTTCTGTTTAGATCTGGTATATTATACTGGTATGTTTTATTACAAACAATGCTGGTTACAGTCAGACTGTTTCATCCCTTAGGCCCTAGGCACAGGCCTACCCACATGACTTCTACTTATTTCAGTCTTGTCCAGCTGCATACACACAAAACCTCATGCCTATTTCCCTCCCATAGTGGTAGGCAGAAGCTATAGAACGGCACATGCTACATTCCTTGTATACTCCAGCTCCATCACATATTTAAAATATTAAATACATCATTTTCCTATTTTTAAGCAATATCAAAATGAAATTAGACTTCACTTTAATATTCTGGACATCCTAAGCAACAAGTCAACTTGCTGCCAGTGAACAATAAAACTTCCATTGGATTCTAACTATATATACCAAGGCATATTTACCAAGATCACCAATCATTTAATTAACTTCATGTACCAAGGCATATTTACCAAGATCAACAATCATTTATCTTCATATCCAATCTTTCCTTTCCACACGCAAAATACACTCTCAGTCCACAAGTTGCGGACACTAGCTCCATATACAATACAACTTCCTATCTAATTTGGCAAGAGAGTATTAGCGTTGAACATTAGAGAAAAATAATTTCGAGTATGTGTCCTGATTTGCTTATTGCTACTATTTTCTATTAAAAAGTTATAAGATAAATGCAAGTGGATTAATAAGAACATCAACTATTACAGAATAATGGTTAATAATATACTATTACAAGTAAAACCTGGAAATATCCATATTTCTACAACATCAATGTACGACACTCATATTCAGTATTAATTCACTGAAGTTATTTGTGATAGATTGAAAAGTCACACTTTTGAACAATTCAGTTGAACCCTTCATCGGTTCTCTCGTTGGCCACAAATCATCTAACGGACAGCAACCAAAGAAAGTTCTTCTCACTCTCTTCACATTCTATATGGAACTCGTACATATCCTCAACATTTTTGATGCAGTTCATGCACATGTAAGGTGGGAGACCATCTTTTGCATGTAGCTGAAAAAAAATTGCGGCGATTTTACACAATTACAGAACAATCGTTTCATGTGTCAACGGGGTTTCATTAGAAACAATTATTAAAGATAAGTGATGTTTAAACATCATAAATGTATGGTTAATCAGTTACTTATCTTTAAGCAATTTTTATGAATAAAGGGGTAAATGTAGTATAGGTAAATATTAGAATTTCATTGTTTCAGTCTTTCGCAAGCTTAAAAACTAGGCATTAATGGTAGATAGCAAGAGCGCTGGGCAATATAAAAAAAAATTGCCACAATTTAATCAAGATAGAGAGAAATATTCCTACGACAGAATAAAATTAAATATAAAAAAAAGGTAGAACTTAATGAATGTAAATTTAAGTAGACATAATAAAATTTGTAAAAATGTAGTTTATTTACCTCAAATTTAGTGCAATATGCCAACATATCGCAGTATAAGGTATGCCTTCGCTCATAATAACTGGTAAAAATATTGTACGATCGAGGATCTATGTGGAGACATATACGACAGACTTTTTTAGCATCGGACCACTGATGAAGTGACTCCATAATATGAGATGGGTGAGAGAACTGTATTTACTCGGGACAATATCAGAGACAGGCGGTCGCTGCTGCTGCCGGTTCGACTCGCAGATTAATAGACACTTATTATATTAGTAGCAAGCTGAATTCGACTTTATTTATTTTTCAATTTGAGAAAATTGAAATTTGAGAATTTGTATGATTTATTGATTTTAAATTCCATAGACTCTGAAAGTGTTTTTTTTAAACTTCTTGTGCCGTAAACGTGATGTAACGTTTATGTAATTAACCGATATTCGACTAGCAGCAGCTGGCTACAGAAGTGCAAGTTTATTGAGCACTTTACTAGTTTAGTAGACGGCGTACAGCTTGGCAAAAAAGTCGTGAAAATAATGGTGGCGCCACTATCGTGCATGTTGTAACCCTAAATAGTACGACTAAAACGGTTTTGATATTAGTCTTTTTTTTTTAATTAATGTGAATATTGGCGGGTTTTATGAAAACAAGAAAAGCTCTGAAACGCTTGTTCAGCCACTGCCTAGAACGATAACATTTGCAGTTATTTAATTTAATGAATTAAAAATATAATTATGAGGTATTTCAAAATACTTTGATGTCAACTAATCCCACATTATGTGAGACAATTTTATGTTTCACAAGACCCCAGATCAATTTAATAGGGTTTAGATCCCAGTGACAAGTTAGAAGCTTTACTACTGTGTGACTGTGTCCCACAAATCCAAGTTCTCCTCTAACCACAGGCAAAATGTTCCATAATTGGTGTTCTAATCAAAAACTAAAATAATAATCAGAATAATTTTTTTAATCATAATCAAAAATTTTAATCAGAATAAAAAATGTTTTCCTCAAAGTATTCCACGCCAGAAAACTCTTCATCCATGTCTTGGTGTGAGCTTTCACCAAAACTCTGCTGGCTATGTTCAGATGTGTCACTGTTGCTGCTTTCATCTTGTAGGTTTATGATATTTTTTTCAATGTCACTATACACAGTTTGCCCCCTTCGAAAATAACCTTTTTCTATTTTTATGACATGTTGACATGATTTTTTCCAGTCGTCAACTGATATGCTCTGAAACGCTTGTTCAGCCACTGCCTAGAACAATAAAATAAAAACAACTAAACATTTGCAATTACTTAATGTAATGAATTAAAAATATAGCCTTATAGTACTGATGGATTTACCTAAAAAATACTATAGTTATTTTTGTTCAGTGATTTATTTTATGCAATATTAACAAAAAGTATCAAAATTATACGAACGCGCTGCATTCCGAATGTGTTTTGTAAACATAACCTCAAATTCGTGAATGTACATTTCAATAATTGTATGAAAGGTTTATAATAGATATTGCACCTTGAAATACACACATTAGATCTGATTACATGTATAAAATATAATTTTACCTGTCATTTCAGCGGTTCTTTCATACACATCGTTGATTTTGGTTAAGATTTGTCCGGCCTCGAGTTCCGCCAAATATCTCACGTACACTTTATAAATTATTGCTCTTGCGGAGCTGCGAATAACAGATCTGTTCATTATGAACACAATGGGTCACCAGTATCACCACGATAAAGCAAATAAATAAATAATAACACGAGAAACAGTCACAGATTACAAGAAATGACAGAATATGTACCTTACTCGACGAGGCAGAGCGAGTGTTGCCAATGATTAAATATTTTAGTTCCGTTTCAGGACTTTCTTGCCAAGCTGTACGTAGATGCAAGCTTGTCATTGGTTGACAATGAAAACTGGCTGCGTTGCGCTTTGTCAAGTCTGCACCAGCCTCTGCAGCCCGTATTATAAAGTGCTCTGTGCTCTACAGCACACAATGAACTAATGAAATGATGGTTTTCTTTAAGATCCATGTCTGTCTGTTATGTATAGTTCTACCACGTTTATTATATTAACGTGGTGAAAGAAAATTATAGGCGAACTTGACAGTGTATGATTTAGTGCGACATATTGGAAAACACGTAGTTTGTGTGCATTTGTGGTCACAGCATTAGTAATGTAGAAACATGTACTCAGGCCGACGATATGAATGTGGCTGAGAGTACACCTGAGTAGTACCTGAGAGTGGCAACGTAACAATGTACGTACAGACGCCAGCAGGTCAAGCTACCCGAAACTGTCAAATTTTCCCAATCAACCTTGAACCTTAATGCTTTAGCGATAAAGTTGAAAATGTATTAAAGAAATTTGACAGATTGTAGTAACTTGATGTGCTGGCGTCCGTACAGACGCCAGCACATCAAGCTACTACAATCTGTCAAATTTCTTAATTGATTTTCAACTGTATCGCTATAGCATTAGGTTCAAGGTTGATTGGGAAAATTTGACAGTTTTGGGTAGCTTGACCTGCTGGCGTCTGTATACAACTTTTGACATTTTGATTCGATTTTGTACATTTTAATACACCACGCTCGCTATAACAAATTAGTTGATTAGTCTACGGCCCACACAACTTTCAAGGTGATTTGATGATTTTTTGTTTATTACCTGTGGAAGTATGGAAGAATTTGCTAAAATATCGGAGAACCGGGTCAATTTGTGAACGATAACAGTCCTTTACAATACAGAGTGGTCTTTCCAAGAAAATAACATCAAGCGAATGAATTAAGTGTTTTGTTAAGTAAAGTTAAAAATGTCTGCTCTTCAGAGGACTCTAATGAAAAACAAATTGCCGCCAATATGTCCCAGAACTTCTGGACTATCAAAGTAAGAAAGTACCTAGATTTGAAGGAGAAATAACTGTAATAGTACCACAACATTATCTAAAACATAAATGCACTACATTGCATTAATAAAGTGTTACCGAACATCCATGACAACGACTATTTTAATTGTTAGAAATTGCAATTAATACTAATTGCATTGTTTTCAAACATTGGTATCATGCATGCACAATCAAGTTTGTTTTACTTTCACGGTTTGCGGATGTCCATTCAACTTTTCTTTTCAACATAAACGTCAGTAAAGTGATTTAGATGATTATCGAAGCTGTCCCACGAATTTTGAAAAACATACCTACATTTTGCGTGCGTTGATGCGGTAAAAGACCGTAATATGATGGTCAAACGCACGTTCATAGTAACAGTTTAACTGCGATAGCGCATTTATATCGTTGTATTTGGGTGATATTTAGAGTCTCAAGTGTTTCTACTTATGTGCAGTTCCAGAACCACATTACCATACCTATTCATTTTCTTTCAGAATGGCACCATTTGGAGCAGGTCGTCGTAAGGACTATACTCCAGTGGCATGGAAGGAGTATTTCCACAGGGCTGTGGATGTTGAGACAGATGGAGGAAGCTTCAGAGTGTACCTGTCTCCGGAGCCTGATCATCCAGACAGGCCCAGGATAGTGACCCTGCATGGAGGCGGGTATTCGGGACTCAGTTGGGCCTTGTTTACTGTAAGTTTTTACAGAAAATTTCAAATTGTTTTTAGCCAATCACCTCAAAAAGATGGAACCATATTCTTGTGGCTTTTTAATAGATTAAAATAATACTATTACACATTCTAATAAGATTACACTATTTTTTAATAAGATTTTCACTGATTTAGGTCACATAAAAATTACTTCTAGTTAAAAAGTGCTGCTAACCTGCAGGTAATTGCGTGACACAGTAACAGTAGCAATGGCTTTCATTTTGACAGTTCAACAATATTCATTGCGTTAGTTACATTGTTGAACTGACACATTTTTCAATATCCTTCAAAATGAAAGCCATTTCTACTATTTGTGTCACGCAATTACCCCCCAGGTTAGTTAATTTGTGTATCAAGGCTGAACCTAGTAGCATTTGCCAAGTTATATGTACTTAGCATCAGTTTTCAATTAGAATTAATTTTTATGTGACCTATAACAGTGAAAATCTAATTTAAAAACAGTAATGATTTACATTGCGATTGAAAGTGCTTTAAGTAATTAGGGTGTTGTATTATTGTCATGATTGCCCATAAAATAATAATTGAAAATATAATTAATTTGCAATAATAATTTTGACGACACGGTTGGTGCAGTGACTAAGCGATCAACTGCTGCCCTGCGTGTCGCAGGTTCGATTCCCGCACAGAACAAATATTTGTATTGCCTACAGGTAGTTGTTCTGGGTCTGGCTGTTTGTTTATGTGAGTTTAAATGTTTGTAAACGCACCCACAATACTGGAGTAATTCCTAGTGTGGGGCAACGTTTTTAAAAAATATAATTAATAATAATTGCGCCTTATAAATACAATAATTTTGTTGTCCCAATAATTTCATTCTTTCTGTATTTTTTCTGAAGTATAGTAGTTTTATTATATGAGAGATGTTGCTTTTTCATCTTATTCTTCTGTTGCATTTTTTTAGGAGGAGATAACAAACATGATCCAGTGCCAGGTGGTATCAATTGACGTCAGGGGTCACGGGGAGACCAAGGCTGACAATCCTGATGACCTCAGCATTGAAACACTTGTACAGTGAGTATAATTATTTCTTTTAATAATATTAATTTATTGTGTGGCCCAGTGATAACGGCCCGACTTACGAGTTGTTGGTTGTGGCTTTGAACTCAGGCAGGCGCTTTTGCATTGAGGAAGGAAGGAAAACATTGTGAGGATACCGGTATGTCCTAGAACCAAAGGTTCGAAGACATGTATGTGACATCAACCAACCTGCACTGGGCCTGTGTAGTGGATTACAACACTCCCTCACACAGAGAGGAGGCCTGTGTCCCAGCAGTGGAAACTTTATAGGCTGATTATGAAACAGATGTGCTTCAAAAGCTACGTCAGTTATTATTATCATCATTCACAGCCCAACTTCACCCACTACCGGGCATACACTTCTCTTTTCTTGTGCCAATCCCCACGCTCCTGTGGCAGCAAATCCAGGTACTATGTTCCATGTTACGGGTTTGGTTTCCGCACTTAGTCCTTCAGGTGGACCATTGTACTTGGGCCATGGCGGACGTGCCACATCCAGGTTCTAACCGGTACCTACATATTGCTAAAGCACAAAAGAAGTAATGGCGCCGATTCCCTTGTTCACAAACTAAACTAAATTTAAGATCAGTGCATCTTTTTCTTTCTATTTATTAAGAAAAGGACAGAAGATAAATATTAGTTTAGGCCTAGTTGGATAAACGGAATTCATAGGCTTAGGGTGGATTCTCCGATATACATATACCTCAGAGTGGATTTTTTGGGGTGGATAAAGGGAATACCCTCAAATTTTACTTAAATTTAACTTTATCAAATGAATAACTACAGAGATTTTATCGAAGACCTCAGAAATCTAGCATTAGTGATAACACACCAACTTGTATATTCCAGTGATGTCGAACAAGTGCTACACAAGCTGTTCGTGGAGGGGATCCCGCCACTGATACTGGTGGGGCACTCCATGGGCGGCGCGGTGGCCGTGCGCGTGGCCCTGCAGCCCTCGCTGGAGCACGCCATACATGGCATCGCTGTCATTGACGTGGTAGAAGGTACACATTATTATAATACTATGTGATCAAGCATAGAAAACCTTTGGAAAGATTTGCAGGAGGACCAAGACAAGTGAAGAATTGCCAAACTTGGCAGAGGGTGAGGCATTGCTAGCAGTGGGGATATAATTGCATTGAAAACTGGCCATGGCAACGGTGAGGTTTAAAAGATGTAGTGATCAATATTGAAAGGAATATGCTTAGATGGACTAACAAAAGGTATATACCAGGTAGGAGTGAAAACGCCGGGAGGGGACGCCCTAGGAGGACATATAGTGACCTTATTGATGATGTTCTTGAGAAACGTCAGGTGTGTTGTACTCGTAATCGGCATGTGTGTATGACAAGATATATTAATGTAAATGAGACAAAATAACTATGTAGGGATAGCAGACGGCATTCTGTATTTTTTGCCTACCCCCATGGGAAGAAGGCCTAATATTATGTATGTATGAAAACTGGTCTAATTAGCTCATCAGCACAGACAAATAATAAGGAGTGGTATCCAAGAAAATAATATTTGTTGTGTTTCTTTCTGCATCAATACCTTGTCCTAACTGCAGAACGAAGGCTTCTTAAAGTGATCACAACTAATGAGTATTTTTATATAACTACAGGTACAGCAATGGATGCACTGGCCAGTATGCAGAGCTTCTTGAGGAGCAGACCCACACACTTCAAGAGCATTGAACATGCTATAGAGTGGTGGTAAGAAAAAGCAATAAAAAACGTTTTTTTTTAACGTTTACATGATTCTGTTTAGCATATTTAATAAGCATAATCATCCTATAATGTTCCCACTGCTGGGACACAGGCCTCCTCGCAGTGAGGACGTAATCCATCACGCACGGCCAGTATGGGTTGGTAGATGTCAGATGTCTTCGAATTTTTGGTTCTCAGACATGCCGGCTTCCTCTTTTCCTTCATCGTTTTGAGAGCAGTGGTGGTGAAATAATTTACACAAAGTAATGCGTCTGCTTACCTGGAAATAATAATAATAAATTGTTGGGTTGTATTTGGCTGATGAAAGTTATATTTTTTTATTTTTTTCAGTGTTCGTAGTGGCCAAGTACGAAATGTGGAATCGGCTAAAGTGTCAATGCCCAGTCAAATTGTCAAGTAAGTGTCATTCGGATATTGTTGTAAAAAGATAGGTCCTTCATCTGCCTAGCCTTTTCTCAACTATGTTGGGTTCGGCTTCCAGTCTAACCGGATGCAGCTGAATTTTACATGGAGCGAGTGTGAAGCGTAGCTCAACCTGATCGATCGACCCGTGCGGCTGTTATTATTTAGCCAAGGTGTGAGTAACAAATACTTAACTTCACAGATGTGTAGAGAAGTATAGAGAAGTGTAGAGAAGTATTGTTGTACTCAAAGAAATCACTAAGTAAAACCCTTGAAACAAGTGGCGTTACCTAAATGTACGTTCGCCGCACCCTGGGCATTCAGCTCCATGCTATATTCCAATTTATTCCTGCTTTTACAAAATAAAAAAAAAAACATTTTATATGCTTGAGTACGAGGCTTTTGACTATGTTGTATTTTATGTCTTTTTTTTTATACTATTATTTTTTTAATTGGAATGTGCGTTTTGTTTGTGCGGAATAAACTATTTTTCTTTCTTTTCTTTTTTAAACAACAGATAGAAGAATTAAAGAAGATGTTCTTAACTGTGTTTACATAAATAAGAAAACCAATAATATTGTAATATAAATTCTTTAAAGAAATTCAATTTCATTTTCAGTTGCGAAACTGGGCTCCTAGCCACAAACGAGGTCGAAACATACACCTGCGTATCGGGCGAATCTGTACCAACGGCGACGAGACACGAACCTCTCGCCGACCGCATCGCCGAAGAGGATGACGAAGACGAAGATGGCGTGGCCAACGCCGACGCCGACGTCGACCCGGAACTGTCGTCGTCGAAGCCCACTGTTCGGGGCGACGGGAGTGCTAGTATGAAGTAAGTCATCATCTGCCTCACCTTTTCCCAAATATCTTGGGGTCGGCTTCCAGTCTAACCAGATGCAGCTGAATACCAGTATTTTACATGGAGCGGCTGCCTATGGGACCTCCATAATCCAGTTACTGAGAATACGATACGGGTTAGTAAGACTGGGTTAGTTAACCATAACAACTGTCAAGTGTCTTAAGAATGATGGGATGCGCTTTCTGAGGCAAGGAGATGATTTCGGTATGAAATGGATGGGAACGACTGCGGCAAACGTAATTTACAGTATAGGATTTTAGGTTTTTGTCTATCAAATGTTATAGTATTTTTTTCACTTCTGGTTACCACCACCACCACTTCTGGTTACTACCACAAATGCTTATTCTAGGATGCATATCCGGTAGGCTCTTAAATTCTACGCTACGGGCATGTCTTCCCTACAAAAACCGCGTCCCCCGGTCTAATTCTTGATATACAATGGTCGCTGTAGCACCATGAACATGAGGCTACAGGAGCTAGTGTGAATCTTGGGTTCATTCGATTAATCAAGTCTGGTCCAACCACGCTGGGAATGTTGCAATTCATCACTTCTGGTTACCAAGAGTACAAACACGTGAATATGTGTGTAAGCGCAAGAGCTCTCGGTACCGTCCGCGACAATGGCAAAGTCGGAACTGTGTGTGTGTGTGTGTGTTATGTGCTGACGCTATTCGTCCTCACGCACACATTCACAGCGTGCTTGTACACTCTGTTACCACAAAAAAGCTCGCGTCGCTTTGTGAGATAAAAAATCGTAACTGAAATTATTACTTATTGATTTGGTTGACCAATCTTAAAGCACCGTACATGTTAATTTTACTTACCAATTTACTTGTTATTTCCAGATACAAATGGCGCATCGACCTCTCGAAGACAGAGCGCCACTGGTCGGGTTGGTTCCGCGGACTGTCGGCCGCCTTCCTTTCGGTGCGCGCGCCGCGCCTGCTGCTGCTGGCGTCCATCGACGGGCTGGACCGGGAGCTTACTGTGGGGCAGATGCAGGGTCAGTGTTTTGATTGTCTTAGACACTACAATAAAATAAGAATAATTGAAATCTGTTAGTAAATAGACTTCACACAGGACACAGGCCTCCTCTAGGTAAGATGGAGTGGGCCATCATTCACCACGCAGGCCCAGTGCGGGTTGGTGGATGTCACATGTCTTATAATTTTTGAACAAACTTCTTTAGATGTAAAATTCACCCAGAAACCCCATACTGGCACGTCTTCTAGCTGCAATTTTTGACTTTGTAATTTAAGTTAGACAATAAGCTATTCTATTATGGCGGGACGGATGAGGGAGAGAGCCTCCCGTCCCAGCCGCCGCGGGAGACGCTCCGGGCGTCGGGAGTCGCGTGACGACTACCGGCCACCGTAGGCGCGGGCCTGCGGGCGGAGAGCAATGGGTAGCTCACCGCCCGATCAGGACCAGGCCCGTGCCGGACGGCGCGTAAGTGTTCCACGCGCGCCTCAAAGAGTTGTCAGCATAATTTGAGGGGCCCCTCAGGGCCGAAGCCTGCCGGGTCAGCGGGATTGTCCGAAAGGGTTACCGCTACCCCGGAACATAAAGGGCAAAGGAAGGAACATGGGTGGGTTTTAGTCAGTAAGAGTCTGACACTCCCTTCCGCTCCACCCAGAGCGGGAGCGGTCATTTGATGATTTCCCACCAGCAAAAAAAAAAAAAGCTATTCTATTATTCAAGTTCTATGTCTTGTAATGTTAAGTACTTTGCACACCTAAGAGTGTTTACAATCGAGTTTATTGCGCCACTTCTTCCCAGCGAGAGCACTAGGATGTTCGAAAAGTGCTGATTCTGAGCCTAATTTGAATAAATTACTTGATTTGCTTTTATTCTCAAGTAATTTTTATATTCTGTGTTTACAGGTAAATTCCAAATGCAAGTTCTAACGCGATGTGGACATGCG
Source organism: Apamea monoglypha (assembly GCA_911387795.2). NCBI lineage: Eukaryota > Metazoa > Arthropoda > Insecta > Lepidoptera > Noctuidae > Apamea > Apamea monoglypha. The sequence goes on from OU426936.1 coordinate 13,196,096, forward strand.
GTACATGAAGATACGCCGGGCGAGGTGAGTTTCATAATTTGACGTGTAAAAGGATTTTTTTTAAACCATTTTTCGATGCATGATATTATAACCAAATAGCCAACATTTTCATATCTGCCAATAACAACAATATCATCAAACAGCAATAACTAATTCTTTTTGAAAAGAAACGTTCTAGTGGTCTTGCATTACAACATTTAATGTGATTCCACCAGTTATTTCATGAACAAAGTACTATTTCTTGTTAAAAAAAATCATTAACAAATAGAGTGAACCTAACAAATCTTTTGTTTGAACAACTTATACATTTCCATATCTTCACTCCACAGGTCGCAAGAGTTGTAGCCTCCTTCGCACTCCGACATCGTCTCACAGCGGCCACAGAGAAAGGAGAGCATATGCAGCTCGTACATGGCAGCATGCCTGGCTGCTGAACATACACGTTAAAGTAATGGCTCACTATAACTTGACTTTATATCGAAAGTAAGGAAAGATAGAATTATTTTATTTTCAAAGGTTCAAGAGTTTGTTGAACTATCTTCTGGTTTCTGAAAGATTTCTGTATTAATTCAATCTTTGGACAAATTTCTGGTTAAGTAATTTGATAGTTGTTTTTTTTTTGTTTTTTTTTTTTTTCGAACAAATTTTGCGTGGCAAAGAACACAACACGAAACACACACAAACAAACAGAAAAACAACAACAAAGAAACAACACATAATGAAGAGTATTTTATCTATCTGACACGGTTACAGCCGCATGGGGATTGCAACACAGAAACCATGAATTTATCTGGCATCTTTTTATGTCAGATAAATTCATGGTTTCTGTGTTTTATGTCACTCGGGAATAATGTTGCTTCATCAGTGAAAGAATTTCTTTATCTGATCAGTATTAACAGAGATTACCTTTCACAAACAAACAGCTTTATCTCTCTAAAATTTATACATAAAATGAAATCGTGGCGAATAGCGCAGTCAAAACTGTACATTGAATATTTTTGAAAAAAATCAAATAGGTAAAATTAGTCTAAAATACAGGTCGATGGTCGACATCGGCATTGCTTGTCATAACGAAAAACAGAACCATAACATTAGCATGAGGTATGATTTGGGAGAGTGCTTTACTTTGTGTAAATAATTTCATCTCTCAAAACGGTGAAGGAAAACATCTTAGAACCAAAAATTCGAAGACGTGTGACAGCAACCAACCCGCACTGGGCCCGCATGGTAGATTACAGCCCATATCCTCTGGAAGAGTAGAGGCCTGTTTCCCAGCTGTGGGAACGTTATAGGCTGATTGCTTATGCTATGTATGATCAGATTTACTGATCAAAGATTGGTTTAGCCTTTCAGAAATCTGTACGTCAATCAATAAATCTAATAAAAATTGTATTATTTTCGCCGTAAGTCAAGTTATACTGGGCAATATGAAGCTTACTCTAAAATGGCAACTGACCAAACGTTATTCTTATTTTATAGAGGATTCTATTGAAATCACGATTTTGAGGTTGTGTAGTAATAAATTTGATGGCGAATTAGTTTATGACATCAGTTTACGGAGGTTGTTGAAAATAGTGCTTTTGTAGTTTAGATAAGGAAGGTTGTGTATAAATATTATTTGATCTGCAGTTTTTTATACAGAAGATTTAATTGTTTTTGAACGCTACTGATGCTGTGATTATTGTGATCCTTTTATTGGGCCCAAACAACATAATCTGCATTCACGACTTATTTACCAAAAAAGTAAACAAATATAAGTTTAAGGAAAAATAACTTTGATTCCTACGCAATAAACTTCAGTTTATTCTACAACTTAAAACATTTTTATAACTTTTTCACGAGTGCCAGTCACTCTGAAATCAACTTAATTACTATTGAAATAAAGTTGATATTTGTTTAACTTGTAACAACATCAATTTGAAACAAAGGAGATAGTTTTGGGCCCACTGTAAGTTGTACTGTGAACACAATTCAATTTAATTCGTTTTCAACTACAAGCAATAAAGTGGGCAAGGGGCACATGAGACCCAGTAGCGTGATAGATAAAGGGCCGATTGCCCAGCGATGCGCTTGCGCAGATCGGCAGGCAAAAATTGAAGAAGTGCCAAGGAGCCTTAAATGAATCTGGAGTGCTTTCTGCCTTTCTAACTGTAAATAGAAATAAACTTTAAACGTGTGTCATAAAGTTTCTTTTGCATTACCAATGAACATACGGAAAGAATGATATTGAAAAGGAGAACACTTTTGACTTCAGTGTTTGTAAGCATTCCAGTTGTACTATTCAGTACTTACTAAATCCATGGGAAGTGCTTTGTAGTTACAACGTAGTGGACCCAAACAAGCAAAAGGGTTCAAATAAAATTTACCAATAGAAATCTCATTTGATTGAATTTTATGTGTGAAAATCATATAATAATTAATATTTTGGCTTTAATTATAAATACCTATTGCCAAAATAATATAACTATTAAATTGTATTGTTTTTGTATTTTTTTTTACCTTTTACTTAGGAATGGCGAAATGTGAGTGTGCTTCCACTTCTGCCTACTTCTTTAGAGTTGCAGCGTTATGTTGATGGTTGTAGTGACTTCAATGGAATTCTCTTTAAAATAATCAAAAAAAGGAGACAACAACATTTTGAATAAGTCTGAACACATTTGAAGTACTTACTTACAATTTTGTTTCGTGTAAGTTTCCAAGAATGATGCTAACATTATCAATTTATCTTATGAAGTCTTAATTTGACCGGCCAGAGCTAGATACAGCCCGATACGAACGTTATGGCAGCCTTGAAGTGCACTTCTCGCTGCGCAGTACCTCCCCCCTCACCCCCGCTGACTCGTGAATTTGTTACTGCGCAGCGACTCGCGTCATGTTCCGAGCCGCCATAAAGTTTGAATCGGGCTGTACTTGCATTTATTACTTAATTACATACATTTAACACTGCTATGAACATATGGACTGCCTCGTTATTCTAGACGTCGACAGCGCTACTGCTGAGCCTCCACTCCGAAGTGGTAAATGTATCGTATCGGCCGAATGTTCGGCCGTTTCCTGCTACGAAGTCACTATTTGGTTCGGTCGGTCCCGATCCTACACTCTTTCGAATATTGACTATTGTCTCGACCCAACTGAGCCGATCCGAACTTTTCAATAATATTCGGTTCGGCTATGTCTCGGTCCGATCCGATCATTCGCACTTTGCCCTTCGGAGTAGACCCCCTGAGGTCCTGGGTTCGATTCCAAGGTCTGACGAGGTGTTATTGGGTTTTTCAATCAGGTATTTCTCAGTAGCAGCCCGGAGTCTGGACTTGTGCCAGGTTGATGGCAACAGGCTCACCCCCTATTACATGGGACTGGCGGAATGTGGCTGTAGTATAGGTACACCTCTGCCTTACCCGTCGGGGATTGCAGGCGTGATGTTATGAACATGTTAAAATATGCTATAATTTTAGCTTAGGCTGGTCAACATGGAGGTATTGTAATGGTGTATTTACATTGATCGAGTAATTAGTAAAAAAATAATGCTATAGTGTAAACGAATTCGGCTTTTAGAACCAGCTTATTGAATAGATAAATTACTTCTATTCGATGTCAATGTTACCGCCCGTTCTTTACTTGGCCAATGTAAATGCGTTCTCAAAAATTACTATTTAACAATGAACGAAAATATTTTTCGAAACAAGTTAATAAAAATAATTCTTGTAATCTTAAGCTTTGCTCACAGTGAGTGTTTATTTAATTTAATTTAGTTTTAAAACTTTCTATATTCATTTGTGAAATTAAGTATTTTTAAGGAAAATGCTCCTACTTCCTTCATTTTTATTAACTTTTATATCGCTACGATCGTGTATGTAAGTGGACTCAAATGTGCAGAGTGCTCGTACTAAAGACAACTTTCAAATACGTTATTTAAATGAATAACGTATATTGTAATGGTTATTTTTTCGACTAAATGTTTGTTATATTTATGGTGAATTGCCCTTAAATTCAATTCTCTGTATCTGTAAAATTGATGACTGCTGGCACGACTGTCTCCTTGAGGTATCTGAACTCCACGGTTTTGTGTGTGAACCAGTTGATTTGTAATTTCTTTTTCAGTTTTTGTTAATACCTAATTGACTTTCGTTGGTCTAGTGGTCGCAAGCGGTACTGCTGTGCATGAGGTTCCTAGGTTTGATTCCCAGGTCGGGCAGTGTTACTGGGTTTTTCCATCTGAACTTTAGCAGTAGCAGCCCGGACCCTGGATTAGTGCCCGGTTGATGGCAATAGGCTCGCCCTTATTATATGGGACTTAAACATAACTGGCGGAATGTGTGTTTACTATAGGTGTAACTCTGCCTAACCCTTCGGTGATTATAGGCATGATGTTATGTTAAGTAATCTCCGACTGTATGTACAAGATGTTTTCAATGACTGCCCTGTAAGTCTGGTGGCGATATGTCAAACGTAACTGTCTAAAAGTTAAAAAAAAAGTTCCTTCATTAATTTCATTGTTTTTAACTTCGTAACATCGATCTCAAAATCAGAATGATTAGCTTGCGTTTGTACTAAAGGTAACGAAGTAGTCGAGACTTACGTAAAATCAGTAGAATGATTGAATACGTAATCGAAAATAGTATTAAAAACATTTTTCAACTACTCAACACCAGGATCACCTTTAGTGCCTTAGTAATCATTTTTTGTCGTTGCTCGAAATATTTATTTTATTTTTTAGCTATTAGGTGTCTGTTACACGGTCATTCTTGATCGAGAATCATTTTAACGCTTTCACCCAGTATTTTTTTTTACGATCTAAATTGACCGTGTGATGGGGGCTTTACAGATGTCTCAATTTGTATAGATTGTACAGATGCTATTTGATGTTTGAAATGAAATAAAGATATATTTAATTCAACTTGTCGTTTTATTTTGTAGTTACTGTCGTCATGCCATGAAAAACTACGATTTATTCGCCATGCGTAGGCACGGTCGTCAGTGTTGTATGAATCACTATGGAAGCTTGTTGGCGGACGCGTTTTTCCTACGACACTGTTTATACGCCGTACCGTGTACAAAGGGTCTTAAGCTACAGTTTCTCCGAAGAGCGGTGACCGCAAAAAAACGGACGCAGTGACGTCCGTCATGAAAATGAAGGCAGCGGGGTTTCACTTTACGGTGTCAAAAACGCTCTATAGTAAAACACACCCAACTTACTTTCATAACGTTTCAGTGTCGTCATTTGCCGGTAAATTGCAGTCGTTCGGCGGCTACCGCTCTTTTAAGAAAGGAAACTAGCTCTATCCCCACCGCCGTGTTCCCCCTGGGGTCGCGACATTGGGAATTCATTTGTTTGCCTTCCTGTTGCCACCACCGACAAGATCATGGTGGTCACGGTACATAATGGTCATGCATCACCAAAACCGTGTACAATTTTACTATTGAAAGTTCAGTCAGCAACAGATTTTTGTAAGCTTGCATATAGTTAATCGAAATAAAAAACACATAAACCTACATGGACACTTATGAAACGGGTGGTTTCCAATAGAGAAGAGCCGGCAAGAAACTCCAACGTTACTTACTCTTCTGAATTGGATTTTACAATGTTTTTAAATTACAGTGTTCATAGCTATGTATAGGAGGTGTAGACCTGTCAACAAGGACCATTCATTTAAAGTGTATATATATGTTTTAAATATATTATATTATGGTATCTCGCAGGTCAACCTCGGAAGTTGTCGGCTGCTTAACCGGGCCTGTAGGTGCCTCAGTAAATAAAGGCCTCCAGGCAGGGCTTAAAAAACAAAACTAAGCGACTACACGCTAAGTCCGTACCCCACAGGGGGTGCCCTGTGGGGTACGGACCACGGCCGAGGGCTTGGCTGAGATAGGGCAGAGGTACAGTTTGGATCGGATTAATAAAGGTGGTATTTATACTAACATTGTACGGTTGAACACAACTTATTTCTGAAGGCGATTGAGAATCGGAACATTCTTTTTGACGTCAATGTCGGTGGGAAAGAAGTAAAAAGCGATATGTTTTAACATTTTTATTATCAGATCAAACAAAGGGCCGAACACATACAAGCTAAAATAACACATTATATAACATTAGCTATACAATTAAGGGCTGATTTTTCCATCGTCAGATAACTTAAAGTTAAACGTCAATTTTACTAAAAATGACGTTTGACAGTTTTTGTATGAAATAACTGTCAACTGTTCTCGAATTTAGGTTATCAGATGATTGAAAAATCAGCCGTAATTGTAATAGAAGTTATGGTAACTTTGAGTTGTTACAAACTATGTTTATCTCTAAGTGCAATGACTAGCAGCTTGTTTACTTATTAAGTAACGCTTATACTGTTTGTTGTGAGTTTTGAACTTTATACAGCTCTCACTATCCAAACCGAAGATTATTTTTATAGCAAAAACATCGGAATAACCCAAAAAACATAAAATTATATCCAAATTAAATTCAATACCGTATGAAAAAGTACGTGCTTAAAAACATTTAGGGCTGATTTTTCCAACGCCAGATAAATTAATCAGAGGAATCATTTTGAATTTTTGACAGTTCACCCATACAAAAACTGTCAGACGTTAATTTTATTCCACGAATAAAAATTATATGTCGATTGAAATATCAGCCCTTAGTTAAACGAAGAAGCATTTAAAAGCAGTAAATATTTTTTAATTTAATAAACATTTACAAAATTTATTTTTCGGGTTACTGGGCGCTTGAAACCAAGCGCCCAGTTTCATGCAAAGTATTGCTCTGGGCAAACTGAGGCGAATCCCGCGTGGAGCTAAATTCGATCTTTTAATTTTGTAAAGTATGTTGAATAGTGTTTATTTTTACACCAACAATACGTTTTAAAATTCATGAAACTGGCCAATATTTTTTTATAATATTTTTTGACTTAGATACATTTGGATGAAGGGAAACGAGAGTTCCACCATTGTGGGAGAAACTTCCTCGTATTTTATATTTATTCGACACACTATAATTATGTACGTGTTCAATCAACGCGCACAGTCCCATCTCACACGGGATTCGCCTCAGTGTGGCCAGCATCCTATCACAATAAGCTATAAGATAAAGAGAGCGAAGAGATACGTTGCTTCATATGTTCGAATAAAATATATGCTCAACAACGTAAATAACGCAATGAATATCGTTGCACTGTCAAAGTGAAAGTTTTTTTTTTCTATGATATTAGGTAGAAATCCCATAATGAATCCTTAGATAAATACATGTCATTTCGAGACAAGTGCAAGTTAAGTAAGTAATTTTTGACCACTAGTTAAATAAATTATACTTACAAAAAATAAATAATCTCACTATTAATAACCACTGAAACTCTTAGTTAGTGATTATTTAATATTTAAATATCATTAGAAAAATGTGCGAAAACAATGTAACATGTGTTGTGCAAAATAAGTTACAAATAGCTATTGCTGTTAAATAATGTATAAAATTGATTTAATTAATTATTTGAGATTAAACATTGAGTAAAACTCCACCAGTAAAACCGTTGAAAAACTTTGGAGGAACAGGGTTCTCGATTGTTAAACGTTTTCTATAATATTTATTTTATTTATACAAATATTTTGATAGAATTTAAACCGAAATATAATAAAGGCAAGAAGACTAGGCCGAATTAATAATGATAAATAATTCTCACTCTTTTAATGTGTCTGCAATTATCTTTGTTTATAAAAACAAAAAAGTTGTTAAGTACAGACGCCAGCACATCAAGCTACTACAATCTGTCAAATTTCTTTAATATATTTTCAACTTTATCGCTAAAGTATTAAGGTTCATGGTTGATTGGGAAAACTTGTCAGTTTCGGGTAGCTTGACCTGCTGGCGTCAGTACACTGAACGATGAACCTTATGCACTTATGATAAAACCAAAAGTCACACGACATGATATTTATTTTCACCAATGTTATTCAGTGTGTCCAGTTTATCTTTCGCTGACGTCAAAATAAGGAATTAGATGTTATTACGCCACGCGCCACGCTGAACTAGAAAGATATACTTGGCACACTGTATTAAATGAAAAAAAAAACAAGAAATCACGAATCTTCAAAGGTTTCCTTGATTTTCGTTTACAGGCTTTTTGATTGAAATTAGATTTTGTTACAAAATTCTATAAACAGAGATAATTAATATTTTTATAATATTTCTAGTTTTTTAAGATAACAACTATAACATGGAGATCTGAAATCGTTAACAATTATGGCAATATTGTGACGCTGGTTCTACACGGAGCTCTTCATTTCTTGCTTGACGCAAGATTTGAACGCCTCCCATCCTTCGTTCTTGGCATAGGACTGTAAAGAAATGAAAAATATTATTATTATGAAAAACCACTGACCTATATTATACAAGTATAGACATCATACTGTCGATGACAAAATGAAGACATTTGATTTTCGCCATTTTGGCGCTGATAGCAACGTGAGCGTCTGTGGAACTAATATTTTTAATAGTGAGTTTTACAAAATTCTTATACTCTCATGTTAAAAATGTTCGAAATATCTCGTAGTAAACACAAAATACACAAAAAGTCTTATTCCACGATTTAGACCTCAATCATCAGAGACGTACCAAAACAACACGACGACCATTTGCAACATCGTATCAATTTTAGTTCTTGAGACACTTTGAATCGGCACGAAAAACAACTGTCATTTCGTATAGTATATTTAGTCCAGCGTATTTGTCTAATAAAAAAAGGTCAGTGTGAAAGAAACACAAACAAACACACAAACATACATTTGTAGGCCCTCTGGCATAACTATTTATTATCTTTAGATACCATTATTATAGCACCTATGTCAAACAAATGAATAAATGGCTTATGACAAAAGATATGTACAGGTTTGTGGTCTGTTTCACCACCCACTGATAAGTTATCTGGCAGATATTTTGATAATAACTATTGGCCATTTTGATTTTTTCTGATAGATTGTAAATATCTGGAGACTGTGAAACTGGCTTGTATGAATATGAAAGTTAGCGTAAATGTTTATCATCCCTTATTATTGGGACCACATATTTAAACAAGGAAAAAAAAAACTGAAAATTAAAAAGTTTTGTTAAATGCGGGAATCGATGCAATGGTAGAGAAATATGTTTTTGTATTATGGACTATCTATTTCGTCGCCCCTATCAACTGGCCCTGTGGCGCAATGGATAACGCGTCTGACTACGGATCAGAAGATTCCAGGTTCGAATCCTGGCAGGGTCGCGAAATCTCTTTTTGTTTCTACAATAAATTTTACTCGAGCCAATATGCTTGATTTGTGCTGCAAATGATTTTTTTTTTCAAGCAATATTTGAATACATATTTTGTTCAAAAAAATCTTCAATTTCAATTTATTCCTATTCACAGAGACAATTCTTAAATAAATAAAGGAGTATCAATACAAACTTCTCACGAGTATAGTTAAATAATTTCTCTAGTAGCTAGATAGAAATTTCAATAAATACTTTGCATAAATTTTACACTACCACATTTCCTTTCACTCAAACCCGATTGATCTTTTATTAGTCAGATCATTTTTATCTGAAGAATATTATTATGTGTGGCAGCTTGGCATAAATTGGTATTCAAAAATTGTCAATCCTTTAGTTTTATTCACAGATAAATAAAAGTTATCTGTCAATTGAAAAATATGATTTATTGTCATTGAGTTTATTGTTCATAGTTTTTCTATCCCAATTTAGAAATTGATTAAAAACAATAAACTCATTTTATTTGACAGCAGCTGCAACCCAAAAAAAACCCCTTGCCCACTACACATCCTGAGAAGCCAGAAATGAAATAATAATAATATGTATAAGAAAACAATCGCTACATATGTAGCTGATTTCATGCGCTTCACCTTTTGTTCATTTTTTTTTGCCTTCCATTCGGCGTATTTCACTCGAAGTGGAACGTCAGAACAAAATGAATCAAAAGTAAAAAAAGGAATTCATTAGCGATGGAAGGCCTTCCACAAGGTGGACTGATGACCTTATGAAGGTCCCAGGAATCTGATGGATGCGGGAAGCAAAGAACCGGTCGAAGTGGCGGTGCTTGAGGGATGCCTATGTCCAGCAGTGGACGTCTTTCGGCTGAAATTGATTAGCGATCCAACGGTCTTGGATTTTGGCATTCGGCAATGATCGGATGAGATAAGTTTCGGTTGGTGGAATGATTGAAAACATTAAAATTAATTCCTATTGCATTCACATTCAATTATTCCATTCACTGTGTGTATCAAGTGAACCGTCTGCTAAGCAACTCACCTTGAACCCCCTATGCAATCGATCCTTCATGATGGCTATGAACTCCTTGTAGCTGAGCAGGCCGTCTCCGTCCGCGTCGAATATGGCGAATACCGTCGACACCAAGTGCTCCGACTGCGATATACCCGTGCAGATCTTGACTGCGCGGTGGAACTCGTCTGAGGAGAAAAGAATGCAAAAGAAGAGTGAGTTACAATGGAAATGTACTAACGATAATTTCATCATCATCCTTCAGCCGAAAGACGTCCACTGCTGGACATAGGCCACCTCCACGTCGACCGGTTCTGTGCTTCTTGCATCCAATGCTCAAGGTTCTGGAGTGGCGATCGCGTACCGGAAGACGTAGCATTGGAAGGCCACCATCAAGGCGGACCGACGACCTCGTGAACGCAGGAACGATGATTTAATCACTTCTAATGATTTTTCAGGAAGGAATATTTGTTTGTTTTAATCAGCATCTATTTAGTTACGTTAGTAGGGCATTTGTATGTAAGTAACCTACCCGGTGATTTATCTCAGGCCACCTTATAATGGAAAAAGTGAACAGGAGAAGAAATATGCTTTTTATACAGAAGTAAAGAGAAAACTTACCCTGACGGCTATACCTTTACATATCGGATGAATGGATGATTAACAGTACACGAGAGGGAAACGTAACAAAAACTAGCTGAGTAAGTATGTGAGTGACTTGGCAACCCGAAAATGGGTCGACTGTAACGCCACCATTGGGCGGTTTTGTTCAGCACCAGACTGTCCCATGAATCTGCCAAGGCCCAAAACCCTTTAGAAATAGGATGATCCACGAGCGTATACATCCTCATAGCGATTTTTCATCCAGGTTGTTAAGGAACTGGCGGAACGTCTTCAATTCCTCAAAAGTATAGGTTCCAGTCATTGAGAGGATGCTTGGGGAGACATATGTTCAGCAGTGGACTTCTTTTGGCTGAAGGATGATGAAGGAATCGAGTTTTTCATAATCAGATCATTTCAAGCAGTGGATTGAAGACTTACCTTTAGAAATGGGATGATCAGCGAGGGTATACATCCTCATAGCGATGGTGAAATCCTCAAGGTTGTTGAGGAACTGGCAGAACGTCTTGAACTCCTCGAAGGTGATGCCGTGCTCGTACTTGACGCGGTCCAGCAGCCTGTCGAGGTACATGTCGTACTCGTCCGTGTCGAGGTAAGTGTAGCGGAGCAGGATCTTCGCGAAGTCTACTTCGGATATTGTTTCGTGACCTGAAATGGTTAAATTGTTGTTTGAAAGAATGTTGACCGGCAACCTTTTGTAGTTTACTATTAGAAGGTCATCAGATTTCAATTCAAATCCTGAATCTATTCAAGATTTATGTAAGATACCGAATAGGACTGAACTTCATACTTGGATAGGGCATCTAGGACTTATCCAATTGAAACGAGCTTTAACCGGTTGAATGCCGAAATTACAGAAACAATTAAAAAACCATCGATCAGCCAGGATCCACGTTCATGGGTTAATGTTACATAACTAAATTCGTGTGTCCTAAATGTTACATAACATCCGTTTGGTGTCGGACACAAAGAATAGCACCATCCCATATCTTCCCGTGGGTGTCGTAAGAGGCGACTAAGGGACTTACCAGAGAATGGGCAGCAGCGCTCTCTGTCTTTTTGTAAGAACTATTCTGCGATCGCCAACCCGCCTGCCAAGCGTGGCGATTATGGCAACCCCCCCCCAATGGATAGCACATTACAGAAATGGCCCCTAGTGCCCGGCAGCCCGTCTACCCTCGACTACGGCAGCGGTCGAGGTTACGGCGTGGCAAGGGGTGCGAAGAATCTCCGGATGGGATCCGGCTGCCAATACCAACGACGACTGGACCTGGCAACATATAACACGCGTACGCTCCGGACCGACGAGAAGATAACGGAACTCGAAGAGGAGTTGAGCAGGCTGCGATGGAGTATTGTAGGATTATCTGAAGTCCGAAGAGAGGGGGAGGACACGGTAATCCTGAAATCCGGCAGCCTGCTCTATTTCCGAGAGGGTGACCGGCAGTCCCAGGGTGGTGTTGGGTTTATCGTCCACAAGTCCCTTGTGAACAACGTGGTGAAGATCGAGAGTGTGTCGACCAGGGTAGCGTACCTTATACTCAGAATATCCACAAGATATTTGCTGAAGGTCATACAGGTCTACGCCCCGACCTCGGCACACCCCGACGACGAAGTGGAGACCATGTATGAGGACATTTCTAAAGCCATGCATGGTTTCAAAACTCACTTTACCGTGGTCATGGGGGACTTCAACGCGAAACTGGGCAAGCGAGACGGGGATGAGCTGCAGGTGGGGCAATTTGGAGTTGGACGTCGAAATCACCGGGGCCACCAACTGGCTAGTTTTATGGAGAAGGAGGGCCTCTATATGATGAACTCCTTCTTCAGAAAGCGTGAGCACAGGAAGTGGACCTGGCAGAGCCCCGATGGTGCAACTAAAAATGAGATTGACTTCATCATGTCAACCAAGAAGCAAATATTCAATGATGTCTCAGTGATCAATACGCTGAAAACCGGGAGCGATCACCGCATGGTAAGAGGCACATTGAACATCAATATCAAGCTTGAAAGGTCTCGACTGATGAAGTCTACGCTCCGTCCAGCACAGATCCGGATCCATAACCCCGAGAGCTTTCAGCTTGAACTCCAGAACCGTTTCGAGTGCCTAGGAAGCTCAGTGGACGAATACAACGATGGGTTCGTGGAAGCTGTCCATACGACCGGGTCTAAGTTCTTTAAGACACGTCGTACAGATCAGAACAAGAGGCTCTCCGATCACACTCTCAAGCTCATGAAGGAGCGGCGTGAGATGATCCTGCAGTCTCCAGACGAGGCGTGGAAATACCGGCAGCTCAATAGACGGATCTCTAAATCCTTGAAGAGCGACCTCCGCCGCTTTAATACCGAGCGTATCAAAGACGCGATCGAGCGGAACAAAGGCTCCAAGGTATTTGCAAGAGATCTGGCTATTGGGCAGAGCCAGCTCACGAAACTGAAGACCGACGATGGTAGGATCTTATCCGCCAAACCGGAGCTTCTGAAGGAGATCGAGAGCTTCTATGGACAGTTGTACACGTCAACCAGTAAACCCGTTGTAGATCTAGCAAACGACCCAAGAGCTAGACTGACCCGACACTATACCGAAGACATCCCGGACTTCAGCCTGTACGAGATTAGGATGGCTCTGAAACAGCTCAAGAACAACAAAGCACCAGGTGATGACGGAATTACGGCCGAACTCCTGAAGGCGGGTGGAAAACCGGTACTTGAGGCCCTTCAGAAGCTGTTTAATTCCGTCATACTCGAGGGGAAAACGCCACAGGCATGGTGCAGGGGTGTGGTGGTACTCTTCTTCAAGAAGGGCGACAATGCCCGGTTGAAGAATTATAGGCCCATCTCACTTCTAAGCCATGTCTACAAGTTGTTTTCAAGAGTCATCACGAATCGTCTCGCGCGCAGGTTTGACGATTTTCAGCCTCCCGAACAAGCCGGTTTCCGAAAAGGCTTTAGCACCGTGGACCACATACATACGCTGCGGCAAGTTATACAAAAGACCGAAGAGTATAACCTGCCACTCTGTTTAGCGTTTGTGGACTACGAGAAAGCCTTCGATTCGATCGAGACCTGGGCTGTACTGCAGTCTCTCCAACGGTGCCAAATCGACTATCGGTACATCGAGGTGTTGAAGTGTTTGTACAAAAACGCCACCATGTCAGTCCGACTTCAGGACCAAGCTTCCGAACCTATCCTTCTGCAGCGAGGGGTGAGACAGGGAGACGTAATATCTCCGAAACTGTTCACCGCTGCACTAGAGGATGTCTTCAAGGTTCTGGACTGGAGAGGGCTAGGCATCAACGTCAATGGCGAGTACATCACTCACCTTCGGTTTGCCGACGATATAGTGGTCATGGCTGAGACCATGGAGGACCTCAGTATAATGCTCGATGACCTCAGCAGAGCTTCCGGAAGAGTGGGTCTTAAAATGAACATGGACAAAACCAAGATCATGCTGAATGCCCATGTCACACCCACTCCTATCCAGATCGGAGACTCAACACTCGAAGTTGTAGACGATTATGTGTACCTGGGACAAACGGTCCAGTTAGGTAGGTCTAACTTCGAGAAAGAGGTCAATCGTCGAATCCAACTCGGCTGGGCGGCGTTCGGGAGGCTGCGCGGTATCTTCTCGTCCAACTTACCACAGTGTCTCAAGACGAAAGTCTATGACCAGTGTGTGTTGCCAGTGATCACATACGGGACTGAAACGTGGTCGCTCACAATGGGCCTCATCAGAAGGCTTAAAGTCACTCAAAGGGCAATGGAGAGGGCTATGCTCGGAGTTTCCTTGCGTGATCGAATCAGAAATGAGGACATCCGCAAGAGAACCAAGGTTACCGACGTAGCCCGAAGAATTGCCAAACTTAAGTGGCAGTGGGAAGGGCACATTGCTCGCAGAACGGATGGCCGATGGGGCCGAAAAGTTCTGGAGTGGCGACCGCGAACCGGAAGACGTTGCGTTGGAAGGCCTCCCACTAGGTGGACCGATGACCTGGTGAAGGTTGCGGGAATCCGCTGGATGCGAGTCGCACGGGACCGGTCAATGTGGCGACACTTGGGGGAGGCCTATGTCCAGCAGTGGACGTCTATCGGCTGAAATGATGATGATGATGAACTAAATTCGAAACAATGATATAAGATAATGAAAATGTTATGTCACCATGATCTGTTAACCCATGTCCTGCAAAACTAGGTATGGTTTCTTCATTAACTGACAATTTTCTAGAGCAGCTAACTGCTAGACTTATCCCTGAACTAAGTTACGCTAGTAACAACGAATCCATTACACACCAATCCCCAGCTAACATTAAATCCAGCAAATACTATAAATATATGTAGATACACTTCTACTTCAAACTCTATGGCGGCTCTGAAGTGCACTATTCGCTGCGCAGTACCTCCCCCCTCACCCCCGCTGACTCGTGAATTTGTTACTGCGCAGCGACTCGCCTCATGTTCCCAGCCGCCATAAAGTTTGAATCGGGCTGTAGAAGGATCTTTTGGCGCTCGAATGACGTTGACAGGGGGGCGTTGATGGTAAAAATTTGTACAACTGTTGTGTGAAATGTATTCAAAAAACAAGATGGCCGCGTTAGTTTAATCGGACCTAACCGGAAATCGGACCTGCCTACCACAGGTAAGTGTGATGACGCTTGGGGGAGTGGACGTTTTTCGGCTGAAATGATGATGATTGTAGCGGTATCTACAACGCCACATGCGAACAACGCGTCGTACTGACGTCACGCAAATCCTGCATCTCGCAAGCAGAGTTTACCGCGCAATTAGTATAGATACAATTTCCCAACATCAATCGTTGGGCAGCCCGCTAGACACAACATCCGTCTGGTCGGAGGATCCTCCCCTTTCTATGGAGGATGAGTGAACCTTTTTTTTTTTTTTTCGGATGGGAAATCTTCAGATCTGTAAATAATTAGTCACAGAATGACTTTGTTAGTGGAGATTTTGCTTTTGAGCTTCTACGAAAAAGTGGCTTAGATCATTAGCAAAAAAATAATTTATGTGACGGAGTTACTGTGTTTGTTCCTGTTGCTAATTACGACAATCTCTGCCAGCGGTAACCGACGAACAAAAGAGGGTGTGTGCAACGAAGTAAGTGAAAACTTACGACTGGAGCCAATACTACGCGATTCAGTTCCGTCACCGACCGACTGGAGCCGAGTATACCCGATTCAGCGTTTTTTTTCTGGTGGGAAATCACCAAATGACCGCTTCCGCTCTGGGTGGAGCGGAAGGGAGTGTCAGACTCTTACTGACTAAAACCCACCCATGTTCCTTCCTTTGCCCTTTATGCTCCGGGGTAGCGGTAACCCTTTCGGACAATCCCGCTGACGGATGAGTGAACCTTACACCCTATTCCTCATACCTCTAAAATGATGAAACCTACCTTTAGCGAACTCATGGAACTCCAGCTCCAGCACTTCAGTCTGCAAGTTCTCCATGAACTGCCTGAAGCCCTCGAACTTCAGGTCGTTGGTGCCTTTCTTGCCGAAGAAGTGCACCTGGAAGAATAAGGCATTTATGATTTTGGGAAAAATGAAGACTTGAGAGATTTTAGTTTTGTTTGTTTTCTACACATCGATCGTAGTGTGGTTTTGAGAGGCAAACTTGTTTTTTTTTTTTTTATATTTGAAGGAAGGTATATCAAATACCATGCACGTTTAATCTCCGAGCGAGAACAAACATATTGGCGGTTTAGGGGACAATACAGCACTCATCTGAGTAAGACCGTAAGCTCAACCGAACAAACTTGGGGAAAGACAAAGTATAGAGAAGATATCTTCTAAAATGCTGCAGCTTTTGACATCGCACGAACACTTTAGTCAACATAAGTGTAAATTGTGAAGATGACATTCTATGACATGAGCTTGACTCCTACCGAAAGGACTGGCAAAAGACAGTATTGTTTTGAAAAAGGGAGGCTTTTGAGGGGGCTTTGCCCTGCAGTGAGAATATACATGCTAGCTAGATAAACATTCTGAACATTAATGGGTAATTAGGTAACTACAGGCAATAAAGTAATAGTTACGAAAAGTTAAGAATAATAAGCTTTTAAGTTGTGTTATCCCATACAGTGGCGCCGATTCCCTTGTTCACAAACTAAACTAAATTTAAGTTCAGTGCATATTTTTCTTTCTATTTCATTAAGAAAAGGACAAACGATAAAATATTAAATATTAAATTAGTTTAGTCCTGTCAAATTAAGATACTCCATAGACAGTTTAGATGTGATTAAAAACATGGCTACTAAAAATACGTCAATTTACGTCAGGCGTTGACTAATTTGACAGGACTAAACTAATATATTTATATTTATCTTCTGTCCTTTTCTTAATGAACAAGAAAGAAAATGATGCACTTTAACTTAATTTAGTTTAGTTTTTGAACAAAGGAATCGGCGCCACTAAGTATTATTTCAAATTAAAACTACCTGCAAGAAAGTATCAACGTTGTGCCTCCGCTGCAATCCCTGGTCATCATTGACATAGTTCTCATGAGCCTTGCCGTCCGCCTTCTCGTCCCCTTTTGCATCACCCTTATTTTCATCCTCCGTCATTCCCCGCTTGCCTCGCCATGCGAAGCTGAAGATTTTTTCCATCTGAAAGTTATGGTAAAAAGTTAAAACACAGAACTAACCTTTTGCCCGACTGCGCTTGAAATGTGCTTTTACCAAAGTAGAATGTATGTAGTGAAGTGTCAAAGAGTAAAAATGTGTGTATTTACAGAAATGTCAAATGTGATGTCGGTGAAGTACAGTACATTCACTTTTATTTTACCTCTATGATTTTGCATCACTGTCCAAATCACAGTGATCATTATTCACATTTTAATAAGGTCGCGCTTGGGTTGCTGTAACCGTCAAGTCTTTTTAAATAACAATAATGACCTTATTGTTGTTGTAATAAGGTTGATATTGGGTTGCAGCTGTCAGAGGTAAAATAACTATGAAAGGACTGTAGGTGTTTGTGAATAATGTGTCGATCAAAGAGTAAAAATATGTGCATGAACAGAACAGTAATGTGTGAATGTGAATGTTTAGTCATTAAGGCTTCCCGCAGTTAGGCGCGACGCGACTCTAGTAGAACAATTTCCATGACATTTTCATAGATTTTTTTCTGCTAGAGTCGCATCGCACCTGCCTGCAGGATCCTTTATGCTGCAAAGTAAGTACCTACAAAAAGTGTCGCAAACGCAGCCGGACTGAGCTTGATTAAAAAAGCGTGTAGTTTTTTGAAAATGGTGTGTTAACTGCTTTGGTGTGTATTGTAACATACATACAAAACTTCAAACCGACACTCAAATTAATGACAATACAAATAAAATATCATGTTATGGATAAAACTTACAATAATTCCGTGCAAATCTTAAATTATAATCATTAATCAAATTAATTGTACAGGTTCAAATTAAAATAGCTAGCAAAACTCTGTAGACGTGATGGGTATCAATATCTAAACATGATCAAACAAAAATAATTAAATTGGTTGAGTTTTGTGTTGGGGTCAACTTTAAATATTAGCTTTCTCTGTGTAAACTTCACAGACATGATGGGTATGTAATATCGATAACTACACACGATAAAACAAAAAAAAAAACAACTAATACTTCTAGTAACAAAACCATCAGTGGTCGATGCACCCCAAAAAAGTTTCTTTTTGTGGTCAAGATATCGACACCCATCACGTCTGCGGAGTTTCGCTAGCTAATTTAATGGAACCCTGTATATAAAAGCAAATTATTTACACAAAAACTTAAGGTTATGACATTTTTTATTAATATTAACATATTAATTAATTACATTAATATTTTAATCTCTTTTTTAAACAAAGCAGAATAAAATAAAGTTATGCAACAGCGAACAATTCAATTAATTATTTTTATAAAAAAAATATAGAGCAAAAGCGATTTTTACGGATTATCTTACAGTTACGTCTCATTCAAACTATCGTAGTCCACTATTGGGCATAATCCTTGCCCACTATCCATAGAATATAAGTACTTAAATAATATATATGCCCTGTCCATTAGGTAAATCGTTTTTTGACAGATGGAACTAGTGATTGCAGCAACACACAATACATTGATTGATACAAATACGGTATTATAATGTCTGTAAGAAGCCATAAATAAGATAATTCAATAAGATTATAAGGCAGTTTATATATTTATTTTATTAGGCATTTTAAAGTTAACTTTTATGTAATCTGGAATATGTACGTTCTAAGACATGTGTCACAAAACGGTTAACCTAATGGACAGGTTATATTAGATAGGACAATCACAAGAAGAAATCCGTAAAACCTATAGATTGAAAAATAGATGATAGATAAGATATAAAGTAAAAAAAAAAAACACCTAAAACAAAAAAGAACATGACGGACGACACGAAAAACGGACGGACTTAAGCGATGTCCACTTTGGACTTACTGTGGACGGACTCTGGACTTGGACATGACTCGCCCTGTTCCTCATGGCACTTGTCGACACTAAGGTAAGCAGCTAAGCCGCGGTGAGCACATAATACACACATAAATATTACATTATTATTTACATAAACTTGTATATAAACAAAATTAAATAAAAAGACAAGCGAAAGAACACCTTATGCCGCTCTGGTAAAAATGGCAACATTTTTCTTTTAAAACACATTTTAG
The DNA here is from genome assembly GCA_911387795.2 of Apamea monoglypha. Classification (NCBI taxonomy): domain Eukaryota; kingdom Metazoa; phylum Arthropoda; class Insecta; order Lepidoptera; family Noctuidae; genus Apamea; species Apamea monoglypha. The sequence goes on from OU426936.1 coordinate 13,215,644, forward strand.
TGACATTTTTATGTTTTATTAGGGGGGTTTTATCAGTAAAAAGGAATTAAAATAAAATAATTGGGACTTTTAATGTAATTGGGTCTTTTTGTCATCTTAATTGTTTGTCCCAAAGATAAAAAAAAACAAGTTATTCAACGGATATTCACACATTAGAGCGGCATTAACATCGGTTTGGTAACGGTAAAAATTTTGATTCGACTTTCAAAAATAAAATACATCCTTGGCTGCACAAACAGTAACGAAAACTATATTTTAAAAGAAAGAAAAAAAAAGAAAACAACTGTCAGTGTCACTGTAAAATCGAATCAAAATTTGAAGCCGTATTTTTGGATAGCGAGGCAGAATCCCTTCCGCAAGCTGTCAATTTCAAACTCACTGCCTCCTGGCTCTTGGCGTCCAAATCTTTACGCTCCTTAAACGTACCACCCAGCAGACGTTGAATCTAAATATACATCGCAGAAAAAAACATAAAGAAAACGAAAAAAAAGGAAAAAAAAATGTAAATATATATAATAGTTCTTGCCATAAAGACGTTTTGGCATGCTGTGCTTTTTTTAGCTTTTCTACCAAAATCTGTGTTTGTTTTTTGTGCACTAATCACTGGCGCTAGGAAACTTCCCATTATTAAGCCGACCACCCTGTCTATTCTGAAAAAGTCTCACCGTGAAAACTTGGGTGAAGTGAGCTTCGAGTGAGCTGTCAAGAGTGTCAATCCCTAGCATCAGGTTGAATGACAACTCAGTCTAAGCTCACTTCACGATGAGATTGATACAGAATACATCGGTAGATACTCATTTCAGTAAAATTTGAATTAGATTTTTCATTTAAATGGAATTGAAGATTTTTATATGCAGCCTGGAATATCTATTGTCCGCCATTTTCAAAGCCCTTTGTTGGAGCGACAGAGTATCATATATTCGGCGCAATAGTGTGAATTGTTTCTAAGACTTGCTTTGGCGAAATATGAACTTTTAGTTATTTATGAAAAAGCTCTTATTTTCTTAATAGAATGTTCCTTGGGTGGTTTTATGCAAATTTTTTTTTTTGTTGTAAAATAATAATATATAATTATATAATAATAATAGGTAGATACTTAAACTTTTATCGTATTATGTCAGATTTGTTAACCCCCGACAAAAACAGAGGGGTGTTATAAGTTTAACGTGTGTATCTGTGTGTCTGTCTGCGCCGCCGTAGCTCCCAAACGGCTGAACCGATTTTGTTGTTTTTTTGTGTAGTAAGTATGTATCATACCTATGCACCTTCACCCATAGAATTATTTTATCAAAATCAAATCAAATAAAAAAAAAAAATGATTTTGATTTATCTTTTCATCTGTTAAATAAACTTATTTCTTCCATGTCACCGTGTTAACCCACCACCGGACACTGGTTAGTTACTTACAAACACAAGTTTAAACAATATCTAAAACAATAATTTCGCCTCCACAAATCCTCTTCCTCTACATTGTTATAATCTAACGCGATGTGCTTTAGCGGCTAATTTAGCTTGTGCTAATTTTTACTCAGTACTCCTACAGTATGGTGCAAGAGGGAGCAGAGAGCGATTTATAAATAATATTGGTAATATTTTGCAAATAATAAAAAAAATAATTAAAAGAGAATGACCAAAAATCGTACCAAAAAGTCTCATTCAACGAGATCAAAATATTATAGTAATTATTTTCATAATTTTTTACGGTATTACGCGTCGGGGATTTGATTTTTGAACAGAGAATTTAATTGAAAGTAAAAAAGTGTTGATATTGTTTTATTCCCTTTACATGTTATACTAATCGTATACGTATATACGATTAGTGAATTTTGAAAGTATCATGTCAGTCTGACGGCGCGGATTACGCTGTTTTTTAGAACAATAATGACCGTTCGTGGATGACATATCAAACAAAATAAAGTACCCTAGTTTTTAGGTTATTTCCATTTTTTTGAAAATCTCCGATACACCTGTCTTGCTTACAAAAAAAAAAAAAAACTTTTGTAGGAGTTTATATGATAAGTGTAGTCTATAAAAAACAAAGTTTAACTTTGATGCAGCATGGTACAGGATTCCATACATCCATGAGCATTGTCCTATGATATTGTTCTCAAATTGAGATATAAAGGCTGGAAGAAAAGGATTCGTTCAAGAGCTGTATCAGGTAATCGTTTAAAGACATTGTTTGTTATTCAAACGCTGTTTTGTACAATAACGATCAGTGTCTACACATAATACGACGGACACGTAGGATTTAAAAAAATAAAAATATCAGAAGTACTTGAAAACTACTAGCTTTGTAACTGGTTAACCACAGGTTGTAGGCCTTTTCTCAAAGAGAATGAACGACCTAAACACAACGCTATCTAATTGAGGGTTGGATATTTCAGACCGAGTACAATTCAATTTTTCTCATGATACTCGCATTTGCCTTCGCTGTCAGGTGTTTTGACTGACTTCAAAAAAAGGAGGAGGGTTCTCAATTCGGATGTTTATATATATATATTATTTATGATTATTTTGCTTATTTTTTTTCATGTACATATCATTATTTTAAATTTTAGCTTATATAATGTAAATATTTAATTTCTGTTTTAAAATATAATACCAGAATATGAAAATATTGACTCTGTGTATGTTCTTATTTTTATTTATCTCAAACAATTTATTTTATTCATGTCACTTTTCCATCAAGCCTCGCCATTTAGCTACTCAGGTAATATTTAAAATCGCTCCCCGCTCAACACTCGCACCTAACCCACGTATGCACTATACTTACGACTAGAAATTCGTTCTTATCGACGCGCTGGTTGCCGTCGGTATCGAACATGTTGAACGCGATCCGGAAGCCTGAAGCCGGCTCTGAAATACGAAATTATGTGCTACAGATACCTGGCAGATGTGCTTTCAGCGTTAGAAATAAATGGGGATTTTGTAAACAAATTACGAGTGTTAAAATGACAATGTAGAATTACTTTTCAGAAATGCTCGTTAGTGAGTAGTTTGTCTATAAATCTATACTCGACACATACAAATAAATGAAATTGAAGTTTCTATTTGTAATGTCAAAACAATAGATAACTTTTTATATTTATATTTTTTAAATTTTTGTCTTTTTTTCTGTCTGTTTGTTCCGGCTAATCTCCGAAACGGCTGGACCGATTTTGGCGGGACTTTCACTGGCAGATAACTAATGTTATAGTAGTAGTAACTAAGACTAATTTTAATTTAGAACAAAAATGGCTAAATAAAATGAAAAGATATTAATGTCACTCGAACGAAGACATGGCCAGCAGACATAAGTAGGTAATTTAAATTAAAAAAATTGTGCCTAAGGATTTAAGACTTTATTACACTAAAGATATACTTACTCGTTAAAATTGAGAGCAGGAACAGATACTCCGTGTAGGAGATAATGCCTGAAAAATTATAAAGTGCGTTAAGAGTATCGATAAAATGAATAGGTACTGCGAAATTAGGTACCTATTTTACATATTGTATTTTTCACACGACTTTGTTTATTTATCTTTTAAGCACTTAAATGTACAAAGACGGACTTTATACGTTCGACGTTCTAAGTATGTGCAGTGATTATTCCTGCTGGAAAATGCTGCTAAGGAATAAGCTTAGCTCTCTTCATCTAAAAAAGGCTGCTTTAGCCATAAAAATTGCAGTACTTAGCTAATGAAAGTTAAAGTGTCCCATTTAGAATATCCCAGAATATATGGTGAAGTACCTTTATCCCTCATGTTGCGGAACATCTGGGAGGATCCCTTCTTGAGCTGCGGCGTGTGGTCGCGCAGGTTCTCGATCTCCTTCGTGGTCAACAGGCGCCGCTTTAGACGGGCTGCAAAGTGCAAATAACTAATTATTCTTGATATCTTGTAAACCTAACACACATTCAGCTGCATCTGCAGTTAATACGTGATTTCAGGTTTCCGTCAAAATTTGTGAATTTTTTTTATTCCCCGATGTAGTAGGTATGTAAAAGGCGATTAGGACCCCACGTGTTGCATTACTAAGGGCTAATTTTACGATCGACAGAAAATTTTTATTCCTGGAATAACATTTACGTCTGATAGTTTTTGTAAGTATGGCAGAATTGTCGAAAATTCTAAATCATTCCTCCGATAAAATTATCTGGCATTGGAAAAATCAGCCCTTAGCATAATAGCGTAATCAGCCTATAATGTTCCCACTGCTGGGACACAGGTCTCCTCTCTGTGAGAGGGAGTGGGCCGTAATCCACCACGGAGGCCCAGTACGGGTTGGTAGATGTCACATGTCTTCGAATTTTTGGTTCTAGGACGTGCCTGTTTCCGCACGACGTTTTCCTTCACCGTTTTGAGGGCAGTGGTGATGAAATAATTTACACAAAGTAAAGAGCCTGTCTGGGTTCGAACATACGACCTTATAACTCGTAAGTCGCGGCCATTACCACTGGGCCATCAATTGCATTACTTGTCCCTTCTGAATTACTGATTACTGGACATTATAGGGAAGTCACTTCCTACGCCCCAAAGAACTGACTGAACTATTGTAAACTGCTCTTTACTGGCACAGCGGATAACAATTCACTTACGTTCGTCAAAGTGTGTGTATGTCTTGGACTAGTTTAAACCCCTCATACACTCACACACACACACACCTCTCACTACACTTCACTCAATCGCGCTTATTTTTCCTTTTTGTTTATTGTTTAAATTTACTTGCATGTTCTTTTCTAAATACATGTTTTTCAATTCTATATATTTCTTGGACCATGTCAAGTGGAAAGCGGGGTCTCCTAACACAAGCATTTCCTTGCTTAAAAGGAGTCTCCAAACCATATAATGCAAACCAACTATGTTAATCGAAATAAACATTTTTTTTTATTTATTATATTAAAGAACATATAAGGAAATTAGGGACTTACGCCTTGGCTCCTGCTCCACCACCGACTCGAGAAAGTCTTGCGGCGTCATGTACAGCTGGCCTCCATACTCGACGCTCGCGAACTTTATGAACCGCCGCTCTCGGGATGTCAGCTTCACCGATTTGGCAAGCTCGTCCGGCTGGAGAGAAGAAATAAAAGTTTTGTTAGACAGTGAATTAACATTCGGACGACCGGAATCCTAAAAAGTAAGAGTTAAAAGAAAGTAACGGCAAACAAGCCTACGACGTTGTTCCACCTAATGGTACCTCAGTTGGCAGCCGCTGCCTCTAGTCATCTGCTGTGCCACAGCATTGACATCTCAGAGATAAACTTGAAATGTGCCAGAAATGTGTGTGTGACTTCAAACCGAAAGCTAAGCTCATATCGTGTAGATTTTGCGACAAATCCTGTCAAAAAGCGAATGGCAAAAATCACATTCAGCGTTTTCTTGTGTTGCTATAATAATTTTATAAGGCACTGTTTCAATAGTAATGCTTACAGAAACTTGGATGATTTACATAGTGCCTATACAGGTTGGCAGGGTCATTGACGCGCAAACTGAAACCATGAATTCAGCTCATGATTCTAGACCCCCTAGAGTAGAAATATTTCGTCGATTATCAAAAAAAAATAAATATTATTAGTCAGTTCAGTGGGTGTCAGCCGCCCGGGGCGGAAGAAATTTTTGCCGCCCTCTTATTTAGGTATTTCAATTTAAAAGACTATAATATACAGTAATTCTATAGAACTTTACATTTTTTTACGAAGTTCAATAATTGAACAATCACAACACGTACCTAGGAGCACTAAAATCACAGTTTGGAAAGCGTATACATATAAACGATACGATTAAGTTAATGTGAATTGGACAACTGACGATCCATCAATCAAACTTTCTTTGAATTGTCAAAGCATCACTCACGGACTTCCCTGAAGGGACTTACCCGTAATGTAACCTAATTTGCAGGTGGTATTATATATACAATATTAACCACTATTCTTTATAATATATGATTGAAGTCATTTTCGTTGAATATTGGTAATAAACAATCCAAGCACAAAATAAAAAACGAGAAAATCCTGCAAGTCAGTACAGATGGTGCTGCCAGTCGCTACAATGAGCAAGATGTCATTAATATACGTTCATCTGAAGAATTATTATTATTATAATTATTCGTTCTCCGATTTCGTCACAGTATAAGTAATGAAAAATTCCGTGCTCATTTCGAGCGGTCCGACTCGTAAGTGCGACAAAAATATGAAATGGTTCAAATATTTACAAGATATTAATATTATTTATTGTGAAATTTTGCCGCCTCCTAAAGGCGCCGCGCGAGGCGGGCCGCCCCTGCCTACTACGCTACGCCACTGTTATTAGTTATTTATATTATTTTTTGCGCAGAGGGGTTCTGAATCATGTACTGAATCTATGGTAACAGGTTGAGCATCGATGTCCCTGCCACCCTGTATGTGGTCCCTACGTAATTACATCCGTGGCTGGCGTGAATATGTTGACATGTCTAAAACTGCAATTTGTCAGGACGGCCATTTTAAAGTTTTGGCGTCTTCTGGTAAATCGGTTAATTAATTTTACATATGTGTTTAAGTTGTTTTAAAGGTTATTTTGTGCCATCTTTTCAATGATGACAATAAATAAACGAAATTTTCCATAGATTGCAAAATAATAGACTTGTCAAGTCGTTCACCAACGAGTTATCAACTTATGCACCGAGTTGTCAACTTGTTCACCAACAGTTATCAACTTATTCACCTTCTGAGTGGGAAGTTATAGTAAGTAAACAATGTAATTTAATGACAACCACATTATTTTAATTGGATAGCAAACAGATGACAAACATAAAAAAAATATTTAATTTGCTGCTACTCACTCAAATCAAGTAATGTTGTTTTAACTGAAGAAATATTTAATTCAAACACCACGAAACTATCAGTTTAGTATTTTCGCAATAAAAAAAATTATAAAAAAATAGAAAATTGCTTTATTGGACCACAAACAACGTCATCAAACAGATACAAGTATGTTACTAACACAAATAACTACGTTGACTCCTCAACCTCGTCGCAGACCATTCGTATTTTATTAGAACTCAGAATCCTCTTCATCTGGGTTGTCTTCGTCCAAATCTGGATCAGTAGATGCAGAGACATCACCGACAGTTTTTATATTAATATAAAACTCTTTGAACGAATCGTCAATCAGGTCAATCATGTCCATCAAATCCTTTTTTTTCTCTGCACTGATTGGCAAAGCTTCCTTGGAGATTTGGCTCAACCTAAAGACATCTATGGTGGTTTTTCCTCTTTTCCGAAAGTTCACTGACTCGAAAGTGGGTTCGCGATCCAGGCTTTTCTTGAAATTTATTTTTCCTACGCTGTTTTTATTATATTGCAGCCATTTAATAGGTTGCCATAGAAATTTGTCCCCAGAATCGTCCAGTTTTTTGATAGTAAAGGGTCCTTTCTTGGCTTTTAGTTCAGCAAAATCCAAGAAATCATTTACCGTCATCACCACGACCTTAAATGGTTTCTGAACTTTGCAAGTCCTCACCAGCTGCACCCAATCATACAAATGATTTATTCTCATTTGTGTTCTCTTTTTTGTTTTCTCAATAATAGCGTGGTCAGAGTCACACTCCATATGTGTGTGCCCACTGAGGAGAAATTTGTGATTTATCTTTTGCAGCGTCGGATGATTATGTAGCAAAAACATAAACATCATTGCCACGACATTGTTTTTGTTTTGACCACCACAAGTATCCGAATAAAAAATCAGTTCTTTTACTTCGGAGGACAAATTGTTGCAGAAGTGCCACAAACATGAGGCAATTTGGTTTGCACCTCGAGCTCCTATTGTCTCGTCCCACATGTAGCAGGTAGCCTCATTAGTTGCTAAATCATGCACTGTTAAATTAAAAGACCAAAGCTGTCGTTTGTAAAACGAGACAGATGTTTTTAAATATGGAGTCGGCAAGCACTGCTGGAGGTCGAATGCAAATGCCCTAACAGACGAATCTGCTTTGACATTCTCTTTATCCACACGTTTTTCAGCATAAGCTTTATCAGCTTGATGTTGGTGTTCAGCTAATTCAGCAGTTAAATTAATTTTGCGATCTTCATCTGCAACTTTAATTTTAGCGTTCAGCACATCGCACGTGTTGCATGTGTCTTTTGATGGTTGCTTAAACGACAGATTGAGGTCGTGAAAGCATTTGGCATATAATTTTAACGAGACAGGATTTGAAGAAGTGTTTTTATACTCTCTGTACATTTTGGCGATTGACAGGTCAGCAGCTAAATATTTCTTCCCAGTCGAATTTCTACAGTAGTGACTCTCATAACTTGGAAAACTCAAAATGTGGTGATTGACAAGCGAAATGTCTTCGATAGTCTTCTTATTTTTGGGAGGTTGACGACCTCTCTGATCCTCATCAATGATTCCGTTGGGAGACATTTTTTTTTTTTCTATTATAACATTAACAAATCCCTTGGTCTCTCCTACAATTTTACAAAAACACTCTTTACAAACCGGTTTCATCTCATTAGAAATCTCTAGCATGTATTTACAGTAGCACTCTCTATTTAATGTCCTGCTGCCCGTTTTTTGTGATTTTTTCGGGAAAATCATTACTGACTTAGACACAAATGCTGCCCGTCTATCTCTATCTCCTAGTTGCCAATAATTTTCAAAACAATGCGTCTGTTCAGCCGTTGTAATTCTTTCAGCACATTTTAGTCTACATGAACTCAACTCTTTCGGTTTTCTGTCAGGAACTACTTTACCTTTTTCCGTTATATAACTCTTTCCTGTATTCCGACGTGTTTTGCTTGCATTTCTCTCCACTCTTGATCTTCCTTTTTTTGTATTATTATTAGTCCTTTCTTCACTAGTACTTTCGGTTTCCATAGTTAAAGTTAAAATCTCATTTCTTTCACTCGTCTTTTCTAGGATCACTGTTGGTGTTTCTATCTCATATATAGTAGGAGCTGCATTCTCATATTCATTCATTTCAGGTGAAACACTTCGGTTGGCCGTTTTTTCGTCTGTCACACACGTTGAGCTCCCCGTTTCCTTGTTCTGTGTATTATCCATAGATGAATTTTGTGGTGTTTCTTTCGTATTTAAGGTAGGTGCTATATTTTCGCATTCGTAGTTGACTTCGATATATTTTTCCGGATTTCTTGTTGCTTTCGATATTTTTCCGGAGATTGGTATCAATTCTTTGCTTTCAATTTTGGCATCATCACATGATTCGCAGTCAGTTTCTGAATCATCTACTGTGACTTTTTTTATGTTAAAATCAGGATCACGAACACTGTCGTCACTGTCGCCATTAAACGATTCATTTTCTTCAGACGCTTCACTGTTTTCGACAATGTCTGACGTATTATCTAATTGTAGGCTTGGGTCAGTAATTAATACATTATAAATTTCTTGGGTTGCTGGGGACATTACCGGAAAAGGAGATAATGGATCATCGTTACTTATGTTCCTCAATAACGAAGAGTTTGACAGTGGAGTGGCAAGATTAGGGTAACCTGAAGCAATAAAAAATAATAATCAGACAGATAAACACAGTTACTCTCGTATTTATAATATTAGTTTGGGTGAATAACTAGCGGTGTCTAACTGCTGAGTCCTATTCCTATTACAGGGTCTAGATTATCTACACACCAAGGTTCATCCAAATCTGCCCAGCAGTAACAGATGCAAATCGTTTCAAACACACACACACACACACACCCACACATAAACTTTCAGATCTAAAATAGTTCAGGTAAAGAAAGAAAATAATCATTATTACGATAGTAGCCAAAGTTAAACCGTTATACTACACACCCTTCATTTCTTTTAAATAGTTATTTTTGTTTTGATTTCAACATTAGAGGAGCAAGTTACTCATAGAACAATTAGGCTGACCCCACATTAGGCGTGCGCGATCCTCGGGCGTGTGAACGCCCGAGGATGAAGCGAGGATGAGCGCCGCGAGCACGTGTGAGTAGCGCGCGCGGCGCCCGCGCTACTCACACGCGCGCGCGGCGCTCGAGTCGCGTTCATACCCCTTCGACTTTCGACTTGACTGAAGGGTTTAAACGCCAACGCGAGCGCCGTGTGCGCGCCGCGCGGTCGCTGCACACACGTTACACGGTGGCAACACGTGACGCTTACGCAGCGCGCTCGCGTCGCTCACGCGGCGGACGCGTCGCTCATACGCCCGAGGAACGCGCGATCCTAATGTGGGGGAGGCCTTACCCACGACGGTGTATATCTACCTACTACAGCTAGATTCCCATCGTCTACATACATCTAAGTTCACAGTTTCAAGTAAACAATCAGCTGACCGCGACGTTCGCACGGACGTAAACATATCGCAGCGGGATTTTATCGCGCACTGGATTTTCAACTCTCGGTGTTGAGCCGAGCATTGAGAATCCAACAGAGTGCATTCCAACGCGTTGAACAAACACACTGGTTGGATTTTCAACTCTCGGCGCTAAGCAGAGCGTTGAAAATCCAGTGCGCGAAAAAAATCGCCGCGATATTTTTACGTCCATTCCGAACGTCGGCTTACAATATGTTACTTACCTAGATAACTAACTCCCAACCTTCATCAATATCTACCTAAAAAGTGGCAAAAAAATATTTGTGAGTATAAGATCTGTATCTTACCGTTTTCGTCCACTTCATTCATTCGCTGACGAGATGAATTTAACTTAATGTCACGAAGTTCTGTTAACTTGCGTTTCCTAGCCATTAATTCGGCAATCGTCGGATTCTGCAAAAACCAAATATTGAAATACCTAGATATCACGTCACATAATCAGGTAGGTATTCCCTCTGTTACGATAATACACTAAGGTAGACCGTAAGGTTTGGTCGGTAGGTACTCACTTTTTCCTCCATTGCAAATCACAAACTATACACCCAACTTATGAATTGAAACACTGTAGTAATAAATCAATCAATAGATACACTCAAAAACAAACGAAATCAATTTGAAGCACTCACACTCGTTCGCGGTTCGCGCGCGCGTGGCTTCTGAACTCTAAACTGACATTTGTTTACCAACACACGAGCGAGGGATTTGCCGCGATATTTGAAAAATTATTACTTCTTACGAAAGTTTTTTGATAACTCGATTATTTTTTAATACAACTTGGGTACATAAGTTGTCAACTAAACATATTAATTTAACGTTACAAGTTTTTTATAACGGACATGTAGTGATACCTATACTTATTACTTTTAGTGCTCAGAACTTCGTTGGCCGTAACTGGACATCTCAATATATCGCAATTTCAACAGAAATTCTTCGGTGGGCCATAACTTGATATCTCAATTTGTCACGATTTAATCAAAAAGACCTCAGCTGGCAATAGCTTGACACTTCAATTTGTCAATTTAAAATAAGTACTTAAACAAAACTTTTAAGTGTATTAATTGAGATATCAAATAACGAATATTATTTTGGGTGCTGAGTATAGGTTGATATAACAAAATATCAATGTTCGATCACAAAAACATGTGAATCGTTAATTTGACATGAGGTTTTGTTAAGTTAGACATGTCAAAATGCGAGATGTCAACATATTACCAAAGTCGATTGCTCCAAAAATTATGTATATCTATAACTGTCAATTTTTTTCATATAAATTCCTAATGCGTAGGATGTAATAAGCCAATAAAAAAAAAGTCATAGAAGTCGACATGTCAATGTGTTCACGCCAGCCACGGACATATACACATTCTTATGTTAAAAGCCCATCTCGTTGCCGTAAAATTCGCCCATCAGTCACTTCTGAAAGTTGTGTTTTATAAAGTCCTACAGTGAATTGGGCCCACCCAAAAGTTCCTCTGCCCTTGTTACATTTGGCAGACCAACTCCTTACTAAACCTCGCGTACTAATAACTGGTACGAAAACACAGAGGAATTTGTCTGTTCCGTGTTTTGGCGCGGCTGATGAGTTATGTTATGTGCTCGGTTTATATCATAGCGCGGGTCGATGCACCCACTGTTGATATCAATCGATACATTATTTTCATCTATGAACTTGAGGTGCAGACTTGTGACTAAAAGTCGTAGTTTTTTGAGATTTATGTCGTGATGTAGGTTGACGTAACTTCATTTTTCAAACGATACGGATGAGGTCGGTCCGTGGATGGGTGACTATTAATGTCATAAGGAGACCCCCCCGTGCCTCAGAAAGCACGTTAAGCCATTGGTCGCGGCTGTCATTCGTGGATCTTTGATAGTCGTTATGGGTCGTCAGAAGCTCGAACGTCTGACTACCAGTTTTACCAAGGGGTATCGTGTTACCCAGTGACTGGTTTGTGGAGGTCGGATAGGCAGTCGCTCCATGTAAAATACTGGTAATCACCTGCATCCGGTTAGACTGGAAGCCGCCCCAACATATTTGGGAAAAGGCTAGGCAGATGATGAAGGATGGACTATGCAGTCTAAACAGATCAATTTTATTTTCTTTATAGCACCTGTAAAATCGATAGATTATTCAACAACCGGGCCTAGTAATTACATAACAGTGCAAACTAAAGTTTGTAGTGTCACCAAAGAGATAAATCCCTGCCAGTGTTTCTTGATAGGAATCCGTTTTATGTAAGATTTCTGGATGATAAAACCAGCTTTGATTGGTGGAACATTTACGTAAGTTTCAAACTAGCCAATCACGGGGTTAGAATGTTAGGATATAGATCGTTGTTGATTAACTGCCCGGCTTTATGACTTATAAACTGGTGGACGTGAAAATAGTCAATTGGTTTAATTGTGTAAGAGATAGTTTCCTAGGTATTTGAATGGAACTTTCTATTTTAGATTGTCTGAGGAAGTTTATCCTGCTATATAATATTTTAAAAAATATTTTTCTTTTTATGTAAATACTAGACCCTTGACAAAACATTGAGATTTTTTTAAAGTAATATGTAAGTTAGTTTCTAATGTATGATAGACATAAACCTTCTGGAATAAATCCACGTAATTTCACACAGACAGACACAAAAACGACTTTAATTTATAATATATGTTTATGATAAATCCCCCAGGAAGGTCAAAACCCTGATAGTAATTTCGTTCAACTTTTATCACGAACTTACTTACAGTAATAAAATCACTACGAACTTACTTGATCAAGCGGGAGGGGTCATTTGATGATTACCCACCAGAAAAAAAAAAAAGACTATATCCTAATTTTTAAACTAAACATCCGACAAAAAATCGCACGTCTACACAATACAACCAAAAACACGACCAAAGCCAAAGCAAGGAAATCTAAAAATAAATGAAGTGGAAACTAGTAACAAGATACGCGGAACAAAAGTATTTTCCCTCGTTCCGTTCGGCTTAAAATAATATTTTCGGTAATGCGTTGTAAGGCGAAAATACGACTTTCGCTAAATTCGTCGTCACTATTTATGTTTAGTCTACCCAAAATGTGACCAATGTATCTTGAACTGTCATGGCGGCGTCATTGTAACGGACATTGAAAAAAATATGTGTAAAATTCAGTCTATCGTCTGTTTCACAATATGGGCAGAGTACCTACAGAAAGATACATTAAAAATGGAACACCATTTCAATAACAAAAATCTACCAGTTGATGACAACTAAACTCTGAAGACCAAAATGGCAGCTAATAATTTTCCTATCCTACTAATATTATAAACGCAAAAGTTTGTCTGGATGGATGGATGTTTGTTACTGTTTCACGCAAAAACTACTAAACGGATTTGGATGAAATTTGGCTCACATCTAGTTTATAACCAGGATTAACATATAGGATATTCCCACAGGATCGAAAGTTATGCGGGTGAATATACGGGGCGCAGCTAGTACAAAAAAAAAAAATCATATTGACAAAAAGGATCGCAGCTGTTTTTTGATGTGATTTTAATGACGAATGCCTAAAATAAAAGTTTAGAACTTAAACGGGAGTGGAGAAAAATACCATAAAGAAAGTTTCTTCTGACGTCGCGTGTCAAAATAACCTGGTCACTATATTTTGGATTGTGGATTAATGTCTTTGGATTACGTGACAACGTATTATCTATCTTAATGCAGTGTTTTTCTGGATTTGGGCGTTGAACGCTGGTGACATATTGTGACTAAAGACGTGTTTGTTTTGATAATGTCACTGGAGTGTGAATAATGGGAATTAGAGCGTCTTTTGTCATTCTTGTTTAGCTTGAGGCACTGGTGATGAGTAACGGCGGCGAAGAAGCAGCAACAGCTAGCTAATAACGTGTTGGGGAGCAACGAGCAGCGAGTGCGCGGCGGCGACGAGCGATTACTCGCTGGTATGCGTATGTACCGAGCGTGATTCTCTCAGCGAGTATTCTGCCCGTCAAGCTAGCGTTGCTGAACGAGTACTTTTTTATAGCTCTTGTCGCTGCGACTAATACACCCAAAAGTTGACTGGTAGAAAATGCCTATGGCATTAAGTCCGCCTTGTAAATGTATGTGCTTGAAGTATTAAATAAATAAATAACGAGTACTCGCTGGCGATGTGATAAGTATCTCTATTACTTACACGGGACCTACAATCTTTTGTACGTTTCTTGAACGAGAATATAGTTGATAGCTAGTCGCTTCCTCGTCGGTGCCGAAGATTTATGAAACTTTGGAGTTGTAGCACGAATTATTCCGACTGAAAGCGATCGTTTGATCTACTTTCTTTAATTAATGTAAAATAAACTTTATTGTAAACCAAAATATTGTAACATAGCTCCTAATATCGTTAATTTAAAGGGTACAATCGCGAATACAGTACAATTTAAAGGGGCCTTATCGCTGATAGCAATGTCTACAACACTCTTAGATACATTTAGCACGTAATATAGAAGCCTACACGACACGACAGATAAACACATTACACATTTTAGTAGAGTTTCGAAAAGTCGCGAACACAGATAAGGTTGCCAGGTATAAACATTGGGGGTATCTTATTCCGGGATTCATTTGCATATATCGGAAGGAAAAGTTACGATAAGACCAGGAATCACTAAAATAGAGGAATCTATGTGATTTCCAGGTGTGACTGTGTTGTTTACTTTCAATCGATAAGGTAAAGTTAACACGTTACGGCTACTGCTTCTGACGGTGAGCGTTAACACGGGGGACAATAGAAACAAAATAGTTTTCTCCTTTCCTGTACACACGACGACATAAGGAGCTATAAATTTCAAGTTTTAGTTATCCGCGCATTCTATAGGTTTTTCGTACAATGAGAAGTCAGTTTATACTGGAAATGTATAAGCTTGATATGTCGTCGTGCCTATTGAGTATAGTAATTGTATTTTAGGTAGATTATATTTTATGTGAAGACGATGGTTTTCACATAAAATATAATTATAATTACTGTATACAAAATATTGTAAATCATTTCAAAAGAGTAACTATGGAGTTTCTTGCTCATTCTTCTCATACGAAAAACCCTTTAGAAGGGGCGCCTAGAATCAATTATATTTCTTGTAAATTATCACGTACGAAAGTGCCTTTTATGTTATAAATTATTTGACATTGACCTGACTTTGACCTGTGTCAACATAGAGTGTTCAGTACATTTTGACAACGATATTGTTTCTTTGCGAGTTTGCGTCCTTTCATCATTGTTCATCACCTTAGCCGTATCTAAGGTAGAAGTCATGGTGGTATATAATATAATTACAGAAACAGCCATATTTTACCCATTACAAGGTTTGCAAAAGACAGAGTTTACAATTAAAATAAATATTTTCTATTCCATTAAATAATATAATTCTAGTTCATCATTCACTAATAATTATTATCAATGTTCAGTCAATAATATAATTAATGTCACAATTTCTAATAGTTATTTAAATACAATATATAAAACAGTCAAACAATTTCTTTCTCCAATAAAAAATCTGCAACACACTAATAAACTTTGTCAACTAAAAAGTTCCAACTGACCTTTTCGGATTCAGTGGTTCTAAAATAAAAGTCCACCCTTAAAATCACAACCAGAACACTAAATCTTCAAACAAATAATTCTCTTATCGCTCCAATAAATCAGGGTTGTTATAAACCCAACCCCTACTAAATAGTCGTTTTGTCACAAATATAGCAATAAATTTTACAAAACTACCCTCGAAAGGAGTTATAAATCCCATTGAATGAGGTAAATGTGTGTTTAAACAATTTATGTTTTCAAAGGGGTTTTTTTTTGACGTTTGTCTGTATTAGGGATGATAGGGGAATTCATGGAAATAAGCGCCATTAGAATCTGTGGCTAATGACTGTCAAAGGACCCGCGTTGGTCTTTGAGACGGTGAACAAGTGACCTAATGAAAGAACTAAATACGGTAAACGTAATGAGTGATTAGCGTGCTCAAAGTCGAGTATTCAGGAAATATAGGGCAAGATTTATAACTCTTTGAAAGGTACTAGACTTGTGCAATTTGAATGTCCTATACAGAACAGAAGGCCGTAATTAAAAACGTTCAAAATCCAGTCGTAATCTCATCTCGGCGACAAACGAATTTCAAAAACTTGTCAAAAATGTAGGGAAATTAGAGGTATTTTTGACAGATTGAGACTGAGATCAGACTGTGAAGGTTCTTAAAATTGCCATTTAGTTTTATAGAGAGAAGTGGTAACCCAGTGAAAAACGACCGCGACATACGAGATGTAGGTCGTAGGTTCGAATCGAGACAGGCACTTTACTTTGTGTGGAAAATATATCATCAGCAACGCTCTCAAAACGGTGATGGAAAACATTGCGAGGAAACCGATATGTCCTACAACCGAAAATTCGAAAACATGTGACATCCACTAACCCACGCTGGGTTCGCGTGGTGGATTACGTCCCACTGCTCCTTACTGAGAGGAGGCCTGTGTCCCAGCAGTGGGAACATTAAAGGCTGGCATCAAAGATGCAGGGTAAATTACGAATAAGAGTTTTTTGGCTCTTTGCAAATCTTGTTTATCAAAACGTACCGCAGTACCTTTACTTCCAGGGTAGCCCGCGAAATTTGTATTTTCTTACGTGTTGTGCAATTTGCAGGCAATTGATATTTCATGAAATAGTCATCAAAACCCAACCCGCCAACCCACACTGGGCCCGCGTGGTGGATTACGGCCCTCTCACCGAGTGGAGGCCTATGTCCCAGTAGTGGGAACATTATAGGCTGATTATGTTGAGTCATCAAAAGGATTATATGTACTTAGAGGTTTGCAAATATGATTTTAATGATAAAAAATTCTGGAAATACATACTTGTTACGGTCGCCAGTCATATTTGGTTCAACATGCAACCTGAAACTGACCTGAAAATTGCAAAAAAACGTACCTAACGTACGAACACTGGGGCTTCCCCCTAAGGACCAAAGTTTTGACCTACTAATGACCACTCAGAAGACCAAAAACCACTTAATGCATGAAGCTGATATTTTTAACCTTATAAGCGTTTCCCATATTTCCCCAACTTTGCACTACTTTCCCCGAAACTTTTCCCGTTAACACAAAAAAGGCGAGATCAACAATACCAAACAACTTTCTATATTAATGTTAAATGTTTCCTCCGATGGTGATATTAAATCACACGCACCATGTATCAGATAGTACACAATATTAATTCTATTTAAACTGGTAGCCATTAGGAACAATTTAAAGGCGTATTATCCGTCGCGAACATTAATAAATACTGTTTGGTTTGAACTAGCTACGCGCCCCGGCTCCTGTCGTGTAGTTTGTTCGCCATGTGATGTAATGTGAAGCGGTATGAATTTAATGTCGATGGTCGACTTAATATAGTTAGTATCGGAGCTGGTGGGTAGTAAGATGGTTTAGTTGTAAGTAGTGGTACCGTTTGGAAGTCTATTTGCATCAGAAATGTTGGTTGAAGACTTAATAAGTCTAGTGGTATTGTGACATCCTTCGTTGAACACAATGAGAACGCCCTTGGTTTCACTGATTACTTCTAATCCCCACCTTTAATTTTTCTTCAATGAGATGGTGAAAATGGAGTTTTGATATCAAAGGGATTTGACCGTAGGTAATGAAAAGAATGCCTATGCCACGCATGTTTCAGACTCCCAAAAATTTCTAGTGGCATTTTCCACTTTAGCTATTTGGTCGCATTATGATTTAAAATAAAAAAAAATGTATATAAAATATATGTAAAAAAAATATAATATGATAAGTAAAAGGTTGAATTAGTCAATAAATAGGTTGTAGCATTTCCAACATTTGGATCACTAGAAATTTAAATTCTAACGTGGTGTGCCACAGCTGAAGTGGAAAAATGTCAACTAACTTTTGGAAGCCACTGTATATATCTATTTGTAATTTATATCTAATTAACCAAAGAAGATATAGTACTACACTTGTAATAGAATTCCCATCCCCATAATTTTCTGCCAACACATTTCCACCGAACAGCGCCATAAATACAAAACGACATACAAACTGAAAACGCCAATTTGCATCCTATTGAATATGTAGTTAATTTGACATAAGGTCACATACATACATAGGAGCTTGTAGCAACAGGTTGAAAGACGATAATTGTGGTAACCTAAGCTAATGAGATGTTTATGAGGGGAGGCCATCGCGATAGCCCTGCAACCTCTAATTGTTCTACTGGAAACATGTGTTGGTAGAAAACATCAATGATTCATGATGTGAATTTTCCAATGATACGGATCATGGGGTAAGACTATCCGGTGTAGATGATTAAGGGAATCTTTCTTCAGATTTCTCTCTAGGCAAGGTTAGTCCTATGTGTGTGCTCGTGACCTACTGGCCTGTAATATCCTATCTTGTAATCTGACAACGCTTTGTTGATGATAGTCTCAGCCTCTCTCGTGTACGGGTGGGAAGCATATGTGATTTGTCTTTGGATGAAGATTTAGATGCATTAGGCAGCGAATCTAATTTGTAGCAAACGCTTTTATTTATTATGTAGTAAAAGTTTATGCACAAGTAAAAAAATGCTGCACAAAGGCGGGCTTAATGCCTGAGGCATTTTCTACTAGTCAACTGTCGTGATGCAGAGATAAAACATGGCAGGTGCAACATACGGGATAAGTAGCTCGGAAATGACTATAAAATACAAGAGTAAATACTAATATATAGATACATTACATACATAGCATAAACAAAATGAACTGTCACGAGAAATAACGATCGGTAGAGGAGAAAACGAATCCAGCAAATCAGCGCTGAGATGTTTCGGTCAACTTCTGACGGATATGACACTTTAAAAGATGCTCATAGGATGAGAGCTTTTAAGATCCTCATTTAACAAAGCCTTCGAAACATGCCTCCGAAGACCATCTCTATAAGATTTTGGGTTTGCAAATTATGGTGTTCCAAAGTTATCAATTTGAATCACAATGGACATATTCAGCATTTTACTGCAGTGTAATTAACATTCACGGTAATTTGGTTGCTGAAGATTTTCTCACTTACAATATCGGATTCTGCAAATTGTGTTAATATACGTGCAGTGTTCCATTGGAATGTTGCAATTAATGCAGTAATAACAAATTGAGGATATCTTTATAACCTTTACAAGTGCCATGTGGACATTTGTGAATACGTTAACTGCTGCTAATTGAACTCTTCGAAATTAAATACTTACTAAAGTAACTTTGTCAGTAATGGAGTGTCTTTCGTAAGTTTTTGTTGAAATGAGGTCCCTATATGAACCGTGGTTAAATTGAGACCATGAAGATTGGGACGGTTATTTTTTAATGCTTCATTTAACTTTTTTCTATTTAAACAAAGAGCCACAGCTTTTTTTTTTTTGCTTTGTGTATTTCATTTCATCACCACTGCTCTCAAAACGGTGAAGGATAACGTCGTAAGGAAACCGGCATGTTCTAGAACCAAAAAAATCGAAGACATGTGACATCAACCAACCCGCACTGAGCCCGCGGCTGTGTCCCACCAGTGGGAACCTTATAGAAGCTTATTATGCCACAGCTTTCATATATACCATCTATTGTCGTGACCGCAAGATTTAGAATTCCGATTCTCTATTTTCATTGTCATCCTAATCCAATTTCCTTCATCTCATCAATTAGCGGAATCAAGACTAATATATATACAAGGAATTTTCACGCTCATTGGCTTAGCACCAGCTATGAGTTCTAGTATCCTATGTACTAATGTTACAAGCAACAGCACTGATTAATCGGCTCGCTTCGACGATAGAAATCGTCATTACGCTGTACATATTTTACTAAGGACGGGTTGGTGCTGGTTTCACCGTTAGCTAGCATAATTTTGAGTTTTACGTACTTAGTTTGTTATTAAGTGCGTTTTAATGAATTGTGGTAGGTGAATGGAATGTTTGCTTAAGTCAGGGTGACCGCGAAAGGCTATGTATTACGTAGCATTAGCATAATTAGCCTATAATGTTCACACTGCTGGGACACAGGCCTCCTCTCACAGAGGTAGTGGCCCATAATTCACCACCCGTGCAGGTTTGCGAATGTCACATGTCTTCGAATTTTTGGGTCAAGGACACGCCAGTTTCCTCATGATTTTCCTTCACCGTTTTGAGAGCAGTAATGATGAAAATAATTTACACAAAGTGTCTGTTTTGGAATTCAACCCACGACCTACAACTCGTTAGTCGCGGCCGTTACCACTGCTCATTTTACGTGCTGTGATATAAAGGATGCTGTTGCTGCTATTGCTGATCGCAAATATGCTTATTTGCATGTTGATATCATTATATATATTTTTTAAATACTTTGAAGTCTAGCTTCTATACAACCAAATAAAATAGTCCACTTAATGCATCTTGAATGTATGTTAACTCCGGACTGCAGAAAACGTCCAGTGTGTACCTACTCGACCAGGAAGTTTACTCCTTATGCCCGAATTCCGTAGATTTGGCCGAAGTTACGAGTGATACTCGTACCTACACCGCATCACCTACGGACATAAGATTAGTTTGGGGCCCGTTCCAAGAATGAATGACACCACGATATTACAGCTGTTAATTAACCGGGTGTAGGGTTCCGGGGAAAGTTGCGAACTTCTTTCGTTGACGGATTTCGAGGGTAGGCCCTCCGTTGTAAGGTCCTCATTGGCGATATGGCATGCTATATTAACGATGCTATAGGTCTGTTTCCAGGTAAATACAGAATTCTAAGTGCTTATATTACTTACTATTAAAACTCCATTCATAAAAGTGGTATCACAGGTTCGTGCTATCAACTCCTCAATGGAGAAAAAGCGTGAATGTTCCAGCCACGTTCCAATTAAAAGTGACATCGTTATCTATCAATACTTGCTTTGTAAGCCTGTACCTACGCCTTAACGGCCTGATATCTGTGCTCTGTAGCATTTCATTTACCTGTCGTCTGTAGGGCTGGTATTTGACCAGGTTATTGATTTATTTATTATCTATTCAAACGAGAACGACATTCGTCGGTTAGTATATTAAACATTTCTTCTTGTAATACTTCCAGCATTCCGATAGTATCGCCTTCCATTCATCAGTGAACAGGTCTAGTTGATAACAGGATTGCGATATTTCTATATTTCACAATTTTGTCATTTTCATATTTTGTTTTTGCTATTTGTGGATGAAAACTTCAAGAATTAGGTCCTTTCTGTTTTGTTGTTTTTAAGTAGTTTATAGCTGTTAATTTAAACTTCGCCTGTAATTGAATGACTTAGGTCGCTCATGTCCACTATCTTCAGGTAGTTTAAATGAATAACTTCAATACTAACCTATATACATACTTAGCCGTTGGTACTGCGCCTGATCTCTCTCTGGTCGTGTCGGATTGCCGTCCCATTGCACTATGAGAGTGAGGGAAGAAAGAGTGCACTTGTGTCTGCGCACACACTTGTGCACCATAATGTCTCCCGCGCCGAAGGCTAGTCTCCTTTGAGATTGGCCAACATGGCCGAAATAAGGTCTGGAGGATTATATCAAACTATGTTGTCTTTTCTTCTGCGTGTTGGTTTTGTACAACGTATTATTCTTCTGGTAGTCTTGTGATCTATCGTTTTCGTTTCTGATTTAGCAGCCCTAGTTACCTGCCCATAGGACTACAGGCTCAGCTTTCAATTTTACCCGACTCGGTAAATATTGTTTCTATCACTTCATCTGCGTGAATGAAAGTATGAGCGATCGACTATGGAGTGCGGTAGTGTTGGGACATTGCTGCTTTAAGTGTGGGTAGTTGTTGTTTTGTAATAGGATTTACAAGTGTTAATGGTTAACTAAGAACGGGTATGGGGAAACATTTTGTAATGTAAACAAATTGAGACTGTTATGGTGGGTTACGAACAACTTCCTGAATCTGCCAAATATGTCTTTCTGGTACGCACAGCACATAATATCCTAGTGAAATAGTTAGACGGATTTCCGAGTTCCGTCTCTGGTGGCAATAATTCAGTAGATGACCCCGAACATGAACGTCAGCGCAGCCTTCGTGCAACTACTTCAGCGTGACGTCATCATCATCACTTACTCAACCTTTCGAACGGCGAGTCATACAGGCAGCAGCCATCTCCCACGGGTCCCTGATCAAAGCTTTTTGATAAATAAACCAGCCAACCAACCATATCCAGAGGTGTAAGAGCATACAAAAGGTACCGTCTCTATGAAAGGCCCGTGCTCAGTGTACTTCAATAAACCGCCAATCATCCCAAGCCTGCGAAAGTCCGTTTTATTCACATGTTTAAATTGTATCATAATGCGTTTATCGATTTTAATAACATCGATCGCTTTACCCCCTTGAGATATCGATTCACTCGACGACGTATCAAGGACGCAGTCTTGGGCATACTTGAGATATTGATTTCAGGAATTGTTTGCATTCTTGTCTTATGCGTTTTATGTACTGTCCTTTCTATCCGTTCTTGGACATGACTCTTAAAACCGGTTGTGGCGACATCTACATCGCCTCATGCGAATTACGCATCACACTGCCGTTACGCAAAATCCTGCATCGCGCAAGCAGAGTTTACCGCGCCACTAGCATATACTCGTATACAACGTCCCGACATCAATCTGCGGGCAGTTGCCTATTAGACACGACACCCGTCTCGTTGGAGGATCCTACCTTTTCTATGGAGAATGAATGAACTTTATACCCTGTTTCTCATACCTCTATAAGGTATTAATCGTCAATCATGTTTCCGCTACGATCACATTCCTTAACTCCAATCATACAATTATCTCTTTCAACCGTACCTACCGCTAATTCAATATATCAAACATTATTGACTTGACGAATTACAACACGGAACCAGCAAAAGTAGATCACATTCTAAAACCGGACATATTCAAGAAAAAAACAACAACATAAAACTCCTGTACCACCCATTTATTCTAGTAAATGTCAGCGCAACTAGTGCAATATAAAATTGGTCGTATTAACAGAGTGGCCAATATAACATGGAACCTCAGACCAGCGCTGATTGTAAAGACCTTTGAAGAATATCTATCAAATTTAGAACATCTTGCGTTAATGCCATAATTCGCCGTGTGTCAACTTATATTGGACTCTGGAGATATGGCTGCGGGGATTCGTAAAGTAGTAGTCTATTTGATAGTTGGGCTATCTTAAATCTGGGTTTAGGTGACATTCAATGATGTTTCCGTCCGTATTTGAGATAGTTTAGCGCTATAAGGAAGGATGAAAACCTTCCCGTAAGTGGAATGAGTAGGTAGTCTATTGCTTTGGAATATAAAAAGCGTGGTGACATGTATCTCGTAAGATTTTTTAGAAACCAGAATGTTACAGACTTTATCATCTCATCTGCCTAGCCTTTCCTAACTTAGTTGGGGTCGGCTTCCAGTCTAACCGGATGCAGCTGAGTTCCAGTATTTTAGCGACTGCCTATCTGACCTCCACAACCCAGTTATTGGGTAATACGAAACCTCTTGGTAGTTGGACTAGTTGTCAGACTTTCGGTTTTCTGAGGACCCGTAACGAGTGTAACGACTGCCAAAGATCCAAGAATGAAAGCCGGGACCAATGGCTTCACGTGCTTTCCGTGACACGGAGGGGTTTCAGTATGTAGGTAATAGATGACCACCCAGCCACAGACCGACCTTGGCAAGTGTTGCTTAAACTTGAAGATCGACCCAACAACGAATTCATGTTTTTATTATTTTTGTTTTAGCTCCTAAATACGGACTAAGAAAGATTAGCTTTGTCATGACCAGACAATTTAAAACAAGGATTACGAAAAACTTTTAATAAAAAGCTTAAATAAAAGTTTGATATTTAACCTTTTCTAAAACAAACAACACAACACACCTTGCCATCCTAACGCTATTAAACCCAGCGTTAAATGCAAACCACGAGGTAAACCGTAAAGACAGACAGACAGACAGTAAAACACAAATAAATCATTCTGGCGATAATTGGATGGAAGTTAATCTTCCCCGCAAAACATTTAACGTGTGGAATTCCACTTTTCCGGGTTTGAGTCATCCAGATTAGAGACAAGGAAGGTTAAAAAAAATGTATATTGGAAGGGACTAATGTATAAAGATGACGATATTTGATGATATTTGGCTAGATGGGTGAACGACATTCGTACCATCGCGGTAGAACTAGCAGTGCGATTCTGTAACAATCTCACCGTGAAAACTTAGGTGAAGTGAGCGTGGAGTGAGCTGTCATTCCAACTAATGCTAGGGATTGACCCTATTGACAGCTCACTCTAAGCTCACTTCACCTAACTTTTCACGGTGAGATTTTTACAGAATCGATCGGCTGGATGAGGCTGGCACAGGGGCGGGAGGATTGGCACACGAAAAGAGAGGCATATGCTTCAGCTGTGCGTGAAGTCGGGCTGTGGATGAGGATAATGTTGAATGTATAAGGTACCAGGGAAGTAGGACAAAGGAAGACTGCCAATGGTGATGATGAATGTGAATGTAGACATCAGAGAGAATAATGTTTCAATGTAATAGAAAGAATAGCTATTGTAGATGACATGGTGAAAATATTAACGAGACTAACTGCCCAGGATGCAAAGTTATCTTAAAATCATTTAACGTCCAAAGATATTTTCTGAAATAAATGAGACTTTGTCCTAGTATCGTGAAATAAGAATATCAGATCTTAAATGTTAACACAGCCAGATATTAAAATTAATTCCTACTTTACGTCTACTAAAGTTGTTCCCGACGTAAACCAGCCGAGGAAATAATATGAAATTGTATACATTAACATAAACAGCGCGTCGCGTCGTAGGTGCGCAGGCGCCGGCACTGACGGCGCTACAACGAGATGGATTTGTGAGAACCGACCGAACTACAGGGACTGATTTACAGGTTTATTTTGATGTTTATGAATTCCTGGTTTATAAAAATGGAGATATATTAATAGAATGAGAAAATTAAAGAATTTATATGGAGTTACTGTGTCTGTACTTACATCTAATGAAGAGACTGCATTTTTGGCTTTAAGTATATATTTTAAAATCATCATGTTTGTCTGTTTCAGTTTTTTCTGTAAATACAGCTTCCACACATTAAGCAATATACTAGATCATGCAATTATCATTTGATTCTACAGCAAGTTTTTATTTATCTTTAGACTTTTCAAGTCCACCCCTGTACCCCTTTCCTGGACGTCCCCCATAAATCGTGAAGCGACAGTTTTAAACACTCTATTGTACAAACATTTGTATCGTATTAGCCGAACATGTCCGAACTTAATGGCTCGGCTTGTGTGATTTACCGCCCGTGTGTCACCTACCTCTGACATGCATTGTTCGCGGGGTTAAGCGACCGTGTGTATGTTGTGCAATCGTTGAATTGAATCGTTTTTTGTTAAGCAAATGTTATTGATATGATTTTATTGGACATTGTAAATTAACTTTCTAATTTACGTGTTGGTGAAAATTCAAGGTGTGTGGTCTTCAAACTAACGACATATATAAGCGTGAGGCAAACTCATGGAAATATGAAAGCATTGTGTGAAAGATGTGATGACGACACTGTGATGATGACTTAGAGACGTAGTAAGAAAGACACATATTGGGTCGACACGAAGTAAATAAGGATAAGAGCATGGGATTGGGCAGGTCACATCAGCGGCATGTACGATGACCACTGAGCAAAAGTCTCTACGCCATGTGTGTCTAAAGATGGACGGCACCGCCGAGGCTAGCCCAGGAAGAGATGGCGAGATAACCTGGATGCATACCGCGAAGGCTGGTTCGAGGTGGCGCGGGAAAAAAGTTCCTGGAAGGATTTGGGGGAGGCCTTCGCCCAGGAGTGGGACCGTATGGCCTAAGTAGAAAAAAAAGAACATAAGGAAAGCAGGATAACAAGATTGGTAGCACTGTTCTTACATCCATAAATCACTTACTGCCAAAATATAATGATAAATATGTGGCATACTCCAACGTAGAGTAAATTCCATCAAATACTCATATTGCTAACCAACAAAATAAAAGAATAATCAATCTATAATGTTCGCCACTACTGGGACACAGGCCTCCTCTCGGTGAGAGAGAGTGGCCGTAATCCACCACGCGGGCCCAATGCGTGATGTCACATGTCTTCGAATTTTTGGTTCAAGGACATACCGGTTTCCTCACGGTGTTTTCCTTCACCGTTCCGAGAGCAGTGGTGATGGAATAATTTACACAAAGTAAAGTGCCTGTATGGGTACAAACCTTCGACTTGCAAATCGTAAGTCGCGACAAAATGAAAGCGAAGTCGACTATTTATTACTTTATTATATTGTCTGTTAACGCTATTAAATATTATACTATTCAATTAGGTAAATAACGTTTATTTATGGTCGTACTATTGACAGTAATGTTTAGAAGTACTATCACATAGGTACTCAACACGTGCAAGAATAATGTTACTTGTCTATCACTAAGTAACTAGTGATAATTTTATCACCTAACTTTACAATTTGTACTTTTACGGAATCAACCAGCAGCAAAGAATTTGTTAGAAGAGGAAAAACTTTCGGTTTTAAATAAACTTAACTTAAATGTTTACATTGAAATCGTTAAATTTTGCAAGAATTCGTAATGTAGGTTTTATTTAACATTTATG
The DNA here is from genome assembly GCA_911387795.2 of Apamea monoglypha. Lineage (NCBI taxonomy): Eukaryota > Metazoa > Arthropoda > Insecta > Lepidoptera > Noctuidae > Apamea > Apamea monoglypha. The sequence goes on from OU426936.1 coordinate 13,242,618, forward strand.
TCAACTATCAGTGGTCAAATCTCTGAATTTTTAGTATTTGGTAAATGCGTCAAATTCTTGGTATCGAATCCATGAAAGGGGAAATACCAAAGCCTAATGGCTTTGGTATTTCCCCTTTCTAAGAGACACCTTCCTCACATTGCATGCATATCGGATATCGATACAAAAATCGATGCATTCTGATAATAATATCGATATGGAATACGTGAGCGATTAATAGCAGAAATGTGGAGCTGTCACCACCACTTACTGCAATTAACGCAAAATTGTACAACAAAAAATATTTCTAAACACTTCAATACATGTTCACATCAATCAAACTTTCCACTCGGCAATAAAGTTAGCTATAAAACCTAATCGATTATAGATAACGACTCGCAAAGTCACAATAGGAACCAACTTAACTTGACCTGCGGCTAAAAAGGGAACTAAAAATATGTACTGAATTTTGTCGACTTCAACTCTTTGCCTTAACAAGCAGCACCACGCTAAAGTGTCATCTTAAAGGTGTGCAGTTACTGCGTTTTCATACAAATTCGATACAGAGCATGTCTGTATTTAATTTTATTCTATAATTTCATTTCACAATATTTGTTCGGGTCGGTATTCCAATACATATTTTATTTAGACTAGTTATGTTTGGAATGCGACCGGTGCGGTATGACTTTATTACTTTAACTATTTATTATATTTTTTATGTGTATCTTTGCATAAACTTGACGCTTCCTGAGTTCAAGTCGCTTGGGCAGCTTCTTCAGTGTTATCCATACATACTCCGCCTATAATGTTCCCACTGTTGGGACACAGGCCTCCCTCTCTGTGAGAGGGAATGGACCGTAATCCACCACGCGGGCCCAGTGCGGGTTGGTAGATGTCACATGTCTTCGAATTTTTGGTTCTAGGACATGCCGGTTTCCTCACGATGTTTTCCTTCACCGTTTTGAGTGACCTTCAATGGTACCCGCGAGAGAATATTTATGTTTTAGATATTTTACTCAATTTTTGACAATGCAATTTAATACGGTCATCGGCAGGTGCGTCTTATTCCATTTCTCATTAATGCCTTAGGTTCTCGTATATCTAGTATTTCGTTTGTTACATTATTTTGAGTTGTTTTTTTTATCATATCGTATCTGCACCGGTTGAGTCATCACGTCAACGCTGGCTGTCGCTGAAAATCAGCGGTGGGGATCTGTTTCGCATAGGGTTGATACCCTAATTAATGCTAAGGCATTATGCTGAGCAATGGCCGTTTTGCGTGGATGGGACGCATATTTTCCCCCAACTTATTTTTTTTTGTGTTTCTGTTCTTCCTCTGCGTCGTGTTTACTGCAAATAAAACATATTTTCATTCTTTCTTACATCATTGACATAAATTATGATTGTCAAGATTTTATGCGTTCAGTTTTTCGAAATAAATGTGGTTGCTTACTAGTTTTCCAATAAAAATTAAATATCACAGATATGTACCATAATCTCGTATATTACGAGCACAGCTAACATCAATAACATCAGCAGTAACTAGTGTGCGCCTGTTAGTCTTATTCAGAACCTCGAATGTTTCCGGATGCTTTTGAAGCGTGTCTGTTTGTTTGCGGCTTCACAGCGAGGCGTCAGATTATCTGAATACTTGCTAAATAGACGGAGATAGCGATACCTATTACTTGGAGATTAGAATAGGTAGGCTCTCTGATGTGTGAGTGAGATTGACTATATCGGAACATCTCTTACTCACACATAGTCGGAAAATAGGATACTTGGCGCCACTTGTAATGCATGAGAACATAATTGTATAGATACTTTGTTATTAGTGAAGAATTTGGAGATTATAAAACATACACAAGACACGAGGGAGTCATGCAAGCCGTAGAAGGACATGGAAGCAAGGTTATGAAAGAATTGCTTTTTAAAATTGACACTGATTTATAAACGGCACTTTTCGAAAACTAACAGTCTGCCCGGCACCCTTTAAGCCCAATACAATTATTGGGCTTAAATTAAATAAAATAATCATTTATTTCAGGACGTTATTCCTATATAAAGCACTACAAGTTATATAGAAATATAGGTAAACCATTATACATTAAAGAGTGCTGGAATTTTTTTTTAAACACAAGGCAAAAAACGACGAGTAAAAAGTTTATTGTATGTTGTTATAGTGGCAATAGAAATACACACTCAACTCTTTCAACTGCCTACCTATTACCCATATACATATACACAAGTTCATGAGATACTGCCCGCTGACAGATAGACGGACGGACGAACGGACGGACAGCGCAGGCTCAGTAATAAGGTTCCATTGGCATCCTTTGTATTCAGAACCCTAAAACATGAATCTATGGCTGTGGTTAATATTCAAATGGCAATACGAGTAGTATCTATGGGAAATGGTGGACATAACGTCATAGAGACCTACAGCAAAGCTTGAACTTCAGATTTGCATGTGATCATTACTTTAAGTACGGTTACCTCACAATCTTAACTGTTACAAAGCACAGAATATTGTCCAATATTGATAACAATTGCTGCCGGTACTTTATCGCCCATAAATGTAGCTAAATACAAAGTTAAACAGTTAGACCTGACTAGGTAGACGTTATATTTTCGTCAGCACTGTTACAGCGAAACTGGAGTCAATTTATGATCCTATCAGGCAGCCAGTGGGGGACATTCCCTTAAAATAGTATGAGGACTCTTGTACTAAAGATCTGAGAAGCAAGGTGGACGTGGTGTCTCGGAAAATAAGGACGAGTTCCGAACAGGAAACATTCGTAGGTCACACTAAATTTTTTGACTAATCAAATTCTACACCACTCCGAAACTGCATACATTACAGTCTAGATACATACATTATATTGTAAAAAAATAAATATATTATTGGTGGTAAAAAATAAAATAAAAAAGTGTTTATTCACAGAAATACATTTTTTACAAGATATATTCTATATACTGCAAAGCAGTTTGTTGGCAGACGTAGCTCCTTTTTATTTAGTACATGTAAACAAAATTATAACTTATAATTTTCATCTATAGATACGCTAAACTATTCATGCATTCCTTAAATGAAACAGACACAAGATTTTACCAATAGACTGACTCACAGGGTAATAGGGTAACTCAGACCTCTTTTAAAAGGAAACTCGTAACACATAGTTACGAGGGTGTTAAAGCTTAAACGCTAACCCTGACTGTAATTCCGAACTGGCTAGACATTTAGACTATAGCATAGTTGACCAGATTTTCCATCATCTTCAGTCTTCTACTGATTTCTAAATGATATACTGCGTACAGGGGAAGTTTCAGTTTGAGAAGCTGGATTTCGTAGACTGGCTTGAGCATACTAAGGCATCACATGATTCAGTTGGAATATCCTCCTTTCTTCGCAACTCCGCGCCGGCGCCCTTCGCGTACATAGTTATATTCGACATATTTCCGCATTCAAGGTTGTGACATCAAGTTGAATGCAGCGCGTTCTACATTCTCAGGCGACAGCCTCTGCACATTTGTGTCGGACATTTGGACATTTGTTTACGAGAGAATGTTTGAAGACAGCGCTTTGTTTGGTTCTCAGTAAAGTGGGCTAAAGGTCGAAGATACACTGTTTTGTTTGGATTGACGTGTCCCAGTAGCTGGAACTTTGTAAATATACCTGACATAGAGAAACGGTCCTAGCTGTCCTATGGTACTTATTGTTGTTTCATTAGAAGTCTCTAGGGATTGAAACAAACGATATTTCATTCGTACGTTATATGGGATAGCATATCCATATAGGAGGACAGGATAGCGTCTTTTTTCGTTTGGCTTCTTGTAGAATAGAATAGAATAGTCTTTATTATGTACACCATATAAATAACAGACATAAATAGAGCGATCTTTTAAAGACTACCAACTTGTAAACGTTTTTCTAAAGACAGTTTGTTGGGTTTGCAAAAATTTTCCAATATCATATGATGTAAGGTTTAGTCATTATACTTCTGCTGCATACCAACTTAATTTAGCTCATTGCGTCTTTTATTAACTTCCTATTCTAGCACAGACTTCATCTCCGTCTTTACTTCCATCTTAGCCTTGTTTTCTTCAGATATTATATCAACCATTTTCTAACTGAACAGCTGTGCTGCTGCGGAGTTTGTTGCGCCGTTTCTTCTTTCCAGCGCAAGCACTAGGAAGTGGTGATGGGCGGGCGTTTTGGGGGACTGTCTTTTGTAATTTTGACGTTGGAAAAGTGCTGATTCTCAGCCTAATTTGAATAAATTACTTTTGATTTAAGTCACCTTATTTCAAACAAAATCCTTCCCAACTGGGGGCACGATAAAACTTTCTTCTACCTCCGATCTATCAAGGTAATAACAACACCTCTCGATAGCTTACTTATCTAGATATTACCCGAACAGCATCTTCATCATATCCTTCGGTATAAACTGGTTGATATATGATAAATTCTCATCGCGATTACAGGCGAGGATGCCGGCGCTAATGGCAGATTACCGGCGCCCGGCGCACCTTACATTTTGCTATAAATATCGAAAATGAAAGTGGAAGTGCTGAATTTCTTTGAGAATTTCTCGTGGAATGAGGCCGTAAGGTTTATGGTGGTACTATGAAGAGGAATGCAAGGAATTTGAGTTTGTCGGAGATTTAATATACATATCTTAAGTTAAGCTCCGTCGCAAACCAGAATCGGTCCATCGTCGCTATTGATTCAGTCTGCAAGCACAAAATGATAAGACTGGTCCCATATCTTCATTCAAACAAACATTTATAGTCCAAGGACATATTTGCTCCAATCAAACCAAGAGAACGCCACTTCATTGCAAAAATACCATCCTACCTTCGGATAATGCAAATCCATCTAAACGATCAGTTATCTCTCCATTACCCTACATAGCCCGGCGCTAACTATAGCTTGTTAATAAGACAAATAGGTAACAAGTGCCGGTTACCTATCATTAGCACCACAAGCAAGTCAAATGGACGTATTAGTAAGTGACACTGCTATAGTTATGGAGTGGGTGATTTATCTTGCTCGGCAGTGTACAGGAGTCATTAGAATCAACGTCTTCAAGAGCAAATATGGGTAGTTTAGATACAAATTGGTTGTAACTAGATAAGAAAAAGGGGATTATAAGTTTGTTTAGCTTTTAAGGACCTGTGTCGTAATGCTGGAGATGCAGTTAACTTCTATTAGTATCATATTAGATGACTGCCAACTTTGACTAGTAGAAAAAGCGCTTTATGAAGAGTATCGTTTTAAACCTTAAAAAAATAACTTCTAAAGTTGCCATTTTTTGCGGAATACCAGCACCCTAATTGCGTTGCAGACAACGACAATCACAATCTGAATCATTTTGAAGGATATTGCTAAACCATTGCTTCATATGTTCGAAAAATTTGCCTGCTCACTAATGTAAATAATGCAATGAATGTTGTTGAACTGTCAAAATGAAAGCCATTCCTACTGTTAGTGTGTTACGCAAAATCAACAAATACGATTCATATAGACAAGTATTTGCAATAACATGGCGCTGTGGATGAAGCGGTCGATTAATCTCGGCCGACAGAGTATAGTCAACGGAACTTTACGCGAATATTTGAAGTGCAATATGAATGGGCTTAGGAATAGATGGCGTCTACAGTTATAGCCTAAAGGAGTACAGGAATGTATCAAGCTGCTTCTAAGCAAGTGATGGATATTGAATGAGGAGGAAGGAGAGCTGTTGTATTCCTAAATAAGTTTCACATTAAACACTGTCACGAGATATCAAATCTTATGAATTTGATGAGCTTCTTCATAAGCATTGGTTTGAAAGCAGTTTCCGAGTAAAAGCCAAATATGAGTAAAGTATTAAAAAAAAGTAGTAGCAAGAAGAAAAAAAGAGACAAAGTAGTACAGTTTAAAGTTTAAGTATTAAATTGTATTTTTTTTAAAGAGGATAACGGCCGGATTAAGACTAATTGATGTCAAAATAATCGTATCTTAATATGATAAGGAGAAGAGATTGCCTTCATCCCGTGGGGAAAGCAGAAACTATAGAACGCCATTTGCTACGATCCTTATATTCTCCTTTTGTTTCGCTTACGTTCATACATCTGGTCATACAAGCACGCTGGTTGTGAGTACTACACACCTGACCCTTCTGAAGAACATCACCAATGAGGTCACTATGTTGTATAGAAATCACGTCGTGGTCACCAGTATAGAGGTATGAGGAACAGGGTGTAAAGTTCACTCATCCTCCATAGAAAAGGGAGGATCCTCCGACCAGACGGGTGTTGTCTGGCGGGCAACTGCCCAAAGATTGATGTCGGGACGTTGTATGTATGCTAGTAGCGCGGTAAACTCTGCTTGCGCGATGCAGGATTTTTCGTGACGTCAGTATGACGCATATGTTTCGCATGTGGCGTTGTAGATGCCGCTACAGATTGCCTAATAAAATATAATTATTTCCACATACTATAAAAGCAGGATCAAGCTTACAAAAAGTGTCTACCTTGAACGCAAACAAGCAAAGTCATGCTTCACCACCACAACATAAATAGATTTAATTACAACATTAATGAACTAGAACAATGAGCTTAGTTCTACGAAATACAAAACACTTTTTATCCACTACAAAGCACAGTTCACTAAACAGTTTCAATTAGTTGTTGAAGAATCAATAGCTGATAAAAAAAATCTTAGAGCGGAAAAACCCGGTCTGCAAATCAAATTGGATTAAACATTTTTTTTTGCGATGGTGAAGAACCTTACCATAGCAACGAAATGTGTATTTTTTGTTATAGTGTTGCTAGGGTAAGAAGAAGTTACTTGAGGTAGCCACGGTAGGCTTGAAATTGAAGCGTATAGTATGTACCGTTGTATTTGTGGAATCATGGTTTTAAGATTCACTGGGAAAATAATAATAAATATATTGACTTTAATTAAATTCAGATAATAAATAAATGAGTATTAATATATAAAAATAAATACTATTGTTAAAAACAGATAGAAAGGACATATTATAATAAATATTTAACAATAAGGAAAACCATAAAAGCGCTTCCTCTCTCCTACCTATGTAAAATTTTGCTGTACGCGACAGGCTCCGTAATTGGTTCTATTGATTTATACTTACCACCTGTATTCCTCGACACGGTAGACGTCACGGTTGGCGCAGTGGCTGAGCGATCGACTGCTGCGCTGCGTGTCGTGGGTTCGATTCCCGCACGGAACAAATATTTGTATAGCCTACAGGTAGTTGTTCCGGGTCTGGATGTTAGTGTATGTGAGTTTAAATGTTTGTAAACGCACCCACGATACAGGAGTAATTAAGGGATTAGTATGGCGTAACGTATTAAAAAAAAATCCTGTATGTGTATGGATGGTACAGACGCAGGTCAAGCTACCCGAAACTGTCAAATTTTCCCAATCAACCTTGAACCTTAATGCTTTAGCGATAGAGCAGATTTTCAAATCTATTAAAGAAATTTGACAGATTGTAGTAACTTGATGTGCTGGCGTCCGTACATTATGGATGCAATAAAGATTGAAAATAAAAGTATCCCAGGATTTTTCTGTAAGACTATAGTAAATAATTTTTATTTTAAGATTTACTGGTCGAGGGAAAAGAAGCATGGGCTTTAAGATTTAGATCATAGATTGAGAAAAAAGTCGATGGTACGGTTTGGATCTTCTGTAAGACTTCATGATTGACATGATTTTATAGCATTGCTGTGATGGCAAGTATATTTTAAGCTAGAAAGGCAATCATACAGGAGGTGCACTCCCAAGTGGTATCGGCCGAATGTTCGGCCGTTTCCTGCTACGAAGTTACTATTTGGTTCGGTCGGTCCCGATCCTACACTCCTACACTCTTTCGAATATTGACTATGGTCCCGACCCAAATGAGCCGATCCGAACCTTTTCGCATTTTTCAATAATATTCGGTTCGGCCATGTGTCGGTCCGATCCGATCATTCGCACTTTGCACTTCGTAGTAGACCCCCAGCTTTATGATACAGAAGTTATAAAACATACATATAAAAAAAAATACTTATTTGGAAATGCCGATAAAATGGAAGTAATAAGCCTTTGGGAAAACGTAGTGACAGTACGTACAGTCGGTATGTAGATCAGCTTGTTACGTATAAAATATATATTTCTCGATTTCCTCTGCTAATAAATAGATGGAAGGAGCACCACCATTACAAAATGTGTCGCAAATGGAAGCTTCGTAGCAATAAAATTAACATAATTATAGAATATTAAGATTGCAAAATACGATGCAATTTATGACAGGTGGTCATTTCATCTCTGGATACTACAAAGTTAGTTGCTTTTCTCCATGTTACCTTATTCTGTTTTACTTGCTTTCGTTTTTTCCGTCTTCCCACGCATTGCTTTGCTAAAGGATTTCTTGTCTTCACATCTTTATTTTTTTTAGAATCACGAAGTTTTTTTCTTCACTAACAATTTTCAGTTTTGTGGGATAAGGTCACGTCTTTATAATTAACATGTTTCGCATTTCGATTTTCACAACTTTATGTGGATATTAGTTATCGTAACATTATATTCTCAAAGAAAAACTGAAAACGACTCTATTCGGCAGGCGCTGTCGCAATAATCACATGATATTTGACACGCCACCTCTCACATTAATTTTAATGGGAATGAGACTGTTATTCAAGCTATGCCACGTAAAATTTGTCTAATCTAAACCGTTTATCACTTGTAATCGGCGTCCAGCCTCCAGTCCAGCCTCATTGATGTCAAGTCCGTTGATCTTCAATCATGTACTAACCGACCATTACAATCAATCTCTGTTTCAACTCAGCCACGTTTGGCGTGAACCACCATTATCTCTAGTTGTACCATTTATGTTCGCTAGCTTCTCGCTTAGAATAAACTCGCGGGAACTTGTTTGTAATTAGTTAGGATGGCTATCAGGTAAGTCTGGATTATAGATTACTTTCGTTGTATTAGAAAATATTGTTTTTAATTAATGAAGGTTGGCAGGCCAATCAGGTATTTTAGCTTTTTCCTCGTTTTGTTTCACACAACTATTAGAAATATTGGAAACCTTTGGATGATCGGAGAGAAAACTGTTAGCGCCGCATCGCTTAGCAAATGAGCTACTGATTTCAGTACTTCCAGCTTAGGCCTTTTGTGCGTCAAAATTTTTGAAATCACCACTATTATTAATCACAAGACACCCACGCACGATAACCATTCTAAAAATTATAATTTGTAGGGTCCCAAAAATTATAATTCCAAATTCTCCGAGTTTCCGTAGTAAGATGGTGTCGATGCAAACGAGACAGGTTTAGCCAATCATCATTTAGATAGCCGTTGTCATTAAGATATGTTGGTCACCAGCCCAACAGTTTACTAGCTCGTAATCTATGGTAAATGCTTGTCCATGTGTGAATGTTAATACTTTCTCGACGAAATATTAGTATGGCAGAAATAAAGGGAAGGATTATTTGGTATATTTAATATTTGTGAATGGATGGGATCTGAGTTCAGATCTCTAGAGAGAGAGAAAGAAAGAGCGAGTAGCCCTCTTTGTTATTTTTCGTCTTTAAGATCATCATGCGTAATGTCTGTGTCGTGTTTTTTTTTTATTTTTGGTACAAGAAAACTCCCGTCGCGTATGTACGTATTTCGTCTTCATTGTAAAACTTGTATTTGTACTTTCTTCCTGCCTGCCTATCGTTGTCCCATATTACTTAGGGTCGGAGCGAAACGTTTGTCCCTTTCATTCTCCCCAGTTAGCTTTCACGTTATCATTCACTTCCTTTTTATTCATATCATCTCTCACATAATCTAACCATTTCTTCCATGATAGCTTCTTTACTATCTCAACTCACTGTAGTAACCTTACTACTTCACTCCAGTTCTTCATTCTAGCCACCAGTGGTTTCGAGTGTATGCGTCACAGGTGCGTTTTGACACGTGCGTTCTTTGTGTGATACTCTTGGAGGAAACGAGACGTGTACTATCTTAGGTGGATCAGCGTCTGCGTGCAGGACGCATTTCGTCGGTTTAGCATTTCTTGAGGAAATGCTGTAGGTACTCCGGACTGCTATAATTGAGTGTGTGTTTGAATTTTGAAACATGGCAAAGCTCAAAGTGACTATATTTCGTATGTGATTCAGATTTGACTTAATGTTTTGACATCGTTATAATCAGTGAGAAAGCACAAAGGGTTGGTAATCCTTTTTGGATAAGTTAAGTACCCTCGCTTTGTTTGCAGTGGGATAGTCGAAAGCTGATATTAGGGACTACTATGGACAAGTCTAATTTTACACTGGTTGCGCCGTTTGCAATGTAGGTATAGAGGTATGAAAAATGAAAAAAACAATGGAACAGGGTGTAAAGTTCACTAATCCTCCATCCATAGAAAAGGGAGGATCGTCCGACCAGACGGGTGTTGTGTCTGGCAGGCAACCGCCCGATGAATCATATCGGGCTGTTGTGTGCTAATTCTTTTTTTTTAAACGTTGCCCCACACTAGAAATTTCTCCTGTACCGTGGGTGCGTTTACAAACATTTAAAGTCACATACAAACAGTCAGACCCGGAACAACTACTTCTAGGTCATACAAATATTTGATCCGTGTGGGAATCGAACCCGCGACACGCAGCGCAGCAGTCAATCGCTTAACCACTGCGCCAACCATGCAGTCAAAATTGCGCGGTAAACTATGCTTGCGCGATGCAGGATAATGCGTGACGTCAGTATGACGCGTGGTTCGCATGTGGCGTTGGAGATACCGCTACATAGGTAAAAAGTACCGATGCCCTTATAAGGGGGAGTGTTATGTGAAGGAAGTAGTAGCGGCATGTATTATAGGATCAACTCACAAAGTTCACACGAAAGATAAAATTATCCCAGCAGATTATCTTTCCGTAAGTTCTGAAGTAACCAAAACAGGTTAACGGTTCTCACGTAAGGCGTCCGTTTACATATTAAATAATAAGATAACAGTAGAAAGTGTTTATAAAACCCTTATTTATATGGCGTTTATTTCCTTACCTTTGAAGTAGCGAGTAACACTTGGAAATGCTGATATTACAGAACACTTTGCGTTATCTAAACAGTTGCACAGCATTAGACTTTCGCGAGGAACTTGAAAGTTCGGAATGTTTTGATTACTCGGTCTTTATTGCAGGGTCTGTAAGTTGTGGGGTTATAAAATGGAGAATCCTTTGAGTTCTGTTGTTTCGATTTAGAATCAAAGGTATATGAAACTTGGGATTAATCTGGGTCTGATTTGTTGGAAATAAATGTCCAAGAATGAAATAAGATAAGTTATTTTCAGCAAACGAACAAGCAGCTAGCTTTTAATTAAATGAATCCAACGGATAACTCTGCGGTAGCCAAAAACACAAAGAAAAAAATTAAAAAGATGAGCATCGTCAACCCGGACAAAAACCGCTACACCCTTTTCAAAACAAATGACACTCGCAAAAGCAAAAACGAATCGAACATTCGGTAAGCACATTCCACCCCATTGGGTCCAACTTGGTAGCACTTACAGCCAACTTTATTGGGCCAACGTTTGTGACATCTGACAGCGCGCAATTAGGCAAGTCCCTTGGGAGTCCCAGTGTGGAGTGAAACCACGAATATATAAATAAATGACGTCTGACAGCCGACTGTTAGGGCTTTTACCGTAATTGTCACGTACGTTAATCTTGACGATTCACCCTTTCGTTAAAGTTCGACTTGTGGGATTATTTCTGTAATTAGATCCGTCTTTGGAGCGGCTTTGAGGGGTTAGCACTCAGTAGGAGTATACTTGATGTGAAGAGCTCTTGAGGGTTCGTTTATTTCGATGATATGTTTGTCATAAGGGATTTGGATCATGTTTTATTTATTGAATTGCATATTACGTGTGTTGTTGTACCTATATGCGATTATGATATTCTTAATTGTTTAATGTCTTTTATACGTGTCGAATTTATGAATAAAAACTTTGAATGTTACTCTAGTAGCTTTTGTAATATCCAAGTTTACTGAATATTTTACTATTGATAATTTATATGTACCTATGTAGAGACACCACACCGTCTAACTTAACCACGCCAAGAATACCTACCGTAATTTGTATCAATCTCATAATTTGAATACTCAAGTGTCGCTGCCGCCAATATTTTCAATAAACATTCCTCGAATACAGCCGTCCCTCCCGATCACTCACCCAAACGTTACAATTCCCAAAATCCTCATAAATAACACTCGAAGTAAGAAACAGTAATTTAAACAAAACGAATTCCTCCGAACAAATTACGATTCGTGACAAACGGAATGTTGAAAATGCGTCGGAATTGGAAGATTGAAGCAATTTGCTTAAACACAGCCCCACAAACGAACAATTATTCGCAATTATGTGCCAATTTGTGATCCTTTTAAGTTCAATTAGCATTTGACTAGCGGAATGGATAGACAAACAGTATTTTTAGAATTCCGTAGACATGCTATAAACCTTTGCACACGTTGTCTTGCTGCCATTGTAACCATGAGTTTATAGCTCGCTGAAAAGTTCAAGACATCATTAATTTATTACGACTTTTCGGCAGAAATAGTTTGAATGATGATTTAGCAACTGTGTATTTATCACAACGTTGCAGTTATTGATGAAAGGATGTTTTTGCTTTTCAATACATTTTCACAAAACATATAAACAAATGTTTATCAATAGCGCCAGGGGGGCGCTATTAATGTAATTCTAGCGCCAAAAGGTCCCTGTAGCAGTGGGGGTACTAAGGCAATCAATCTGCCTAGCCTTTTCCTAACTACTATGTTGGGGTCGGCTTCCAGTCTCACCGGATGCAGCTCAATACCAGTTTGTTACATGAAGCGATTACCTATTTGACCCCGACTACCCAGTTACTGGGTAATACGATACCCCTTGGTGAAACTGGTTGTCAGACGTTAGGGCTACTGACGACCCGTAACGACTGCTAAAGATATGATACGAATGACAGCCGGGACTAACGGTTTCACGTGCTTTCCGAGGCATGGAGGGGTCTTGAACAGTCTTGGTATGTAAAGCACCCATCCACGGACCAACGGCAGCAAGCGTAGCTTAACCTGATCCAGCGTGATAATTCTAACTAAATCTAGATATATTTTTTGTAATTATGTTATATCCAGCAATGAACAAACTACCACGGTGACAATGCTATTTATAAAACCTCTAACTACAATTTTTTTTCAGATTTTCATTTAGTATATTTTTCTACCTACGGAACCTTCCTCCATCTATGCATCTGCCACTAGAGTCCGGCTCTTTAGCAGTGGTGCCAAACAATGAGATATTGTAGTGAAGTGGGACGAGGCTGCTGGATAACCAAACGTTGTTCTGATGTTTACATAAACTGAGGGATTCTCGCTTTATGGATCAGCTAATTTCAACTATTTGCCTTTAATGGAGGAAGCTGGGTTCCGGTTGGTATAGTGATCGCTACTTACTTTATTACGAGTAGGTGTAGGTAGGAAACGGATATGGATGAGTCATTATCTTGACTTTTGGAGTACTCTGTGATTGCTATTTAGGTAACTGTTTTAGAGATACGGAAATGGTACAGCTTGGCAAAAAAGTCGTGAAAATAATGGTGGCGCCACTATCGTGCATGTTGTAACCCTAAATAGTACGACTAAAACGGTTTTGATATTAGTTTTTTTTTTTAATTAATGTGAATATTGGCGGGTTTTATGAAAACAAGAAAAGCTCTGAAACGCTTGTTCAGCCACTGCCTATAACGATAACATTTGCAGTTATTTAATTTAATGAATTAAAAATATAATTATGAGGTATTTCAAAATACTTTGATGTCAACTAATCCCACATTATGTGAGACAATTTTATGTTTCACAAGACCCCAGATCAATTTAATAGGGTTTAGATCCCAGTGACAAGTTAGAAGCTTTACTACTGTGTGACTGTGTCCCACAAATCCAAGTTCTCCTCTAACCACAGGCAAAATGTTCCATAGTTGGTGTTCTAATCAAAAACTAAAATAATAATCAGAATAATTTTTTTAATCAGAATCAAAAATTTTAATCAGAATAAAAAATGTTTTCCTCAAAGTATTCCACGCCAGAAAACTCTTCATCCATGTCATGGTGTGAGCTTTCACCAAAACTCTGCTGGCTATGTTCAGATGTGTCACTGTTGCTGCTTTCATCTTGTAGGTTTATGATATTTTTTTCAATGTCACTATTGTAAGTTTGCCCCCTTCGAAAATAACCTTTTTCTATTTTTATGACATTTTGACATGAATTTTTCCAGTCGTCAACTGATATGCTCTGAAACGCTTGTTCAGCCACTGCCTAGAACAATTAAATAAAAACAACTAAACATTTGCAATTACTTATTGTAATGAATTAAAAATATAGCCTTATAGTACTGATGGATTTACCTAAAAAATACTATAGTTATTTTTGTTCAGTGATTTATTTTATGCAATATTAACAAAAAGTATCAAAATTATACGAACGCGCTGCATTCCGAATGTGTTTTGTAAACATAACCTCAAATTCGTGAATGTACATTTCAATAATTGTATGAAAGGTTTATAATAGATATTGCACCTTGAAATACACACATTAGATCTGATTACATGTATAAAATATAATTTTACCTGTCATTTCAGCGGTTCTTTCATACACATCGTTGATTTCGGTTAAAATTTGTCCGGCCTCGAGTTCCGCCAAATATCTCACGTACACTTTATAAATTATTGCTCTTGCGGAGCTGCGAATAACAGATCTGTTCATTATGAACACAATGGGTCACCAGTATCACCACGATAAAGCAAATAAATAAATAATAACACGAGAAACAGTCACAGATTACAAGAAATGACAGAATATGTACCTTACTCGACGAGGCAGAGCGAGTGTTGCCAATGATTAAATATTTTAGTTCCGTTTCAGGACTTTCTTGCCAAGCTGTACTCTATCAATAGCATAATCAGCCTATAAAGTTCCCACTTCTGGGACACAGGCGTTCTCTTTCTGTGAGAGGGAGTGGGCCATAATACACCACGCGGGCCCATTGCAGGTTGGTGGATTTCACATGTTTTCGAATTTTTGGTTCTAGGACATGTCGGTTTCCTTACGACGTTTTCCTTCACCATTTTGTGAGCAGTGGTGATGAAATAATTTACACAAAGTAAAGTGCCTGCTTGGTTAAAAAAAAAAAAAAATACCACTGCTCACCCTATCAGTAAGGAACCTGAATTGTGGCTTGAATAGCAAAGCGGTTCTATCATCAAGATCCTAATTATTCCTGATATCGTCATCAAATGATTTTGGCTTTGTAATAAAACGACTATCTATTCTGTTGGGGGCCAAATGCGTGACTGTATAAACTATGAAAACAAATATTTGCACATATATATAACAAGTACTTGATGTATTTGCATACCACTTCATTGAAGTCGTTATCATCGCACCGTGAGAGAATTCTTAGGAGTTAATAAAAAACATCTCGTGGGTAGTGAACAACTTACTGGTGCCGATGGACTATATCGGTGATGACATCAACCTTCTGATTATTAATAAATCAGAAGACGTCACAAAATCAAATTCTTCTCTACTTTTTCTCACACACTATTGTTTACATTTCTCCTTTCGCAGGACTGCTGGAAGAAATTTCTTAAGAAATAATCAGTACCTTTGTACTCAATACAAATATGTTGTATCTGTATCCATTTTACTGTGTATATAAATAATAAAATATATAAATGCGTCTATCCTGGAAGGAATGTGGATTTTTTTCTTTTTTTAATATAAGAGCAATGCTATGCTCTTATATTAAAAAAGCATTAATTGATACAGGGGCGTAGACGATGAAAATTGCATTAAAAAGCCGATTGCAATCTTACAAAAGTTCATGGGCTGCCAAATTATCCGAAACTAGCTGCACCCCGCGGTTTCACCTGCATAAGTCTTGATCTTGTAGGATTATCGGGATGAAAAATATGCTATGTCCTGATCCAGGTCATGGTCTACTCATGTGCCATATTTCATCCAAATCAGTTCAGCCGTTTTAGCGTAAAAGCGTAACAAACAAACATACAAAAAATCAAATCTTTTCTCTTTATAATATTAGTTAAGATAGTTTATATTGACGATCTTATCATTGCAACAACGCTCATAGTTGACGGACTTCAACGTAATCATAAAATAATTAATTTTAAATATCTTTGGAGCCCTAAATCTTGCTGCAACGCTATAATGTAAAACCCAGTGCGACGCGATGAGCTCGGTATAAATAACGCGACATTGCGGTGACAAACGTGTCAACATCTCCAACACACTCGGCACATAGTGTAAACAACTAGTTATTAGTGGCGCTCCTGGGTGTCTTGGCTATATCTGTTGCTCTTGCGATTAACATCTATTGTGTTGATTTTATGTTATATGTTGTGGAGCTGGCCGACGAACCCCGATGATGGAGAATGGTAACAGCCGCGAGCACCTTTTAGGGTGCACAGTGTCCTTGGAGTTTCTTGCCCGTTTCTTGTTCTCCATAGATCTACGTTTTGGAATGGGCAACTTTCTGACTAACTGACCCACTATTATAATAATTTTAACAATTCAAAGGGCCCGTAAATGGTTTAATTGAAATAAATGCTTTGAATTTGAGCTTGATACACACGAGCGACACGCTTCGACAACAGAGGCAACTGCAACCGTCGATGCATGTCGCCGACAACATGCCA
Source organism: Apamea monoglypha (assembly GCA_911387795.2). Lineage (NCBI taxonomy): Eukaryota > Metazoa > Arthropoda > Insecta > Lepidoptera > Noctuidae > Apamea > Apamea monoglypha. Next base: position 13,259,340 of record OU426936.1, read on the forward strand.
GAGTAGCAGCTAGCCAGACAAATAGATACCGAAGTTCTGACGAGATCCATCTCCTTAAAACTGGAAAAATGGTAGTGGTAAATTACCTGGACTTCTAATTGAATGAATATGATTTAGGTACTGCACAAAAGTTTTTCACATTCTTGGGAGGTAAATAAGGACACCTACTTAATAGAAAATATTTTCAAAGCTTTTAAAATCATCTCTTATTATTGAGGATATTTGTCGTGTTGTGGTAGTACTTTCATATTAATTAAGAGGCTAGCTAATTTGTCACAGATCATAATCATAATACGCGTATCTAGACATTAGGTACAAGTTGCTATTACGACAGGTTTGATCCCTTTGAACTAAATATCCAGTACCTAAGTACTTTGATTCTCATTACGATTATGTCATTTTGATAACGAAGAACATTTCAAGACTCAGTAGTATTGCGAAAATGATGTTGTTCATCTAAGTATCTGATATAATTCCTAAGCAGCCTGTTACGAAACTTATGCGAATTGCCTATTACGTAAAGGTATATCTTGAGAGTGTTAAAGGGTATCGATAAAGCGCGTCACTAGTTAAGTGACTATTTAAAGTTACTTTATTCGTTTTCCTAATTTTATTTATATTTTTTTTTATTTCATTTAAATAATTATAAATTACATTTTTAAATATTTTTATAAACAAAAAGATAAAAAAAAACATTTTAAAATATAAAAAATAGTAGCCCACCGGTATCGGGAACAGGGTCCAAGCTACCGGCTGTCAGGGCTGAGAGAGGAACCTCCTGACAATGCGAGCCGTTATTTATATTTATATTTTAGGAATGAATTTATACTTTTTGCTGTGCCCTACAGGGTTCGAAATTGTATTTTAGATTTAAGCCATTATAACACCCGTAAACATTACATTATATAATGCAAATAAAAATATGAATATGTACAGTCAATTTCGTCTTTAATAACTATATTTATTTGTTAGAAGACCTTAGTAAAACGTAATATTGATTCTGAAAAACAAAAAACTTTGCATTATACCCGTGCCATAATTTGTCCTCACAACACACGCAAAGAAACATAATTAATAGGCAAAGAACAACCTTATATTCTGGCAAAAAGGACTTGGCAACAGAAAAAACAACATTTTCTGTAACTTCCGTACTTAGATCCGTTTTTAACAGATCAATAAATTTTCGTACCTACCGTACATCCATTTTCCATATAAAGGGAAGGAACTTTACCCCGAGACAAATAACAAATATAACTTATTTAGTTTCACACACAAACAATCACATTCTTCATTCAACTTCGTATATATTAATTACTAGACTTGTATTAATGTTTGTGCGTTCGCTCTAAATCACTCAAAGTCGCGTCGTCTGCGCCCGCGCTTACGAGACAAGGAGCTCGCGACAGTTTCACGCATTCTCATATTATAATTTTCTTTTACGCATTTTTTAGGGTTTAGTCAGAGTTTATTAATTTGTGGTATTTATAATATGGACAAAGTTAAAAAAAAAAACGTGAAAACAGCGACATAGATGAAATGGGAACTGGGACCGCGTGGTGGATTACGGCCTATTCCCTCTCACCAAGGGAGGCCTGTGTCCCAGTAGTGGGAACATTATAGGCTGACTATGATGACCGGCCGGCCACCCTCGCGTCGTCTCTTTCTAAGGCTTGTTGTGCCATATTTACGCTCAAATAATATAATTATACGCATAAATTGAAGAACAAGAGATAAGAAAACCAAAATACTCTCCAACTCCTCAGATATTGCCCTCCAACACGGAAATAGGTTAGCATTGTCGTTCGTATATCAAAGACTACATCAATGGCTAGAGCCCACGAAACCTCGAAATTTCCTTATCTTAATACCAAAATTTATGGGAACTTTATGTCTTTATGCTACGCATGCTACATAGATGAAATGAATGACATAAAATAACAACTTAATTATACTATAAAAGCAGCTTGGAGTAGCCCGGAGTCTGGATTTCCGGTTGATGGCAATAAGGCTGGCCCCCTATTACATAGGACTTAAACATGACTGGCGAAATGTGGGTGTACTATAGGCACACCTCTGCCTAAGCTTTCTTTTTTTTAAATGTTTGTTACCTCAGAACTCCTTTATTGTGAAAATTATTTTTTTATTCGAAAGGATTTACTTTCAGATTGTCCCATACAAATTACATCAAAAACGGTTCAGCAGTTTGGTTTTTAAAGCTAAATTACTGGTGAAAATTACAACTTAAAAGTGAAAAATAAAAACTTTTTTACAAAAAAAAAAAAACAACCAACTTCTTTTGTAAAACAGTTTTGATTGTTACAAAACACGTCTAGTTTCCTAGCCCATAACTTACCCACTCTATATTTGTTATGATGACAAGAAGTTACCACAATAAATCTTTTAACACATAAAAATATTTAACCTACCCACGTTTTTATTAAATTATAAACAACGAGATTACAACACGATGCACAGATCGACGCCGATCGACGATCTATTAGTCGTTACGTCACTCGATCGTCGATAAATCTTGGATGGTGTCGAATGCGCCTGGGCAGCCGTCAGAGCCACCGGCGCAGCTAACTCAATCAAAATTCCTACTGTCTACGCCCACTGATGGTAGTTTGCTCAGTATTCCAATCACTTCCTCGCTACTGTATCGTTGATTACTGGGTATAAAAGAAAATCGAGTATTTTGTTTTATGTAGGGAAGCTTATTTTATCTGGAAAGATAAAACCGTAATTTCCTTTTTAGGTACTCAAACAAATATAAACTGGCAAGTGTCATTTGATAGCAACACTGTAAATAAAAAAATACTTGATTGATTTAATGAGGAAGTGTTGACATTAAGAACTGATTGGTTACCTTCTGGCTTGATTACTTCTAAAACAATGAACGAAGATGTACCTGTAAAGAAATTGATGTTTCATGAGTAGGTGAAAATAACATGTTCTTAAGACTGATTTGTCAGTTTGAAAAAAGTCTAATTCTAATATAATCTGTATCCCAGAAAGAGATGCGGGATGAGCTGGACTCAATCGCAGTAGACCGGGAAAAGTGGAAAGAAGAAGGGAGGCTTTTGCTCTGTAGTGGGACAACACAGCCTTATAATAATAAAAGGTCTAACGGGCCTCTGCGAGTTGGCTTCGGCCCCTCGTATGCCTTCCAAAGGCCCAGGACGTAAAAAAAAAAAAAAAATGTATGTGCCATCCACAATATTAAGTTCCATAACCTCAAAATAACCCACAACTTAGTCTAAGAGCCAGCAACCCTAACTTTCACATTATCCATTCATTTGGCAGGACTATCGGCCGGCACCTGTTCGAGTGAAAGTCTGACACTGACAGTGATGGCTATAAGGAACCGGCCGTGGTGCAGTATCGGACATCACCCGTGAAACTTATCCGGCCAGTTTGATGGTTGCAGAGGTACAATTCTGTGTAGTCTTTGAAAGTTTTAATTGTTAAGTAAAAAGTTTTCTATGTTTACTTATGATTATAGCATAGTCACATCAGCCAAATGAAGCTGTTTGTGCAAAACAATAAAACCACTGTAGTATTAAGTTGTTAGCATCTTGGCTGATTGCTGATCAAGCGACTTGCATCTCTACCTTGCAGTTTAGTGCTTGTCAAAGACTCTCACAAGTTGCTCGATATCAGATTAAATTCAATGTGCCGCGACAATTTTGCGAGGATGGCCGCAAAAACCGACGGTCATGGATTTTCACTCGCTTTACATCACACTTTATTGAACCGTTACACACTTATGGTGAACATATTACTACCGAACGTATAATTGGAAGAATTCTTTAAATCGAAATGCTTTTTTCTTTCTTTTGTTTGGTTGCCACTGTCCACTAGGAGGATAATCATGTAGAACAATAAAACTCAGTTTAAAGGACGAGTGTGAATTGTCGTGGTAAATTGCTGCGTGTAGTCGAGTTAGCGACTGCACCCTTTTTCTATTTTTTGGTTAGAATATAATGAATGTCGACGGTGCACAAGCACAAGCACGAGGAAAAACACAGCACAAGGGAAAAGTGTATATAAAAGGGATAAACTTAGGTTCGTCTGTCGCTTTAATTCAGAAAGAAAATATTGCAGATTTACTACAAATTTCCTACTAATATAAGATGCTCAAGACAATTTGTTTGTTTGTTTATGGTGTGATTGCACGTCTTGCCAGTATTTAAATTTGTATGTTAATAGAAAAATTATTTACATAAAGTTAGTTCAGACATTCATAACTGCAAATAATTTCTCTCAGAAGAACAAACTGAGGGGTAATTCCCGTATTATTAACTATTGCATTCTGATCTCGGTCTCAAAAAAATTAAAAAAGAATATTGTCATATAAACCTACCTACCTACCTACCTATTGCCTTATGTAAATTGTAAAATTGGAAATAAAGTTATTTATTTATTTTCAGAAATATCTCCAATTTCCCTATATTTTTGACATTGGTTGTCGCTGAGATGAGATTGCAACTATGTAGATTTTTGGAACGTTTTTAATTACAGGAATTGGTCTTCTGGTCTACTGCAAAACACTCAACTACGCTAGTTATCTGACAATCGGTAATGAAACGATTTTCTTTATTAGGTGTAAGCGAGACGTCGCCGTCGTTGACAAACTACGCGCCGCCGGATTATTCTCGAGATTAAACTTAAATTAATTCGTTTCGTTTACACAACCGCAGTTTAGGTTTCTTGTTGACTGTAAACGATTGGGTGTCGATCGGAGATTAGCTTCGCTTGCGACGCGCGACCTGCAAATAATAATAGTGTGAGGGAAAAGTGTTTGTATGTTTACTGTTTTGATCTGTATATAAGCATATTTTGAATGATTAGTTTGGTGCAGTTCACCAATGTACAAAAGTATGCTTTAAAGAAAGAGGCATAGTGTTAGAAGTCGTCACGCATGCCAAGAAGTTTTGTGTCACTGAACGCCAACAGAAGTCAGTCATTAAGATAATATTGTATTTAACAAATTTTAATGTCAAAAGAAAAGAAAAACGTTAAAAACATGCGCGTCGTATGTTTTAAAGGAATCCTCTAGAATGTTCCAGAAGCTTCGACTCGCTCTCACTGGCCGAGCGGGAAACTAAAGGCTTCCTTTCGCCAGAAGCGCACGGATTGTGGCGGGAGCGGTTGGAAATAGCTTCACGTTACAAAATTAATAATATTGGAGGCAGAAAGGAATATATCATAACATAATCATACAACCACGGAAATGGAACCAAACCATCAGTTATTTCCAAAGGCTGTATCTTTCATTTATACAGAAAGTAAAGATACAAAGATACACAGTGATCGTGATTACGTCGTGAGCCGGCAAGTGGAGACGCCGGCGCCCTGTATAATACAGATCTAGATTACAAGCCGGGGCTTTAACACGCCCCGCTCGCACTTGACCGAATTGCATCAGCCTTGTAAGAAAAAAATATTTGTTGGTGAAAGTTTTTATACAATGATTTTATTTAATTCATTATTTCTTAGTTATAACGTTAAATCATTTTATTTAAACTTTTCGCACAAAAATGTACAAAGGCGGACTTAATGCCTTAGGCATTCTCTACCAGTCAACCAAGGGTGGTGAAGAGATTAGATGGCAGGTGCTTTGGTTGAGAGGGACAATGATAAAAAAAAACTCTTAAAACTATGGGGTCATATGTAACGGTCGTCACCCATCCACGTACCAACCGCGGCAAGCGTAGCTTACTTAATCGATCGATGCGTGCGGCTGTGATTACTTGGCCACAAGCTCCTCTGACAGAGACTACAAAGCCGAACTTTTCAACACCATGCCCGTTCAGCCGTTCACCTGCACCTTGGATGACTTAAAGATTGCCACTGATGCCGCAATCAACATGGCCACCTACTGGGCTCAAACAATATTCATCATTATCATTATCGAGAGAGGCTTATGGTTAAGTAATAACAGCCGCACGGCTCGATCGATCAGGTTAAGCTACGCTTGCCGCTGTTGGTCCGTGGATGGGTGACCATCTTTACATACCAAGAACCCTCCGTGCCTCGGAAAGCACGTTAAGCCGTTTGGTCCCGGCTGTCATTCGTGGATCTATGACAGTCGTTACGGGTCGTCAGGAGCCCGAAAGTCTGACAACCAGTCTTGCCAAGGGGTATCGTATTACCCAGTAACTGGGTTGTGGAGGACAGATAGGCAGTCGTTCTATGTAAAATACTGGTATTCAGCTGCATCCGGTTAGACTGAAAGCCGACTCCAACATAGTTGGGAAAAGGCTAGGCAGATGATGAGTACCATCGACAGAAAGAAAAGAAGAAAAACACGATGTGCCATATAAAAGTCCGGGTACAATACCTACACTGGTTAACGATAGCCAATATAATATCTCAATAAGTAACAAACCACTTGTCAATTAGTTCTCATTATACTAAAACACATACCACTCGGGCGCCGCTCATGATTGCGATGGCGCCGCAGATAGCTGATCGAGATTAGATGTCGAGGCTAGCACGAGGCTCGCACTTGACCGAATTACAAGCCGGTTCACAGCTCTAAGGATTCGTTTGATGGCTTTTGTAGGCTGTTATTAATGAAAGCTTGGTTGTTGGTCGTAAATGTTCAGCGTTGAAATGGCAGTAACATTGACATCATTTTGATTATAGGTTCATAATAATAATCAGCCGATAATGTTCCCACTGCTGGGACACAGGCCTCCTCTCGGTGAGAGGGAGTGGGCATTAATAACTTCACAATATTCAAAACTCAAATCATAAAATCACTCGTCAAAATATAAAAATCATAGTAAGTACTAGTGTCATCTCGTCACATGAAGCTGGATGAATCTCCTCAGCACTGCAGTCTGGCCTCTCAGAGATCATCTTAATGACAACATCACAATTTTTAAAATTCATGTGTGTCTGTTTGTTTCGGCAAATCTCCGAAACGGCTGGACCCATTTTGACGGGACTTTCAATGGCAGATAGCTGACGTTATAAAGATTACTGAGGCTTAGAATTTAAATCAAAAGGTATTAATGTCATGCGAACAGAGTCGCGGGCAGCAGCTTCTTACTAATATTATAAACGCGAAAGTTTGTGAGTATGGATGGATGAATGGATGGATGGATGTTTGTTACTCTTTCACGCAAAAACTACTGAACGGATTTGGATGATATTTGGCACACAGATAGTTTATAACCAGGATTAACACGTTGGATACTTTTTATCCCGATATTCCCACGGGATTGAAACTTACGCGGGTAATACCGCGGGGCGCAGCTAGTGTACAATATATATTTAATCGAAAGGGAATCCTAGGTTTTACTGGATTTCAATAACAAAACACTGAACAAAAGCAAACTATTTTAAACACAATACAGGTGAAAGTTCATGTGAGTACGTGCCTTCGAAGCCTTGTTTGCAAAGATTTTCATGTGAATCGTAAAAACTAAATGGCATTACCATAAAACACGATAAAGGAATAAGGATTTCGTCAATGGTAAAGTATTAATTTGCTGGATGTACGGACGCCAGCACATCGAGTTACTACAATCTGTCAAATTTCTTTAATAGATTTTCAACTTTATCGCTAAAGCATTAAGGTTCAAGGTTGATTGAGAAAATTTGACAGTTTCGGGTAGCTTGACCTGCTGGTGTCTGTACGAGGACAGCCTATAAAATATTGCTTTTACGTCATAGGTCAATTATTCGGGGTTATTAAAATGTGGTTAAAGAGCTGATTAAGATTTTATTTCATATTTTGGTTGTAGTTTTTATTTATGTCTAATCGTATGCTGCACTGGTTGACGTCATCACGTCAACGCCGGCTGTTGCTGAAAACCAGCGCTGGGGCTCTGTCTCGTATACGGTCTTGGCATTATGCTGAGCGATGGCCGTTTTGCGTGGATGTGACGCATGTTTACCCCCAACTAGTTATTTTTTTTTTGTGTTTGTGTTCTTTTTTTGTGTATGTATTTTTTTCTTTCTTTCTAAAAACAGGAATTGGTACATCCATGCTGTTGATTAAAAAAGAAGAGATCAAAATAAACAGCCATCTTACAGCATAGTCAGCCTATAATGTTCCCACTGCTGGGACACAGGCCTCCTCTCTGTGAGAGGGAGTGGGCTGTAATCTACCACGCGGGCCCCGTACACGTTGGTAGATGTCACATGTCTTTTAATTTTTGGTTCTAGGACATGCCGGTTATCTTACCACTGTTATTAGTTAAATGTTTATTTCTCTATGTAGATTTTTTAAGTACACGTCAATATTTTGTTGGTCAATATTTTAAAACTAGATGGCGCCGGTATTTCCTATCTGACTGATCCCTGAGAAGAAACGCCGAAATAAACTCAGAGGTCATGGTCTCTTGTAAAGTCCAAACATTATATTAATAGGATTGTATGTCTATCAATGCAGGGCTATGTCTCAAAAGGACTTTTGATGAAAAAGCCATTGCAGCTTTGAGTTGACCTGTCCCAACAGACGGCATGCATACATCAGAGGGGGAATTCTCGTAATTTTAAGAACGTTCAAAGTCTGATCTCAGTCTCAATCTGTCAAAAATAACTCTAATTTCCCTACATTTTATACAAGTTTTTTGGCACAGATTATCACTGAGATGACATTGCGACTAGATTTTTAACGTTTTGAATTACGGGAATTGGCATTCAGTCATCGTGTAGCTCAACCCTATTTTAGGGTGCTCAACGACCCGTTACAAGACGCTACCAGATCTGCAGGACATTTGCGTAGGAATTGCATTCTAGGTCACTAAATAGTCCAACAAGATACTTAGCTTCAGATGGAATTACATTAAAACAACTACACGGTTACCTTATAACATGTGCAACATTGGCAATCCGTGACTGCACAATAATGCAATAACAAATAAACAAACAGAACACAATTACTATAACCTTCATTATTATGACTTTGTTGAAACCCGTTACAATAGTAACTGCACAGAAATGTAACACGTTGGATCTATCCTGAACCACAGAGCACGGAGAGGCCTCGGTGGCCATTGCCAGAGATGGTATTGTCAATACTTTCCATAAGGCCTTTACCTTCGGCGCAGGAGATGTTATAGTGCACGGGGACGGCAATCCGACACGACCGGATAGAGGTTAGACGAAGGACCAACAGCTTAAGGTGCTTTTGTGCGTGTATCACACAGCCAACTTCCAAATTCAGGGCTGCTACTAAGAAATTCCTGGAAACACCAAATACCACTTTTGCCCGACCCAAGAATCGGACCCAGGAACCCACGCTCAGCAGTCATTCTTGCGACCGCGAGACCAACGGGGCAGTCAACAATTTCCATACATACCAAGCGTGTCAGTGAGTGTCATCGTTAGCTCATAGAAACTGCTAGCTCGTGACAATTAAAAAAAAACTATGCCTGTGACACCCGAAACTTGTGCTCAGTGCCACTTGCTTACTTACTTATTATTAGTACATCTCATACATCGCCAATAAGGTCACTATGTCGTTTTTATTATTACTAATGTCGCGTCTAGTCGCTCCTGGCGCTATGGTTCCGTGCTCTGTATCCTGAACTAACGGCGAAGGAGCGTCGGCACAGCAGGGGGTGATTAACAAGAGCATCCATCAGATAGACACACACGTGAGGGCACTTGTTACGGATAAAGCGATGATCAACAAGAAATAGTTTTGTGTTAACAGATTAAATCATAATCTAAAGTTCTAGGGCTGTCAATTACAAGCCATAAAAAAAATAAACCTCCGTATTGGACCTGCAAGTTTTACAAACAAAAGCGTAAACTTAAATAGTGTCAAACCTTCCCCAACTAGATAATGATCATTTATTCGATTCATGTCAAAATGAAGTTCCTAGAGATTTCCGTCAATAGTAGGTACTGGTAATCAGTTGCATCTGGTTAGACTGGAAGCCGACCCCAACATAACTAACAAATTCATCATAGTTCTGTATGTATTTATTATTTTGAGTATGATATATTTATTATCATTCTAGTGATATTTATTTTAGAAGTATGTATGTATGTTTATTTGTATCTAAGTTAGTATATTCTCGTAATTTTTGTTTAGTTATTAAAGTGAATTGTTTTTGATTTCATGTATTATTATTTTGTCTCCTTTATTTCACACGCTGTTACATTTAACATGTTTAAATATTTGTATGCCAGTCCATGGCGAAACATGTAAGATCATAACTTTATTTATAAGACCTTAATGTACCATGTTTTAAAGAAAATAAACATATTCTATTCTACTAGCAAAAAGGCTAGGCAGATGATGACCCTAATTTAGCAGTAGATTGACGGACTGACAATGATAATGACATCATTTTATGGTAGACTAAACTGGAGGCTGTTGCCCGACTTCGTCTACGATCCAGGATGACAAGTCGTCTATGTCTATCTCCAGGTCATGGTCTACCGATGTGCCAAATTTAATCGAAATCCGTTTAGCCATTTTAGCGTGAAAGTGTAACAAAAAAACACAAAAAATCAAATCTTTTCTCTATAAAATAAAAATAATTGTTTAGTACATATCTGAAGTCTTTACTTTTAGAGCATCCACGGAAGAAGAGGCAATGCTCCCGGCAAATCCAGAGACCACACAGATAACTTTAAATTCTATCTAACCGAAGAAAAAATCGGTACAAAATATTCAAACCCCAAGGAACATACGCATGAATTTCATCTAAACACTGGAATCCCGAGGGACTTTCTCAGATACGTCGTTTAACAAAATACACTCGAGATACAGTCGATATTAGAACTATTCCCGCACTATTAGACTTGTAGTTACCTTGAGGAAGGAAATAGAGGACGTGACAATAGTATTTAATGCTGAAATAAAGGAAGATCTGACTGATTTGCCTGGAGAGGCAGGAGTTTTTGGTGCTTAAGACCACAACAGGAATATTTGGTTCATTAGTTTTTGAGAAAATCGTGGACATACAATCATACATACATACGGGTAGAATGCAGAACCTCTTTTTTTGAAGTCGGTTAAAAAAGATACCGTATAAAGGTACTTAATAAACGGATTATAGGCAGTAAGTGAATGGTTTCATTAAGCGGATGGATATAATACAAAGTTTGGTCATCAGAAATCATTTGAGTTTTGAGACCTAGGACTTGATCATCGTGATTTGATTCTATTGCACACTAACAGACTGGATTTCCCTTATATCCGGCAAAGTTGCAGCTTATTGCTGCCTTATGAGTGTTCGTTTTTGCCTGTGCTTGTTATCCTGTCTGTATCCTTTTATGAACGAGTATCTGTTTGTATATGAGTCTTGTTACTTGAATTAAACTATGTTTTATTTTATTTCATTAATGAACTTAGTAAGATCACTGACCTAAGCTATAGTAATCTCAAAGCATACTTAATATAAAATTAGCTTCTGTCCTTGACTGCGTCCGCGTGAAATTTCTTCTCCCCTTGACCTACCCCGTCGCATCGCATCGCCCGTCTGCGCTATTCCTTCCGTTTTCGCTAAGCGTTTCTTCCTGTTTTTTTATCTTTTTGCTCAGCTCCTAAGGATCCTAGCGTGAAAATAAATAGCCTATAACCTTCTTCAAGAATTGGGCTATCAAATGCAAAAAGAATTGTTCAAATCCAACGTGTAGTTTTAGAGTAATCTCTGAAACTACACGTTAGATTTGAGCGCGTTGGTAGCGCGTTCAAACAAACTGCTCAGCTTTATGAACGAACGTGTATCTTCAATATCGAAGCACACTTAGAAATTCATTCACACGTAACTAATTTCCCTTTCACAACCCACATATGCTCACCCATTTAATCATTCTAAGTACCACCATAGCACCACAAATACCGCATCCGACATCCAAGAATTCCACTTACACACACATACGATCGTTAACACGGAGCAACATCTTCTTCGAGCTCGTAACTCGCTAGATACCATCAAGTTGGAACGTGGGCGGTACCAGGGTGGAAAGTGCACTGCGATTGAGCCGCAAACTTGCTCACAGACCTGACAGAAACATGAGCACGGAATCGGGGACTTATGACACCATGTATGCCATGTAGCACCTATAAATTTTGGTATTAAGATAAGGAAATTTCGAGGTTTCGTGGACTCTAGCCATTGATGTAGTCTTTGATATACGAACGACAATGCTAACCTATTTCCGTGTTGGAGGACAATATCTGAGGAGTTGGAGAGTATTTTGGTTTTCTTATCTCTTGCTTTTCAATTTATGCGTATAATTATATTATTCGGGCGTAAAGATGGCTCATCAAGCCAAAGCAAGAGATGCCGCTCCACAAACCTGATTTTTTTCTAAATTCGATGTAAACTGATCAAATGTTTATGCTCAATCAGGGTGGTACGATCATCATAATCAGCCTATAACGTTCCCACTGCTGGGACACAGGCCTCCTTTCAATGAGAGGAAGTGGGCCGTAATCTACCACGCGGGCCCAGTGCGGGTTGGTAGATGTCACATGTCTTCTAATTTTTGGTTCTAAGACATGCCGGTTTCCTCACGATGTTTTCCTTCACCGTTTCGAGAGCAGTGGCGATGAAATAAATTCCACAAAGTAAAGCGCCTGTCTGGGTTCGAACCTACGATCTACTCTCGTAATTCGCGGCCCTGCATGCCTTTATTGTTTGTCGTTGACAAATCAACTGCATACTTTGTAAACTATATGTTAGTTTCTTTATCCTTTTCTTTTTCAAAGAATAATAGCATAGTGAAATTATACTGCAAATTGAATATCATAACCATTATTATTCCATGATCTGAGCAATTGCAACTCGCTTCGCTGATAACTTTAATAAGAGAAATCAAATGGACATTAAGAGTGGGCGCATAATTGCGAATATTTTGTCGCGTGGCAGCTTTATCTTGAGATATGAATCGAAAACAATTATTGTCGCACTAAACAATGATTGTAATAATTGCAATTGTTAGTTTAGCATGCAAATGCGCGGATGAGACGATGAAAATACTTTGCATAACTACATATTGAAAAAAGCGGGCAAGTGCGAGTCGGACTCGCACATAAAGGGTTCCATGCCTTATTAGTCGATTCGCACGAATTTTATGCAATAAAGTATAGAAAAAAGGACACTAGCGCAAAGGAATGATAAGAGTTAAATATTCTACTGTAGTTGTATTGTTGTTTTATATTGTTGTGTTGTGTTGTGTTGTATTGTATTGTTAAATTGTGTACTTTTTCTTAACTTCTTTGCATAAAATTTGCCAATTGTATAATACATATTTCTGAAGTTGTCGATTGACCCACAAATGAATTTATATTTTACTAGCCGTTACTGTCCCACTGTTGGGCAAAGGCCTCCCTACTCTCCTTCCACCTCTCTCTGTCCAGAGCTGCCATGGACCAATTTTTATTAAAGGACTCCAGCTCGTCCAGCTATCTCCGTCTGGGTCTGCCGCGATGAACAAATGAATTAACTTAATATTATTTAAAAGTGACAACTCGCCTAAGTGGGCGAGAAAATTCGTGCGAATCGGCTAATAAGCCCCCAAATTTCTTGTATCTGTATTTTTGTTATAGCGGCAATAATGGTACAGACGCCAGGGCATCAAGCTGTCAAATTACTTTAATATTCAACTTTATCGCTATAGGTTTAAGGTTGATTGGAAAAATTTGACAGTTTCGGGTAGCTTGACCTGCTGGCTTCTGTACACACTCTGTGAAAATTTCAAGTGCCTACCTATTACGGGTCAAAATATACATCGAGCCTTAAGTAATAGGGTCCCGTTGGCACGCTTTGAATACGGAACCCTATACAGGAGTTGCATGTAAAACATGGCTAGTTTAAAATAATGCAACACCGCGCTTGCAACTAAACGCATTCATTTGTTTCTTAGCTTATTTACACCATAATTTTAAAGGTATCCTTTATTTTTTTCAATCAAGATGGTCTTATGAATGAATATTTTAATTTTCCACCATGTTATCACCGCATATAGTAAAATCATAGAACCTCGTCGTTCTAAGTACGATTAAGGTTTTCGTAACATACTTGTCCCTAAATTCGCAACATCGAAAACAAATTCCGAGCCTCCCCAACAATATATACGAACATTGGACCTAACGAACTACCACACGAACAATCTCAGCCACATTCGATCGCGTGCGACCATCCTTTATCTTCCAACAAGGTGTTAACTCGGGTCAGAGTCATGACCGACCCTAAAACATCTCATTACCTTTGAAATACTAGCTTCAGCCTCAACGGTAATCTACATTAAGGGTCGCGAGACTAGCCTAGCGTAATTTACATTCATGAGTGTGCGTATCATGGGCAGGGTTATCATGTGGCCCCTTTAGGTATGGCGGTATTGCAACGGTGCCTCAAGTCAGGAGAGATAAGTCCTTGTTGCTTTGAGAGCGTGCAGCGGATTTTTGACTTGAAAAGGATTGACAGATAGAACTTTTACGCCTTTAATTATAAACGTTGTTTAAAGTTAAGTAGTGATTAGCGACTGTTCAACTATACATTTTTGACGTTTGAAGGTCATTTAATAAACCGTACAATGGGAGGATAAAAATAGGACATATTATTAAGGTCCTATGTAGTGCTGGGTCATATTAGAAGCAGATAGCGGATTTTTGACTTTCAAAGAATAGAGATAAAACTTTTTTATTGTACACTGAGAGGAAAAAATCAGGACACATACTACAAATGGGCGTCTAATTGTCCAAAGCAACTTCTTAAAGTTCTCTGTAGCAATTAGATTAAAGGACCATTCTTTAAAATTAATTAATTAATTAAGTATAAAAGGCAATTTCCAGTTATGACCAAGCAAGAGAGAGGAGAGAGAGAGAGAGAGAGAGAGAGAGAGAGAGAGAGAGAGAGAGAGTTGTCTAAGCAAGTAAAAAAAATCATGCATTAATTTATTCACATGCATGAGCATGCGTATCGTGGGCAGGGTTAACATATGTGGCCCCTTTGGGTATGGCGGTATTACAACAGTACCTTAAGTCTGGAGATAGGTCATATCCTATTCTGTAAGACCCAAAACCCGCTAGCCGCTTACAATGTGACAAAGCACCCAATGTACAGACGCCAGCACATCGAGCTACTACAATCTGTCAAATTTCTTTATTAGATTTTCAACTTTATTGTTAAAGCATTAAGGTTCAAGGTTGATTGGGAAAATTTGACAGTTTCGGGTAGCTTGACCTGCTGGCGTCTGTACCTATGTTTGACAAATAAAATTCTGATTCTGATTCACCTATTTGGTACTTGAATAGATTGAAAGCGGGTAGCGGGTTTCAGGATTTGCAGAAGATGATAAAATTTTTAGTGAAATTTATTTTGTGTGTAAGGAAACACTGGCGCCGATTCCCTTGTTCACAAACTAAACTAAATTAAAGTTCAATGCATCTTTTTCTTTCTATTTAATTAAGAAAAGGACAGAAGATAAATATTAGTTAGTCCTATCAAATTAGTCAGCGCCTGACGTAAATTGACGTATTTTTAGTAGCCATGTTTTTAATCACGTCTAATCTGTCTATGGAGTATCTTAATTTGACAGGACTAAACTAATATTTTATCTTCTGTCCTTTTCTTAATGAAATAGAAAGAAAAAGATCCACAGAACTTAAATTTAGTAGTTAGTGAACAAGGGAATCAGCGCCAATATCATGTGGTTTAGACATTGCAGATTTAATTAATGATCTTTTAAAATTATGTCCTTTGATACATTGAGTATGGGAAGAATATTTTCAAGGAATTTATAAGTACCTAGTTAAAGTAACAATGCTTAGTCAGGAGCAGGACCCTGGCCACAAACCGAGATAACGTATGAATGAAACATCATGAACAATAGCTGTTATTACTAGAATATTTATAAAACTAAAGTTATTGAAACAACAAGAAAATGGATTTACTATTACGACTGTTTTCACTGATAAAGCGGAAGTTTGCTAGGCCCTGTGCACACGGTACGGTTTCTTTACAGTATTACTACGTACAGACGGCAGCACATCAAGCTACTACAATCTGTCAAATTTCTTTAACAGATTTTCAACTTTATCGCTAAAGCATTAAGGTTCAAGGCTGATTGGGAAAATTTGACAGTTTCGGGTAGCTTGACCTGCTGGCGTCTGTACAAACCGCGCCGTGGAAAAAACGTGTCTGTCAAAAAGCTTCCATAGTGATCCATATAACACTGACGACCGTGCCTAAGCATGGCGAATAAAACGTAGTTTACCGTTAACCGTAGTTTTTCACGGCAAGTAAAATGTGTGTGTACAAAGGGCCGTACCTCAGGCTAGGCCAGCTCAGGGTGAAAGTGTTACTGCTGACGTAAGATCTACTACTGTACATTAATATGCTTTTGATGAGGGTATTCTGGCCCTTGTAATGCGAGGTGTGAACTCGGGGTCGCAACGCTTAGCAGCCGCTATTACGACCATTCTAGATAAAATAGGCAGTTAAATATTGTTGCAGGTTGTCCTGAGAAAAGGTCTGTACACTATACAGGGTGAAATTAAAATTATCTAGCGAAACTTCAGAAAAGTTGTAGGCATCGATATCTAACACGATAAAACAAAAAAAAAAAAAACAAGTAACTACACTACTCGCGCCCCGTTGACTCCGTTATCGACGTTACTCGAATGACCTGTAGAAAATATTCTTTTTTAGTTTTATCGTTTTTTGACATCGATACTTATCAAGCCTATGAAGTTTCGCCAGTTTATTTAATTGGACCCTGTAGATCTTGACGCTGTAATTCACGGATAAGCATAACTCTCCTTATGACAAGTTAACCAGGTCAAGCCAAGTTGAAAAGCTCTAAACTTAAAGTGCTAAAACAAATATTACAGGCGGTGTTTTGAATATTCATTGATCTTTAATATATGCAGCCGTAGGTCTTAAGTAAAGGCTTGATCACGTTTGACCAAATTAATAATGTTTTATGGGTACAGTTAAATTATATCTATGACTATGTAACCTATACCGGTCTACAACAACCTATACCTATCAATATTATGTAGGACTAGCTGTGCCCCGCGGTTTTACCCGCCTAGCTCGGCTCTTAAAGGTCGTAGTGTTCGCCTCCTTCTGCGAAGCAGTCATGCTAGCGAAGGAGGTGGCGGGACGGATGAGGGAGAGAGCCTCCCGTCCCAGCCGCCGCGGGAGACGCTCGGGGCCTCGGGAGCCGCGTGACGACTCCCGGCCACCGTAGGCGCGGGCCTGCGGGCGGAGAGCAATGGGTAGCTCACCGTCCGATCAGGACCAGGCCCGTGCCGGACGGCGCGTAAATGTTCCATGCGCGCCTCAAAGAGTTGTCAGCATAATTTGAGGGACCCCTTAGGGCCGAAGCCTGCCGGGTCAGCGGGATTGTCCGAAAGGGTTACCGCTGCCCCCGAACATAAAGGGCGAAGGAAGGAACATGGGTGGGTTTTAGTCAGTAAGAGTCTGACACTCCCGCTCCACCCAGAGCGGGAGGGGTCATTTGATGATTTCCCATCCGGAAAAAAAGGGTCGTAGTGTGATGTTAATATAATTATATCAAATCAAGTCATTTATTAAAATCAGGCTGAGAATCAGCACTTTTCGAACGTCACAATTACAAAAGACAGTCTCCCAAAAACGCCCGCCCTTCACCACTTGCTAGTGCCATCGTTGGGAAGAAGAAGTGGCGCAACAAACCCCCCAGCAGCATATTATATAAAACTTTCTCTAGAATGGGGCTATCAAATGCAAAAGGTTTTTTTAGTTCCGACGCGGTAGTTCTAGAGATTAGCGTATTCAATCAAACACACTCTTCAGCTTTATTATATTAGTCAGTATAAAGGACTGCCTCGCTGGTCTCGTGGTCGCAAGCACTACTGCTGAGCATGAGGTCTTGGGACCGATTCTCGGGTCGGGCAATGTTATAGGGTTACATAGAACTTATACGTAACTGGCGAAATGTGGATGTACTATTAGGTACACCTCTGCCCAGCCCTTTGGGGAATATATGCTTGATGTTATGCTATAGCTACCAGTATTATGATGTTCATGCCACGGGGACCAAACTCTGATTCCGAAAAGTAAGCGACCGCATTTAGCTTGCATTTTCAAAAGCAATCGATAAAATACCTCAAATTTCATGATTGCCCCTAATCGATTCAGCTCTCGATACAAACATAATCGGTAAACCGTATATCAATGGTATCGGCACGTTAGGTACTACACGTTTTACCACAGTCATGATAGTGCAAGTGATGAGTTCATTCGATACACGAGCGTAACGATTGCGATTCGATTCATCGGAGTTGTGTACCATTGTGTACGATAAGGCATTGTTCAGTTCGTCTTACGTCACGTAACGAAATGGATTATGTGGTTTGTATGGAATGGTGTCATTCCCATGAAATGTAGGTTACTATTGTCATCATCAGCCGAGTACTTGCGATCTACCCAAATGACTTTGCTTTGGTATTGTTCGTCGAACCGTTGAGCGGTTTAAGTTCTGAGTTGAGCTGCCCGATTATTGACAAATGCGTTCACTGACTGGACAGGTCCACTCAAATCTGTGTGGTTGTGTCCTCAAAATACTATTTCACCAACCAATGTCCTCCGTGGTCGTTTGGACTTTAAAAGAGACGTATTCCACAATAGGCACCCGCTTAAATGGCACCTAATTATGATTGGACTTTAAAAGAGACTGTGACCTCAGAGTTTGTTTCGGCCTTTCTTGTCAGAGTAGTCGGATAGGACACGCCGCCTTATCTATGTAGTTTTTAAAATACGATTGACGTGTCGAATTGGCTGTACAAACCTACTTACAGAAATAAAATCATTTATCATTTATGCAGTGATACCAGCCACTATGCGAAGGTCGTCGCTCCACCTAGCCTGAGGGCGTCCTACGTTTGTTAACTGAGCTAGAGAGGACGCTTTTTGAAAAGACACTCACACTATTTGCATTACCAGGTCAATGAGTAGGCCATTGCATTTATTTCTCTTAAATAAGTTTCCCTTACCTAGTATTTCTAAGCAGAGAGAACTTAACTTTACGACACCAATTACTTGGTAGGTAATTACATCCATACTTTGTTATACATCGTTATCTTTCGAACGGAAACTATAAATGATACCAGTACCTATAATCCAGCTAGATGGACCGACAACCTTAAAAAGGTGGTTGGGACAGACTGGTTACGGAAGGCGGAGGACAGTGTTGTGGCGCAGCCTGGGAGAGGCCTATGTCCAGCAGTGGACTGCGTTGGTCTGAGTTGACCTATAACATTTCTTGGCCTGGCTGGAGGCCGTCCACAGGATAGCCCAGTTAAGTTAGCGACAACCTCCTAGGTTGACTTCCGAGATGCACTTCATAAAAGAGTCCCTTAAGTTGCGTCTGCAGACACTTATCGTAGGATTGGCACTGAGATAAGCTAGATTGATGTTTACAGGTTAAAGCTGATGATTTGAGTAATATGCAAAGATGAACTCATTCATCGCTTTCCATCAGGCGTGATCAAATGAAGCTGAGTTGTGACTGAGAGGCACTCTTTAATCGTGATTTCTCATCTACTTAATAAAAATCTTAAAGTTCATTCACTGACAGGCAACGCACATCCTAAACCGCTGGGTCTAGAAGCATAAAATTTTACTAAGGAAGGATTGTTGAAAATTCATCCACGAAAGAGGATAAATAGGGACCGACAGTTAGTACGGAAATTCGTGATTTTTGCCGATAGGAAATCCTATCAGGCAACATTGCTTACTTAATAATATTAAAGAAAACCATCAAACCATTTTCCAATATCTTTTCCATAAACCCTTCACGTACAAAAACAAAGAATCGTTTTGTTTGCAACTTAAACAAAAATAAAAGAAACTTTTCTTTCAATACATTAGTCTGTTGCTATTTTGTTTACGACCATTTTGCTGACATTTATAAATGCTCCCCCCATTGTTGCTTCCATTATGTATTGTTTCTCTTACAGACTAACCCCCTTACTCGTTGTTATGAAAAAGTTTGAACTAGCTACATGGTTGCCACCATAGATATCCGAGTTGCCACAAAGCAATTTAACTGTTTTTGTATTTATTTATTTTAATTTGTATATATGTGTAATAATCGTTTCAGTGAAAAGACGTCCACTGACGAAGATGTGTCGGTACTTCTTCAAGAATCCGTGTGAGAAACTACTATCACTATTTTGAATGTAAACTATTATTATTTGTCCACGATCATTAATTGTTTGACTGCCTCATTGGTCCAGTGGTCGCAAGCGCTACTGCTAAACATGAGTTCTTGGGTTCTTGTCCCAGGTCGGGCAAAATGTTATTGAGTTTTTCTATCTGGAATTTTTCAGGAGCAGCCTGGACTCTGGATTTATGCCCGGTTGATGGCGATAGGCTCGCCAATTACTACATGGGACTTAAACATTACTAGCGAAATATGGGTGTCCAACCCTTTGTCTATATTAGTTGTAAATGGAGAAGATCTTGCAGATAATTGCAGTATAACAACACGAGACGTAATGTAAGCTAATAAGTCGTCCTAGTGTATGCGATGCAACATGGAATGTAACTCAACGAGGCGAATTTATTTCAACGTTACGTTTGTTACA
The DNA here is from genome assembly GCA_911387795.2 of Apamea monoglypha. Lineage (NCBI taxonomy): Eukaryota > Metazoa > Arthropoda > Insecta > Lepidoptera > Noctuidae > Apamea > Apamea monoglypha. Next base: position 13,279,900 of record OU426936.1, read on the forward strand.
TTTCATGTTAGGTTTCACCCATCAGAGGGTCTACTACGAAGTGCAAAGTGCGAATGTTCGGACCGGACCAACACATGGCCGAACCGAATATTATTGAAAAATGCGAAACAAGTTCGGATCGGCTCAGTTGGGTCGGGACCACAGTCAATATTCGAAAGAGTGTAGGAGTGTAGGATCGGGACCGACGGAACCAAATAGTAACTTCGTAGCAGGAAACGGCCGAACATTCGGCCGATACTACTTCGGAGTAGCCCCCCTGTACCGGTGTACGGGTTGTGTGTCTGTATCTGTGGTAGTTTGACTGTTTTCACATAAACAGTGTGATCCATTTGCCCCATGTATTATTTGTGACGCGATGAGATTAAAGATATGTTGAATACTACTGTATTTCCACTTCTCTCTGTTTAAAGCTGCTAAGGACCAGTTCTTGTTGAAGGAGTCCAGCTCATCCCGCCATCTCCGTCTGGGCCTGCCGCGATGTCGTTGTTCGACGTTGTTTGACCTGTTTTTCTTTATTTTTTTGTAAACTTCAGTCGTAAGTTCCAATGAATTATTCATTAATTGGTATGCATCATTAACTGGAGTGCATCATCATAATTACTTTGTAACAATAGATAGCAATGAAATGGCAGTAAATTATTATATTCAAGCTTTTGTTCTTATGAGTGGATTTTCGCAATACGTATGTTAGGGAGAAGTAACATCGGCGCCAGCACTACATTTGCATCGGTATCGTAAGTCATTGTTATTTGGAGCTTTTGTGTTCTTTATGGTGTTAGTTGTAAATATTTTCTTTAGTGTAGTACTGATTACGGAATTTATGAAAATAGCGTACAACTTACTTTTTGTTCTGTTTACATTAAACACCCCTGAATTTCCAGGGGGTCTACTACGAAGTGCAAAGTGCGAATGATCGGATCGGACCGACACATGGCCGAACCGAATATTATTGAAAAATGCGAAAAAAGTTCGGATCGGCTCAATTGGGTCGGGACCATTGTCAATATTCGAAAGAGTGTAGGAGTGTAGGATCGGGACCGACCGAACCAAATAGTAATTTCGTAGCAGGAAACGGCCGCACATTCGGCCGATACTACTACGGAGTAGACCCCCAGGGCCTACCAGCTAATTTAGTTTTTCATTTTTATATTTGGGAATAAAGAAACGATTGCTGTCGTGATAACTTAGAGGTGTTTATGGGCAATTGGCCCGAGAAGGCAACACACAGGAAAGAGTGGAAACACAGATTTATAAACTAAAGGGAGATATGGTGTGGCTGCCCAACTGTTCGAGTCCGGCTGTCACCTTCAACTACATATGCACTACAATACGAACACGCGCTCACTCACACTATAACAGTCACCACACTCAACGCGAGCCAATCGCGTAACGCAGATCGCAACGTTGAGACACACAACTACATTGACAATTATTATTGACAAATCAACGGCGCCTGCGTTTGTTTCTGTTTTGTGCATACATTGTTCGCACGCGCCACGCCCCCGTGGCACATCTCCCTTTAGTTTATAAATCTGTGGGGAGACCATGGCCCAGCAGTGGGAAATAAAAGTTGAAAACAAAACTGAGAATAAAGATAGAGAAGAGAAGCTAAGAAAGATAGAGTAAGAGTATTCTATCTATTTATAAACTGTGTGACAGTATTGTGTTCGAATCCAGCCTAATATTTTTTCTAGAAAAATATTACGAGTGGACGTAAAAGAAGCAAAATGAGTATCTAAGGATCGTAGCAGGTGGCGTTGTGTAGTTTCTGCTTACCCCTATGGGAAGAAGGCGTGAGTTTATGTATGTAAATATGTACAAATATCGTCATGTCATCATCTGCCTAGCCTTTTCCCAACTATGTTGGGGTCGGCTTCCAGTCTAATCGGATGCAGCTGAATACCAGTATTTTACATGGAGCGACTGCCTATCTGACCTCCACAACCCAGTAACTGGGTAATACGATACCCCTTGGTAAGACTGGTTGTCAGACTTTCGGGCCACTGACGACCCGTAACGACTGTCAAAGATCCACGAATGACAGCCGGGGCCAACGGTTTATCGTGCTTTCCGAGGTACGGAGGGGTCTTGGTATGTGAAGATGGTCACCCATTAACGGACCAACCGCGGCAAGCGTAGCTTAACCTGATCGATCGACCCGTGCAGCTGTTATTACTTAGCCACAAACCCCTAAAAATATCGTCATGTACGCAAGTTAATCATTCGATTCACCATACAAAATATCAGTAATCTGCTGAAAAGTTACAACCAAATTACCCTCGTAAAAGCTTAAATCCTAAGAAACGCCACCACACGGACACAAAACCATACAAAGAACGAAGACACCGTCGACATACAAGGAACACAATTAATCATACGAAAACTAGAACAACTTCAACAAAAAAATACATAATCGTGTATGGAATTACACGCTTGGGGCGGCGATTAAGCTTAACTCTATGGCACGGTCAATTAGACAGCGTTTATCGTGAAAACGTCTCAATTATCGACCACTGTGTGGTAGTGTGACTTATATGGCACCGTGGTGGTACGGTGCAGGGTTGCCGCGAGAAATAGGAAGAAGGAACTTTGGAGTACCGCGCCGGTTGATCTAATGGAGATGAAAATAGCAGTCTGGCAAATCTAGATAGCACAATAAAGAGAAGAACTTCAATGGGTCTCTACTCTTTTTTCTAATGATTTAGAGCTAGTTAAACACTTGGGATCATTTCCAACTGATATGGTTTCGAAAAAACGGTAAACGTCACGTTTGAGATCTGGTTTAGCCCAAGCGTAAAAGGGAGTCTTCCACAAACCTAATTGCAAAGATCAGAAGGCCAGGGGGTCTACTACGAAGTGCAAAGTGCGAATGATCGGATCGGACCGACACATGGCCTAACCGAATATTATTGAAAAATGCGAAAAAAGTTCCCTTGTTGACTATGGTCCCGACCCAACTAAGCCTATCTAGTTGGGTCGGGACCATAGTCAATATTGAAAAGAGTGTAGGAGTAGAGCCCCTGTTCTCGTACTTAAAAAAAAAAATGTTCAAATTCAAGTCACAATCTCATGTCAGTGACAATCAATGTTAAAAACTTGTCAAAAGTGTAGGGAAATTAGAGGTAATTTTGACATCAGACTGCGAACGGTCTTAAAATTACGGAAACTACCCCTCGGATCATGTGAAATAGTGATTAGTTAAATAATCTACCCAATAGCTAAATAAGGGCTAAATAACATGCTTGTATAAAAGCTAGAAAGATACTTGAAACCAAAACTTTAGAATACAAAACATCAATTGCACCTATTCACTAGTTTGATCTAGTTTCTGCTCAAAATCTCACACTTTATTAAAAGCTCTGCACAAGTTTTATTTTATGTGGCAACCCTATATGTCCCATATATGGTATGGTGGTGCAAATAACACGCTTGCACCATTTTGATGTATGGCCGTACATTCAGTTTTTCGTTTCGTTTTCCTGTGATTACATGTGCCTTGTCGTACCGATAATAAGCTAGTTTTATATAGGAAGTGCTTTTTGCTAGCGGCCTACTCTTTGATTAAGTCTAGTTATTATTTTTATTATGGTCCGTGTATATGGCCAATAATGGGTAGGTGTGACAAGGCGAGTCTATTGCCATTAACCCTTCGGTGTCCCCCAGTTTTTAGGTCCTTAAAATGAGCTTTTGCGAATAATGGTACCAGTTTGTTCCACGTAGAGGGGTTTGTGGCTAAGTAATAACACCCGTACGGGTCGATCGATCAGGTTAAGCTACGCTTGCCGCGGTTGGTCTGTGGATGGCTGACCATCTTTACATACCAAGACCCCTCCGTGCCTCGGAAAGCGCGTTAAGCCATTGGTCCCGGCTGTCATTCGTGGATCTTTGATAGTCGTTACGGGTCGTCGGAAGCCTGAAAGTCTGACAACCAGTCTTACCAAGGGGTATCGTATTACTCAGTGACTGGGTTGTGGAGGTCAGATAGGCAGTCGCTCCATATAAAATACTGGTATTCAGCTGCTTCCGGTTAGAGTGGAAGCCAACCCCAACATAGTTGGGAAAAGGCTAGGCAGATGATCATGTTGAGTTTGTTCCATGTAGAACTCAGCTAGCCTCGAGTCGCTACTAACCTCGTTGCTAGGCAAACTCTTTTTTAACACAAAATGAGCTTTTCGCAGATCTCGCGTTAGCGCAAGAGCATGAGTAGGTAGTAGTAGTGCCCACTGGAGGGCAAAGGTCTTTATTTCCATACTAAATTATATCTAGAGTACATCGAAATATATATCAGTTCCATCTAGGCAAGATCAGTTCATGTTGGTATCTCTATCAGGGTAGGATGCTTTGTTGTTCTTTTCTGTTTTTAACGAGGTATTCCACTTAGAGCACTGATTTCAACAGCACTTGCCCGAATCGCGCCTAAGCACTTCCACTAACCGCACTGAAACAAAATTTTGTAACGTGCGGTTCGGTGGAACAGTTTATCATTATTATTTTCAGTTCGCGAACGGCACCGACGTAAAATACTACTTTGAGAACTTTAATCAGGCTGCAGAAACCAAAAAGCTAACGTGTGAATCCCTGTAACGAATCCGCGGTAAGTTCACACAAATGAAGCAGCCTATAAAAATTAGGCCGCGCACAATTAACGTTTTGCCAGTAATTAATCACCTTTGAGGGTTTGCCGACCAAGCCTTTACCGACTCACCGGGCTTTTTAGATATATCGATTAAGTTTTTCGAGTTTCAAAATCGATTTGAGCATTCGGCCCAATTATTGTTGTTTTGTTTGGACGAATCGAAATGGGTTTCACAATCGTACGGAGAGAAAAGGAAAGTATTTTGAAATGCTTTGTTTAGGTTCTGGTCGTAATTTTATAATTAAAGTATTGCGTTGCTTTTACTTTACATTTATTATTTACGCTAGCACATCAAGCTACTACAAGCTGTCAAATTTCTTTAATAGATTTTCAACTTTATTGTTAAAGCATTAGGTTCATGGTTGATTGGGAAAACTTGACAGTTTCGGGTAACTCGATGTGCTGGCGTCTGTACACGCAGTAAAATACATAGAGATACGACGTATAACTTGTCGTTGACACGTTGTCTACATCTCTTTTCATCTACTCTTCTATCGCGGGTATGCTGCAAGAGATTTCTTTAGAAATAAGCATCACCTTTGTTCACATTGTTCTGGTACTTTCTTCTTGTCTTGTGTACTTGTAATGGTTAAATTAATAAACTTTTGAGTAAACAGGTACTGCTTATTTGTTAAGGAATTTCTTCCAATAGACTTGCGAAAGGACAAATGAAAAAGAAATGTAGAGGCGAGACGGCTTTTGTGAGGCTTCTGATTCTGACACAATCACAATTAATGTGTAACAGGTTACTTTTGGGTACTTGTAAGTCGTCACAGACGGCAAGTGGTTCTAGTTGAAATTCAGCAATTTTCTTTTTAATCTTATGAATCCTCAGATTGAGGATGTTCTAGATGAAAATTACATCTGTTTTCAAGTGTATGCGCAATTGTTTTAGGCGCTAAGCAGACGATGGACATTTTGTCCACGACGATAGAAAGTATGAAAATCTAAGTAAAAAGGCACACGAAGAACAAATAGACTGCTGGGATTTCCATACGTTATATCGTCGTGGACAAGCTGTCCATCGTCTGTTTAGCGCCTTAATCTCAAAGTAGTATCCTAGCTATATTGGTGACACGTGTATCCTAAATGGCGACTCGAATTTGTTTCTCATTTTTATGGCTGTCTCATTCAGTGTCAGCTCTTATATTTTAATTTGTACAATAGACTTTATGTGCAGTTGAATTAAGGATTTGGTTTCATATAATAATCATCATATTCTGCCTAGCCTTTCCCAACTATGTTGGGGTCAGTACATGCTTTTTTTCAATTGAATCCATACTAATATTATAAATTCAAAAGTAACTGTCTGTCGCCCTGCCTGTCTGTAGGTATATTACCGTTTTGCGCCGAAACCACTGAACGGATTTCGACAAATTTTGGCAAGGAGATAGATGGGTTCCTGGGGAAGGACATATGCTACTTTTTGTCCTAAAATAATCCTATAGGGGGTGATATAGGGGTTGGATGAAAGTTTGTATCGGAAACCCAGCATTTCTTAAGCTAGCTTAGTTAATTTCCGACATCCACGCGGGCGAAGCCGTGGGTAGAAGCTAGTACCACTATAAAGTCAAACTCAATACATCAGAAATGTCACCAACTAAATATCTGTTACGTAACTTCGTAATAAGTTCGATGCCGCGCCCACGCATCGACAGATTGTCGATAAAACAATTTATATCTTAAGCTCGGCTATCGATGTTCAGTATTACCATAATTAAAAATTGTTTGGACGTAAATTAAAACGTTACTAACATTTATTGGGAGCCGCTTCAATAAATAATTAGGTGTTGAAAGTTTTCACTTACGTTGTAATTAATTCAATTAAGAAGTATGGGCGATGTGACGCAATTCCGAAGATTCCTAATTCCAGTAGTAGACTTCGATAATTGCTGTACTGAAACTCTTGAAAATTGGCTGATCATTGGACCGATGGCAGAAGAGTTGATAACGAGCTAGGTAGAAAAATCCGAAAGAAGGAAAGCTTTTGGCAATGTGTTCACACATTGACACAGACAGACAGCGACTGGTTGCTACTACTAAGCAAATGACAGCTTTTACGCAGTTTTCATTTGACATTAACGTATTATTAAAGATGAAGGATTTGTTTGTTTGAACGCGCTAATCTCTAGAACTACCAGTCGGATTTAAACAAATATTTTTGTATTTGTTAGCCCAATTCTTGAGGAAGGTTATAGGCTATTTAACTTCACACTACGACCCTTAAGAGCCGAGGAAAAAGGAAAAAAAAGTCACAAAGAACGCTAAGTGAAAACGAGGTAACAGCGCGGACACGGAAACAAGAAATTTCACGCGGAAGAAGTCACGGGCAGAAGCTAGTTCATAAAATACATAGGAATACTAATATTCTATTCTCTAAGCATGCTCACAATAACGCATTTCAGTTATAATACTAGTAAAAGTGATAGACTTAAGCATGGTGGCATCAAGACATAACACAAGATCACAAGATAATGATCTGGTGCCTTGGACGCACAAGAACGTGACAATAATGGCACTTGACGATATTAACGTAATAGAAATAATAATAGTGAAAGTAATACACAAAATGAACAGAGAGATGAATAGAGACGGGTTAGTTCAACATTATAAGACCGTGACGTAGTGTCATGACGGTGATAACTATGGTACTTGAAGATAGTAATAATGAAATAGGAACAATAATAACAGTGAAAGTAATATACTACTTGAATAGAAACGACTTTGTTAGACAGTGACGTAGTGTCATAGACGTGACAACTGTGGCGATAGAAGATATTATGGTAAAATAAATAATGATAATATTGAAATTAATAAAACAGGAGATGGCGTGGAGAGGCTTTACCAAGCATCTCCACCCCATCTCCTGTTTGTTCGAAATTATAATAATGATTGATTATATTAATCATTATTTTATAAGAAGATAATTTGAAATTTGTTTACATGGTTGCATCTGAAATCTGATAAAAGAAACGAGCCTATAGTAGGAACATTTTTTACGTGAAGACCGTGAAGCCCTTAAGTACAATATTGCACATATTCAAAGTTTTTATTTTCTGAGTTACCCTTCCTTCCACCGTTCCCTCCGCCTCCTACCGCCGTTACATCCGTGTCATTTCCTTTCTTTCATTGTTTTAGCTGGAAAAAAGCTTCTTGAATGAAAATAATCGAAATTTTTGTTAAGACCAAGACGACTCCACGTAGTCCCCTGCTCAAGTTGGGTCCCACAGCGTGGAAAACGATTCGATTAGGCGAGGAGACACGGCCAGTCGCTTTATTATCTGCTGCTCGTATGATGAATGAGAGGTGACCACAGGCTTGGAGACAGGTATGTTGTGACTGGGCTCAGCAGAATATCAGGTGTCCGGGTTTGTTTAATTAGCTTTCATTATTTTAAGACGGTAATGTTATACAGCCATAAGATAGGAAATTAGTTAGCATAAATATGCTATGGAAATTAATCAAAATATAGGGCTTGATAGTGTTAAAACTAAATAAAAAGTTGATTTTGCCCGCGTGTAGCCACTCTCTCTATGGCGAGATATGGTGCAGTAGATCTCGTCATCCGTTAGGGGTAGTCAGACAAATAGTGACGAATAGTCTAAGTAGCAAATTGGCCCAGTTAGAAACCGGTGGTCAGATGAGTCACTGCATACTCGTATAAAATATTGTTAAGTATTGATTTAACCACATCTAAGTAACACTGGTAGCCGACCCCAACATAATTGTGGTCAGACAGATGATAATATTGTGAACCTAGGAATTTTGTATTAAGTTTACTTAGCAGTCTAGCTCATCATCAAATTTCCATATTTATGTCTGTAATTTATATGGTGTACATAATAAATAGTATTCTATTCTACCATCACCTGTCTAACTTTTTCCCAACCGTGTTCGGGTCGGCTTCTAGTCTAACAAGATGCAGCTGAATACCAGTATTTTACATGGAGCGATTGCCTATCTTAACTCCACAACCTAGTGTCACATACTTCTATATGTACATGTATGGGTACATGACACCTCTTGGCAAGACTGGTTGTCAGAATTTCGGGCTTCTAACTACTCGTGATGTAAAATATCTATATAGAGTGATAGGGACATCAACGAGCAACTTACCTGTTACAATGGATTCAGTACACCATTCTGAACCCTCCTGAGTGGAATTTTATTGTCGGTTATTTTAAAAACAATGCTGTGAGCTGTGTGCTGTGGTCGGCGAAAATTCTAAAAGAAATCTACGCTAGGGGGTCTAGCTAGAATCATACGAGTATACTGAATTCATGGTTACAGTTCGCACATCGATGTCCCTGCCAGCCTGTATATAAATGACAGCTGGGATCAACCGCTCAACGTGCTTTCCGAGGCACAGAGGGGTCTTGGTATGAAATCAATCGCCAACTACTTAGCCACGAGCCCCTCTAGCTATAACCAGATGTTCTCGTTCTTACTTTAGCTATGACCACAAAAATATGCATGTGTCGTCTCGCTGTGCCAATCAAATCTCTTACAGCTGAATACATTTATCACTTGGATATCGCTCGTAAAATCTTTAGTGAGACATTGTCGGCACTTTGTCAGTTAAACGACGAGTTGCGACCGACACGATTGAGATAACTTTAGATATGCCACTGTTTCCTTATTGCATACAGTTATTTCAAGTTGCGGTCTTCGCCGCGCTTGGCAATGCGCATGATCATATGACCAAGCACTGCCAAGCAGTGTTGTAATATAGCAGTATTCCATTTCGAGCGACGCCATTTCATTTCATTCTGGTTGTGCCTAGTTTGGGACCCGCTGTATAATCTGTCTAAATCTTCTGTTAGTGAGAATGTCATAACTATGGGGTTTATTTATAAATGATGATTAAACTAAGTCACGTTCAAACGTCAAAAATGTACGGTAAAACAGTCGCTAATCACTGCTGTTTTTGAATAAAGGGGAATGTGTACGATGTAAGCTAAATAAATGAATTTGAATTGAATTCAGAAACGGTCAGAAAGAAGAAAACTGACCATCTTAATAAATACTTTCGCCTAAAATAACAATTTATCAAACGCTAACTCAACAATAACCTAGTGAACCAATATGAGGTAAGCACATCAAATCTAAATAATCCAGCCATATCCGAGATTTGAATAAAATCACATCTAAATTCAAATGTCTCAATTTGTTAGAACAAAAAAAGGAAGAGCCATCACGCTATGGGCACACAGTACGATGGTTTTAGAAGGCCCACTCACGACAGCCCACGAAAAGAAACTCCATGTTAAAATTAATTTATTACACATACTTCACCAACATACAAGCAAGAAATTCTAATCAATAGAAAACTTAGACTGACTTAACAGCGGGTCCCAAACTAGGCACAGCCTGTATATTGGTGACTCAGATATTAATAAAAATTATACGTTACGGACATCCTAGCTCGCAAGATTGCATTTGCAGACAGCGTATTTTTTGTTTTTTTTAGTCGTAGGTTCGAACCCAGAAAGGCGTTCTACTTTGTGCAAATTACTTCATCACTACTCTCAAAACAGTAATGGAAAACATCATGTGACATCTACCCGCACTGGGCCCGCGTGGTGTACAACGGCCCCACTCCCTCTCGCCAAGAGGAGGCCTGTGTCCCAGCAGTGGGAACATTATTATAGGCTGATTATGCTATGTTATTGTTTGTTTTAAAACCATCACCACACCATACCACCAAACTTCCCCCCACCACCACCACCAAATCACTAAACTTCACCATATTTCCCAAATACTAACATGATGTCTATGTGAATTGCCATCATCATAATCATGACTGAGACTGAGGTTTATAACTTAAGTAACATTATGCAAGCGCTGAAATGAATGCGATTCTAAGGCCCGCCCGGTTTAAAAGCAGACAGGTGAGGTTATTTCCATAGAAACTAGACGGGAGAGATGTCAAAATAAAGCAAGCGTATTGGCTGTTGGACCAGAAGATCGCGGGGAAGACCTGGATGAGACTCGCACCAATCAGCTTTTGAGTATACTCAGCAGTAGATGGAAGACGGCTGTCAATGATAATGATTGGTTGTTGGAGAAAAGTCTCCAACTCTTTCCTTTGGTGAAAACCGGCTAACAGCAGAACTTCTGAACTTATCTTCACAGTGACAACAGTTAGGGGGTGTACAGACCGCCATAACGGAACATAAAGCGTTTTTATATGATAGCTTTATTATTTTATTAAAATGTAAATGGTTGACAAGTGATGTTTGTGTGACGGCTCGCCCCGGGCGTAAGAGAGTTATGAACGCTCCATTTGAATATAACACGAACAAATTGTATGTGAAGGTAGTTTTGTGTAGTCTGGAATGAGGTCGAGAGTTGTGAATGGGCTTTCCATTTTTTTTTTATAAGTAATTGCTGTTTTTTTTAAAGTAGTTGTGAGGTTTTTCCATCAGAAATTTCTCAGTAATAGCCCGGAGTTAGGTTTTGTGCCTGGTTGATGGCAATCGGCTCGCTCCCTATTAAATGGAACTGAAACATTGAAATGTGGGTGTACTTTATGTACACCTCTTTTTCTTCTTTCACGAATGGCACGAATCAGAAATGAGGACATCCGCAAGAGAACCAAGGTTACCGACGTAGCCCGAAGAATTGCCAAACTTAAGTGGCAGTGGGCAGGGCACATTGCTCGCAGAACGGATGGCCGATGGGGCCGAAAAGTTCTGGAGTGGCGACCGCGAACCGGAAGACGTTGCGTTGGAAGGCCTCCCACTAGGTGGACCGATGACCTGGTGAAGGTTGCGGGAATCCGCTGGATGCGAGTCGCACGGGACCGGTCAATGTGGCGACACTTGGGGAAGGCCTATGTCCAGCAGTGGACGTCTATCGGCTGAAATGATGATGATGATGAATGGCAAGCTACAGTATTGCCGAGTGTCCAAGGGTATATTTTATGTTAAAACAAGAAATTTTCACACGGACGAAGTCGACTGTAGAAATGATTAATCTTGTATCTAAGCTAATAATGTTCGAAGGTATCTAGATTTACGTTACTGATGGTGTCGCTTGAAACGTGTTTATAGGCCTTAACTAATCTATAACTTAATTCGAAAACTGATTAAAGGAAAAAGCATGAAGAAATCCTTTTGATTTCCTACGTGATGAGAGCAATAAGCCTGGCGTTTCTAAATGAACGCCTTTCTTTGATTTAATTTACGATACGTTTGATTGAAAGCACTTTCTCAAATGCGACAACTGTAAAGGCGAGAATTTATTAAGGTTTAACATTACTTGAAGATAATAAGAAGCTCTACAGATAATTGTAAACATGAACGTTTTATTCCATTCATTTATTTATGCTCAACAGAATTGGATGAAATGAGAATCTCTCAATCGATTTCGTAGCCAAGTAGGCCGCTGCAAATACTTTTACGAAGTGGGGATTTACTGGCCCATCCAACACCCAGTGCGAGTGCAGCGCTTCTGATTAGATCATGTCCCACTTGCTGGGTGTCCAAGTGTCCGTTCACTTGCACGTTTGAAGACCTGAATACATGAGACCTAAAGAATAAATAGGAGCAATGGTCGACCAGTGGTGACAGCCGCGATTTACGAGTTGTAGGTCGTAGGGCCGAACACAGACCGCCGCTTTACTTTGTGTAAATTATTTCATCACCACTGCTGATGGTGAAGAAAAAACATCGTGAGGAAACCGGCATGTCTTAGAACCAAAAACTTGAAGACATGTGACATCTACTAACCCGCACTGGGTACCGCGTTGTGGATTACGGCCCACTCCTTTTCATCGAGAGGAGGCCCGTATCCTAGCAGTGCAAGCAGCCTTCAAGAATTTAACTATCAAATGCAAAAAGATTTATTCAAATCCGACTCGTAGTTCCTGAGATTAGCGCGTTCAAATAAACGAACAAACAAATTCTTCAGGTTTATTATTAGTGTTAGGAAAGATAATAAAATTTTCAGTAAAATAGTATCAAAACCATATTTATTTCCAATTCGACCCATGCTGAGTTACAAACAAAAATATAGAGAAACAAAAAACATCATGTCATCAGGTTCAATACATTAGATTTGAATTATACTCTTCGAATTATTCCATGGTGATTCGAAGTGGAATTCAAAGTGGAACAATTGTGTTGTTTGTTATGATAGTCTTGTCTATGGGGCATAAGGGCGAGCCATAACCATCGATTTATTGCTATAGTGTTAGTTGATGATCTGTGACGTGTTTTGACCAAACTAGAACTAATTGAAACGAGTCACGTTCTGACTTACGAGTTACGAGCCGCGACTTACGAGTTGTAAGGTTCGAACCCAGACAGGCGCTTTACTTTGTGTCAATTATTTCATCACTACTGCTCTCAAAACGGTGAAGGAACACATCGTGAGGAAACCGGCATGTCGTAGAACCAAAAATTCGAAGACGTGTCACATCTACCAACCCGCACTGTGCCCGCGTGGTAGATTATAGCCCACTCCCTCTCGAAGATAGGAGGCCTGTGTCCCAGCAGTGGGAACATTATAGGCTGATTATGACGTTCTGATATTGATGATTTATTTCTTATCTGTAACTAAAGTAATTGGCCGGTTGTCGTTTTACATTAAAGTGAAATAAATAAATACTGAAGTGTAGAGGTTTCACTATCATTAATGAAAATCTTATAAAGATAGTGAACCTTTACCGGTTTGGTATGGTACAGACGCCAGCACATCAAGCTACTACAATCTGTCAAAATTATTTAATAGATTTTCAACTTTATCGCTAAAGAATTAAGGTTCAATGTTGATTGGGAAAATTTGACAGTTTCGGGTAGCTTGACCTGCTGGCGTCTGTACTTACCTGTTTCTAGAATTCCATAAAATAAGTCTGTCTATTATACCGAATTATTTTTTATAGAATCATGTACATTGGTCATTACATGAATACACAGGAATGCATCTCACAAACTTAAATTACTTCAGTCATAACAATTTCCAAACATTTATCAAATATGCGCGGAACCTAGCACCACCCAATCGAAGATGAACCAAACTATCTGAAGGCCAATTCCCGTAATTAAAAACATTGAAAGTCTCGTCGCAATCTCATCTTAGCTTAAAAAAAAGTCAAAAATGTAGGGACTGTAGAGGTATGTTTGACAGATTAAGACTAAAATTAGACTGTGAACGTTCTTAATATTACGAGAATTACCCCTTTGGGGTGTTCAAAAAGGTGCATCTTAAAAACAAAACAAAAATAATAAGTAACTACTTACCTACATGAATATCTACTTCCCTATTTCACTACATTCTAAGATACAAAGGACTGCAAAGATTTTTTAAATAAATCACCTTTTTAAAAAATCTTCAGAGCAAAGTTATCGATCTATACGACCAACATACCGACATGAATTATGCCTAAGATCAAAAACCGCCCCTAAGTACAAGAGCATACTTTGCATGGCTCCGAAAATTTTTAATAAGCTACCAAATGACATAAAAGATCTAAACTTGACTCAATTTAAACGCACCCTAAATAATTTTTTAATAGACAAATGCTACTATACCATTGACGAATTTCTTGCTGTCAAAATTTCTTGTGACATCCTGTTTTTATGATTTATAATGTAATATTCCTATCTGAAAACTTTTAAATTATTTGGATTGGAATATAATGTTTTATTTAATTTCTAATATTGTTAAATTAATAGTGTATAAAGGGTAGATTTTTGAGTGTCTATAAAATATCTGTAAGACCTGTTATATCACCAAAACTCGCACTAATAAATACTTTGACTTTGACTTTGCATTCTCTCTTCAATTCTCATTCAACGTTTTCAATACAAACCCGACTCGAACTTGGCGGTACGTATCTAGCCCAAGATTTATGTCTCGCCAATGAACTGCCTTTGATATATCGCTCACGTTTATCCCTTATGGGGTAAACAGAGCCCCAGGCGATATTAATATTGTGAAGGCGTTTAGCAGGTTGATCAAAGGTTGAAATAGTGTGCACTGACAGGTGGCTAAGCGCCCGCCTATGATGCAATAATAACTTTGTGAACTTCGGGCGACAGCTTGAACTTTGCATAGGTAATGATTATGTCAAATAATTATTTATCTTGAATTGCACTTGGTTGAGGGGCTTGTGCCCGACTGAACGACCAGAACGACTGCCAAAGATTCCACGAATAAATAGTTAATCGTGGATTTTTTTATTCGTGGATCTTTGGCAGTCGTTCTGGTCGTCAGAAGCCCGAAAGTCTGACAACCAGTCTTACTAAGGGGTATCGTGTTACCCAGTAACTAGGTTGTGGAGGTCAGATAGGCAGTCGCTTCAAGTAAAATACTGGCATTCAGCTGCATCTGGTTAGACTGGAAGCCGACCCCAATATAGTTGGGAAAAGGCTAGGCAGATGATGAGTTGCACTTGGTTATATTTGAATTCGATCCCAACATATGTTTTTGGGAAATAACAATCATTGTTACGAATTCTTGGCATTGGTTTTTTACAAGATCATGCTAGCCAACAGGCTAGATATTTAGAATTTCCATACTGCACAAGGTCAGTAGTTTCTTCGTCTAGTTTTTAAACCATTTTTTACGCTGCACGCACCTATCTCACACCTAAATTAATCACAATGTATCTACTTCAAAGGTTTCTTAATAACATTTTTTCCACCGCCAAAAATTACAGGCTAAACACGTTAACCTCATAGATAATACAAATTAAGTAATTAAGATAGTCTAGCACCGTAAGTTTGGTCCATTTAGCGAACATTTCAAGAGCTGTGTGGTCCCCCGCCCACAATCCAGCCGTCAGATGCTGATGATTTAGGGGGTACCGCGAAAGCCTTGATTAGCAGTTCGTGTGGCCAACTAATTAGCAAACGAATTGATTGGATACAACAAAGACGGAGCAAGGTTTCTCTACAATTTCTAAAGGTATAAATTTTGTTAAGAGGAAGCGGATGACTTGACGTAGAATTACCGTATTGTTCCGTTTTACTGGAATAGTAGATTAAATATTGCTGCCGGCGATGAGGTAGTAGTTGACAGATAAGATTTAAATATTATGGTGATGAATGTAGAAGTTGAACGAAAGGAAGAAAAAGTACCCACGCTATATGAAACTGTAGTAGGACATAATGTCACTGAACTAGACATTCAATCAGACACAACAGTCCATTATAGAATACGTGATTTTCTAAACGTCTTCCCTAATTTATTTTATGTCTCTACTATCGTATCGTTCTAGAAAAGCATCGGAGATAAACATAATGATTAGGCATCAACCAGTATATTGCAGCCAAGATAGCATTGTCCCCATAAAAATCGAATCGACTTGCCAAAGGATAATGAGGGCGCCAAAATAAAACAATCAGTCTCAATTATTTTGTTTTACAATCATGTTTAACACTGCAATCATCCCTGATTGCAAATCATACGTTTATACGTTATGTTCCCTTTTACTTACTACTGTTTTTACTTCCTTAATTACGAAAGAGATAGCAATAGGATGTAGTCTACCCTCTCTTACGCACACCTGATTTTAATTTCACGGTGTTCCAATGTTTTTTCTCTGATGTTTCAAAGAATCGGGCCGTTTGCTCCGAGCTATACAAAGAAGATTCTAAGAATAAATTATTCGCATAAAATTAAATATTAAGCTAAGTAACGAATTTTGGCAAGATTTGAATATGAAACGGAGGAAAACAATAGGATTTAGATTAACAATAGTCTGTGTAGCGAAGGATAGAATGACAATTTGAGGCTAAAATTGGAAACAAAATTTGATACAGAAGACTCCTTCGACACTTATGTTGATACGACTAGATATAGTGGGTGTATTATTCTGGCTCATAAAATCAATGCTCATATATATGAAAGTCTATGAATAACACCGTATACTACATCAATTCGAACAAGTAATGAAATACACAAAGGAAAGTGACAAATGTGTGTTCTGACTTCTGATGAAGTTGTTCGTCACACTTCAACATTCAATTACTAACTTTTTTTAATAATCAGCGTACGAAAGCAGACGATGGACATAGAAATGTGTCTGCACACAGATATGGGAAAAGTTAACAAAAGTTCTGCTGATTATTCACTGAACAAACAGAAAAAAAGCAATTTGAACGATATCTTCTTGATGATAATGGAAATCAATAAAAAAACTTATTTAGTGCTTTCCTATTAGAAAGCACTAAAGAAGTTTTTTTATTGATTTTGTCACGTTCGTCGCCGAGATGGGCGAGTCTCACATGGAAGCAATTGTTACCGAAGATAATGGCATAATTTAGGAAGTTACCTACTCAGAAGTGAATGGTAGCTTGTCGGTTGACAAAAATGGAAGAAGAAAACGTGTTGCGCCGACCCTAAGTTACATGGGACAAGGCCAGGAAGATGATGACTTAATCTGAAAGATAAGCCATCTTTCAAATTAAGTTACCTCCTAAACTATTCCACAGCATCAAAAGTATACTGAAAGCATCATGCTGATTCATGATGCAATCACAAATAACCTTGACAAGCATGGTCAAGGCCTAACTCTACACTCATTCACAGCAGGGGTAGTCATCAAAGTGATCATATCCTTCTTCAAACGATGATGATAACATAACATACCTATTTTCAATTCAAATCGGGTCAAGTGTAATACCCAGTAACCTTTTACGATATACCACGTCATACTATACAAACATTGAATCGGCCTTCAAAGGAGTTCAATAAAAATTTGGCATGCTGTAAATTTCAATCAATTCATACATTACTTCGCTGTTATTTAACAGTGTCAATGCAAATTAGAAGCAAGAGAGCAATGAACTCCTCAATTATATTTATTTGATAGCTATTGTAATATGGCGTCATAAGGTCGTAATGAACGATGAGAGTTTTATGATTTGAAGTAATAGAAGAAGATAACGTTAGTAACATTTGCATAATAAAACTGGTTGAAATCACAATCCTGCAATAACAATCAATAAAATAGCTGCTCATGCTCTTGAAAGAAAAACCTTGTGTATCTCATCAGTAGTAATAAACTACCAATATTAACAATAAATAAAACCTTTATCAACATCAGTTTTAATATCCATAAAATTAAACTCAAAATAAGCAAAGGTATTAAAAATATTGATAGCTGTAGCAGCTTTGGTGATGGTAATTTTAAACAAATGGCTACACAAATCAAACTGCTCCAAATGCCACCCAAAAAGAATTTATTGGAACAAATTGATTATAAATATACGACCTTCGAAATCATACACGTATTCTCAGTTTGTAAGTTATTTCCTCAGCTCTCATTAACAAACGCTGTACTGCCTCGAGCAAAACACATCAAACGAATTTGCTCATTATATCGTTTTTTTTTGTTATCGACTCCAACATCTCATATCATCGATATGGTTCAATAGCCATTGACATGTGCGCAAAAAAAATATTACACATAAGAGCATTGATAGCCATTTGCGATTAGAACAATAGCTTTTTATTAGGCATAGATTTCTGAGAAGCTTTCAAAGGCTCGACGAATAATGACTTCAAATTGATTTGTCATGTCTATTTATAATCCTCATAAACTGTCTACAGACGTAATGATGAAATAAACATTTTTTGTGATCCTTAAACGGTAGCTAATAGCTGATACAACAGTATAATAATAGAAAACTGGGAGGCACAGACAATCACGTCGATTGACGAAAATGATGGCAATTTAAACAATGAGATGGCTTTACGAGGGGCAGCAAAAAATCTCGAAGCGAGACTGTAACTATCAATTTTCACTGATAAAGTCATCAAGCAAACTAAAATACAAGTTTGAACTCATCGTCGCCGCAGTGATTATGTTAAAACGCCGCACTGAACAAACAACGGATAATGAAGTGGCTCACAAAAAACACGATAATGATATAGTAGGACCACCGGTAATTTCTGTAGAAGCCCATTGACTTAATGGCTGAATTAACATAATATCTCTGTTCTACCATTAAATTCATCCACGCGATTTAATTTCGCCTTGTTTTTATTTTTTGCTGAATCCCAAATATTAGCAAAGGCTGTGTTTAGCCGACGAATGCTAATATTTGTGGAGGTAAGTCTCGATGTTATTAGGAATCCAATTAACATGTTTAATAACAATGATTTTGTTAAAAGGACATTAAAAACACAATCTTGAATTTATATCGATATGTGCATGTAGGTAGACAAGCAGTTAGGGTTAAACGCAGCATTACAGAAACTTCTTAGTTGTTAGCGTTCAGAATATAACAAGGGAAGTGCTCCAATTCCGTTCATGTACGCGAGAATTTAAATACTTTAGTCCATAAATCCAATTACTGTGACCGAAAGCGGTATAGGAAACATTCAATGCAATGCGAACGAGCCCCTAAGCGATTCAACAGATCTACTTAAATCTCCATCCACTTATAAGAAGACAGATGTTGTAAATATCATGCTCATGCAATTTTAATGACCGATTATTCAAATCCATTACAAAAGCTAAATTATGGGCTCCAATTAAATCAATTAACATAACCAAATGAGTGGGAGGATCATTTGCAAAAATACATTAGTTAGAGACCGATGCGTTGACGTCTAATAAGATAGGATGCAAACCTGTAGTAACGGACAAGTAGTTTCTGACGAACTAATTATTTTATCTGGTCCGTACATAGATGTGTTTGCAGCCAATTAAATTGTTACAGCAGCTTTAAGTCTAGGACGTAAGTTTGGAAATGAAGTGTTGATTGCCAATGATGAGACTAGTACGAATGTTGGTAGAGTAACGTTGGGATTAGTAATCATAAGAATGACGTGTGTATCGGCTAATGAATTATCACGTATACCCGACGCTGTGGTATCGAGAATATGTTAACATGCTGTGGTTATTCAAGTATGCGGTCTAGTTGCGTCATTGTGGGAAATAAATATGACACTCAAGACAAAAGCTTACGATGAGAGAAATCGTATAGATTAATAATTTTGACAGGAAATCAGGGGAGATGATGTAACGACCCGTCGACGGTGCCGTCTCATTGACTTTTTAATAAGCTGAGATTAAGTTGGAACAGGGCAAAACAACAAACGGTGACACGTGTTGGGGCATCGAAATAATTACTCTAGTACAAAGAAGTGCATCTTTGTATCCGTGTTTGAGCCATAAAAAGATTGATGATTTGAGAAATTAGAAGGTGCACACATAAAACTAAAAATATTTCCATGCCAACAAAGCCAAAAGTTAATAAAAAGGGCTATAACATTTGGTGTGGTGTAAACATCGGCAATTATTATAGCTATCTCTGTCCCTACCCAGTCACTTCGCATGGTAAATGAGAAAACACATAGAGATCACAATCAGGAGAGTGGACACCAACTTTCCATCGTGTCATTAAATGTTACGACTCAGATAGTTTCATTACCTTTACCTCGTAAACTATCAAACGAGCCAAAACTAATTCTGTACACTGTATTTATAATTAACTCCATAATCTACATGAATCTTTAACTTTCCCTTGAGATATACAAACATTGATTTATAAACGAACAAGATCAGAGAGCTCAAAGGACCATCAAACATTCAATAGCTATAAACTCTTCCTCCTCTGCTATCAATAATTCATCCAGCCAATTTTCAGGGCGTTCAACACCTTATTGTCTACGCACCCTATATTAATTAAAACCATTCTCCCTTCAAAGGATTGACGCTGTCTTTGTTTGTCGATTTGAAGATCTTTTCTAAGTTCCATTGTGAGGGGCTACCGATTCTCATAAATAAATTAGACATTGTCGCCGCTCTTTTTAGTCGTGAGACGGGACGCATCGGGAATGTCGACGTCGATTTACTAATTCATTTCGGCAACTCGGCCCTTTAGTGTTTGCGATTCGATTCCGATGTGACTGAGTCGTGAGAAAGCCGTGGGTTCCTTGTCAGGTTAGCTTTACTTTGTGTAAGTAAAATGGAAGTCTGGTGAAAAATGCTTTTTATTTAAAAACAGGCTTTTTCCATGTCATTGATATAATATAAATAAAACTAGATTTGAATAAGCATCCATCAAATCCAAAAGTGGGTTAAGACAATCCAGGGTTATAAAACTGCATAGTATGTTTATTATATCATCATCTGCTTAGCCTTTTCCCAACTTATGTTGGGGTCGGCTTCCAGTCTAACTGGATGCAGCTGAATGCCCGTATTTTACATGAAGCGACTGCTTATCTGACCTCCACTTATTGAGTAATACGATACCCCTTGGTACGACTGGTTGTCAGACTTTCAGGCTTCTGACGACCCGTAACGACTGTCAAAGATCTACGAATGACAGCCGGGACAAATGGCTTAACGTGCTTTCCGAGGTACGGAGGGGTATGTAAAGATGGTCACCCATCCACGGACCAACCGCGGCAAGCGTACCTAGCTTAAACTGATCGATCGAACCGTGCGGCTGTTATTTCTTAGCCACACAGCACAAGCTCCTTAGTATGTTTATTATATTTTCAGTAGATTTAATTTTCTATATGACCGATTATAAAATGTGACAAAATAAATCGCGAGCTATAATGGCTCCCACATCTAACGGTATCTCGTTTTCTGTGCCTATATTTAAGTACTAGCGCAGTGGACCGAAGCTAAGATATTTTTTGTTGTTTCTCCCGAGCCTGGTTTCTGAGCCAATTTTAACACTTCCAACACCCAGTAGCCTAAATAGCGACTAAGAGTTTATTTGATGCTTTATTTATATGTATTTTATCATCAACTATAAAATTGTTTTCTGCTTTCGAACTACATTTTTAATATTTATTGATATTTAGAAGATCAGTCATCATCATCAATCAAACATCTATATTCAAACAAAACCTTAACATTTCAGTTTCAAAAATCCTTTACATTAAAACACTGGATTATATTTGGTTGAGACATACAATATTGTTTGCTGAACCAGTTAACGGCCATGTCACTCTCGTTTATCTTCAAACATTATAAACTAAGATTTGTTTTTGTCTCAACCTTCAAATTGGCTCTCAAGCCAATAGTCCCTAAGTCATTGTAATGTTCCACTTCAAATTGCAACAATGATGAGCATTCAATCCCCAAAGTTCAAGGAGGGTCATAATAGCATGATTGTGCGATCAACATACGTGGGATTTGTCGCCCTTTGTAGTACACCGCATTGTAAAATTGTTTTATAGCTTCTGATATTAAAATTGCTGTCTAATTTGGGAGCGTCCGTGTTTTGAACGGATACAAAAAGATCTTCGTTCGACATGTTGTGACATTCCAACGATACCCTATTGTGCTTAGAGAATATGGAACGATTATCTGATCTAGGGAGCCGAGGCCAAGGTCCATACATTTTGATACAACTCAAAGAATTGTAAATACGTTTTGTACATGTTTTGTAACTCTTTATTGGTGATGTTTTATTATGTCTTTCTTGATGATGTAACTGTAACAGAATTTTGGACAAGTAAAAAAATGGATTCCTTTTTTTACTACCTTTGATGTCAACATCAATTCGGACGTTTACTTAGTTTCTTAATAGATACCTTAACCGGTCCATTTGCATACTCCCATTCTATCAGCGAAAGGTATTTGGTTTTAAGTGAATTCTTTTCATCCAGCGCCCACTGAACCCGAGTTGACGGCTGTGCGAGTCTCATTTTATTTTATTTGTTTAAATAATAAGACACTTCATTTATTTAAAGGGCTCTTACTAGAGTTGTATTCATGTAATCGATATGAATAAATCTGTTTTATTGATATAACAACATCTCCGAAACTTTATTAAATCTTTTGATCCGAACTTTGCTAAGTTCCAAATAATCTCACAATATCATTTTCTTTATGATTGATCGGATCTGGCCACAAACTATAACCACTATTGTTCTGCCACAAAACGTCATAAACAGAGAACCCCTCATCAAAAGGGCTGATACAAAGCCAACAGCAGCAACAAGTTCATCTGGGTCCTTAGAGCCGCAAGAACAGTTCATGTTCCTACATGGCAAAACATGGGTTTTGTCTCGCTGTCAAAGACATGGCGATCGATCAAAAACGCCCGTCTGTCACGGGCCAATGATTGAGGGCGACAGTGTGTTCCCATGCGCGGGCACATCTGCCGAATTTGGCGCGATGCAACCTGTCAAAATTCGTGTTCCACCGCGAATGCATTCCGTTTGTAGTCTGCTTGACTTTTTCCCACAACAATTAGGAGAACTACGCTTTTCTCAATTTTTTCAACTGAATTTTTATCCAATTTTGTCATCTAACGTCTTGGTTTTTAATCAAAGATTAAGGAAAGGTTTATGATGTGAATTCATCGGAACTCATACTGGGTAATTGTTTGTGGGCGGGATAATTGTTCAGCTGTGTTCAGAGGCTTTTGTTTATTCCATTATTTTTTTTAGGTTTTATTGCCTTTTTTTAGTAACAACAGCCGTCTTCCTTTCAATTAAAAACGAAACCAGCCCAAAAAACCATTTTGCCTTCGTTTATGAGTTCACACAGCTCCACTGCCAATTTCCAAATGAACTTAACGTCGTTTCGGACATGATTTGTGACGACAACAGTACAATGGTCCTCCTTGTTATTAAAAAGGTATGCTTTTTATTGTGTTCGCTTCGAGACGCAGTAAATGTCACCTTTGGACGTCACTTGATATTCCCCGATGAGTTTTTGGGTGTTGCAACTGACAGTTGTTGTCTTATTCATGTCTATTGTGACTGCCTGTTTGTTGTTTTGGTGTATTTTGATCGATGTCGGGGTTATCATTAAACCTAAGTTATTTAAAAAATTATGTCATTTTTTTCCTAATATTCATTTAATCGATTTTATTCTTGGAACCTCCTAACCTAGAGCGTTTTCCCTGTTTGTACACAATTACCAGTAAACCATACCAATTCTAATTAACTGGAAACTTTCAAATCTAAACAGGGATGTTGATTTTAAGGAAAACCTAATAATAGGATGTCGCATTCATAAAATACCGATGAAATTTATATGTTAGCAGTCTATAATATAAAATCCACAATCGGATCATTTTACTAATTGGTCAATCCATCCGCAAACTTCAAAACGACTCTAAAATGCAAACTCTTTTCAAGAAAAGAGTTTGCATTTTAGAGCCGTTCGCCGTTCGTCGCTCATAATAACAGGTGAACCTCGATCTAAAAATTATAAAATAGATACGAACTATATTAAAATGGTCTCACACGGGGGTCCTGTTCGGGAAGACATGACAGATGGGCGCGTGACCGTCCGTCGCGGTGCGCCCGCGCCGCCATTGTTTCACTCTCGACGGGCACTGCGCATGCGCGAGGATTTAATACGACACAAATGTATATGGGTGCGCTGATAGTAATGTTGGAAAAAATATCACTTTCGATTGCTTGGGGATCGTTGCCCATCTCCTTATAATTATGATCGGTACCTTTAATGTATTAATTGTAAAGGGATATTTTTGAATCGAAGCTCGTTTAGCTTCTTTTGCATTGTGATTTATTTTGATTTCGTACCTCGTGCGTGCGTACGTGGCTTAAATATTTTTATAGTTAACGCCAAAACATGGCTTCCCTTTAAAAGATACACGATTAAATTCTTACTTATTAATACACTAACAGCTTATAAAAATAATGAACTGTATCGATCTATATTCAGAAATTCTGCAACAATAGAAGCTGTAAAAAAACAACGACCAAACTTCGTGACATTCGGTTCGAGTCGGAAGATAATTTAGAGAATATTTTGTCGGAACAGAGGACCCCTTTGCTAATACACGTCTATTCTGATTGATGGATGGCTTCAGCTTGCTTCTTATAGTTGTACCCTAGAGGTATCTTGTAGAGATACTTTTTTGAATTTTGACCTACATGTACTTCACTTTGACTTATTTGTAAATCACCTGCAGCAACTTAATTTTTATTTTTCCGTTAGCCTATACTGTCCCACAGCTGGGCAAAGGCCTCCCCCATAATCCTTGTGCTGTGCCTTCTCGGTCCATCGGTTAGGAACGGGTCCAAATCGTCACGCCAGCGTTTCTTAGGCCTGCCCGGGGCAACTATAAATAATATAATATTCTATTGCTTTCAGAAGTATTTATCAACAAGCGATAATGAAAACATAGAAGGAAAAGCATGTTTAATTTCTATAGATTATGGCTGTTATGTCATCGCTATATTTACAACCGAGTTAATCAATGTTTAAGGAAGTGTGGGCTGATTTATTAATATCACAGTACGTTGGTTAGTTGTAAACGGAAAATATAACATGTTTGCTCTGTTTGGAGGTGAGTTTAGATTATAAATCATTCGTTCATATACATACATGTATTAAAAAGACGATCTTTTTATTTGTGAACACAGATCACTGTATTCCAAAAAATCGAAGACGAATCGAAGGTTGGTGGATGTACGTGACATCCACCAACCCACTGGTCCCGCGTGGTAGGTTAGGTACGGTCCGGTTCCTCTCACAGAGAGGAGGCCTGTGTCCCAGCAGAGGGAACGTTTATAGGCAATTTGCTATGTATCCAACCGAATTGAATACCATTTGTTCATATGCAAAAAATTATGAGCCATATTTAAGTTACCAGAGAAATTAAGTTGTTATGAGTAAATAGAAAAAAAGTAGAAAAGGCTTTTTTTTTTTTTTTTTGTTTTTTTTTTTTTTTGGGATGGGAAATCATCAAATGACCCCTCCCGCTCTGGGTGGAGCGGAAGGGAGTGTCAGACTCTTACTGACTAAAACCCACCCATGTTCCTTCCTTCGCCCTTTATGTTCCGGGGCAGCGGTAACCCTTTCGGACAATCCCGCTGACCCGGCAGGCTTCGGCCCTAAGGGGCCCCTCTGATTATGCTGACATCTCTTTGAGGCGCGCGTGGAACACTTACGCGCCGTCCGGCACGGGCCTGGTCCTGATCGGGTGGTGAGCTACCCATTGCTCTCCGCCCGCAGGCCCGCGCCTACGGTGGCCGGTAGTCGTCGCTCGACTCCCGACGCCCGGGGCGTCACCCGCGGCGGCTGGGACGGGAGGCTCTCTCCCTCATCCGTCCCGCCACCTCCTTCGCTAGCATGACTGCTTCGCAGAAGGAGGCGACTGCCTCCCACTCCCTCTCGCTCCGGACCATGGCTTGCACCAGGTCCGGGCGCGAGAGGCCGCCGCCGCTGCCGATCGCCTCTACGAGGACACGGCGGTGCTCCGCCCAAGCGGGGCAGACCTCCACCGTGTGCTCCACCGTGTCCTCTGGGCGATCCTGGCAATGGTGACACACGGGCGTTTCCTCCCGCCTGATGATGTGCAGGAACCTCCCGAAACTTCCGTGTCCGGTGAGGACCTGCGTCAGGCGGTAAGTAGAAAAGGCTTAGAGAGCAAAATAATGTTTTTTATGAAACTCTGTATTTTTCCAAATTAAGAGTTGTTGAAAGGTACAAATGAGTTTCATTTAACATCAAGAATATACGCTATGCTATATAGCGCAATGTCTTATTGATTCCTATGTCCAGCAGTGCACATTTACGAACTATTCAAAATACACGTTAGATATTTTAAACAGCCACCATTCGCGTCTAAACACTAAGCTGACTCATTAACTAACTGTCTTCTATTTATTTATTTCAGGCGACGCAGGCCCATAGATAAATACCTTAACCTAAACATACAATTAAAACTACTTATCCTGTAACAGTCCAGGGTCTAAATTCTCGTCTCCGGCCAATAAATCTGGCGTAGCGTGCACATAAGTCGGCAAAATCAGGGCATTCAGAGGAAGACCGGTTCTGCGGGATGATTTAATTCGATCACTTGGCCAAGTTCAAGCCCATTGGATGAGGCGGTATTATGTCTTGTTATGCGTGGCATTCTTAATACTTCATGTTAAGTATGATAAGTTTGTCAGTCTAGGTAATGTTTTTAAAAGCTTCGCTAAGTAGCATAACTTTTTTCATGGTCAGTTTTTTCCATTTTGAAGGACCATTTTATGCGTTTGGTATCGCAGTTTTATGGGCACGGGGTAGGTTCGGAAGCTTTCTACTTATACTGCTTCAAGGATCTTTTGGTGCTCGAGTGACGTTAGCAGGGTGGCGCCGTTGGTCAACATTTAGTGTGTGTAGTTATGTTTTGTCAAATATATTGAAAAAACATGATGGCAGAGTTAGTTCCATTTTATGCCACGCGCCAAAAGGTCCTTGCACAGCTATACGCACGTTTAGAAAGAAATAAAAGAAAGAAGAATTGTTTATTCTTGGCGGCTTGTTTCTCAACATTATTAAGGACTTACGCACAAACGTGATCGTCTATTGACGCAGTAGGGCGAATCTAACTATATAAATCGCTCTGTTTTCAAATATCTAATTTATATTTGTAATTGCGTTTTCATATATATCTGTGTTAATACTCCGTAATAATACCTGATACCGTTTGTTCCTGTTCATCCCGTTAGAAGAATCTACCGTGAAAATGGAGCTAAATAATTAATATAGAAGCGACACGTTGATAGCTCTGCTTGTCGGCTTGTTTGGAGGACCGTGGTAATCGCATAAGTCCTTGTTATATAACAGTTATGAGGATTGACTGGAGAAAATCGGCATTTAACTAGTGAGTAGGAAGATACACTATGATATAGTAATATAAGTTCATACTACCCTATTGAATGACATTATATCATGGAATCACGACAAATAGACACAACTTAAGGAGTCGCATTGCTGATCCTAACGATTAACATTCTCTAAAGTCATATTTGTTACGGTCGCGAATCATATTATAATGAACATACAACCTGACACTGACCTGCAAATTCCAAAAAACGAGAAAATTGAATTTGAATTTCGCGGGCTACTTAATGATTCAACGGATATCATCGAAATAACGTCCAACCATCTTTCTTTTGCCAAAAATAATATTTGCTTTGAACAAAAAAGAGCAACTTGAATGTGTATTTGAAGTAGGTAGTTTAAATCCACTAAACTGATACACCTTTTCTTCCATCCACAATCTTTGGTCTTTTGTGGTATTGACGCCTTAAAATAATTTATAAGCAGTCAGAGCAGGATAACACTGATAGGAAACCTGCATCACTATAGGAGCATAGTGATTTATGCCACGTATATCGATCCTATCGACCAATACATCATTTGTACGGCCGTATTGTCAAGCTCTAGTTTTTGGTCTTTTTTTACGCTATCAGGCATGAGAACGTGTGGAGATGTTGGCTCGTAATAGTCTATTATATCTGGGAAGTTGTATAGAGAAGGGTAAGTTTAACAATTTGGTGTTAGAGTGTCTTTAGGATTGGAAGTTTGTTCCTACTTTTGGTCAAATCTTCTTACTTTAACGTCTCCTCGTTGTCGTACTGGGTCTCTTTAGATATACATATACTACTAGT
Organism: Apamea monoglypha; assembly: GCA_911387795.2. Lineage (NCBI taxonomy): Eukaryota > Metazoa > Arthropoda > Insecta > Lepidoptera > Noctuidae > Apamea > Apamea monoglypha. The sequence continues at coordinate 13,307,885 of OU426936.1, forward strand.
TTCTGAGGGAGAGGCAGTGCACCTGTATCTACGCCCACACTTGTGCACTACATACAATATCTCCCGCGCCGAAGGCTGGTCTCCATTTTTTATACTATTTTATACTAGTTTCTACCCGACACTTTATACTAGTTTCTATAACATATCCTATGGCACTCGGTAATAGTGTAGCTTTCTATGAGCGAAATAATTTTGTAATTTGGTCAATATTTCCAGAGATTACCTCTAACAAACAAATCATTTTACCTCTTTATAATATTAGTTTAGATACCAAAAATGTTCTCTAGTTCTTTATTACTGTCAGTATTTATTTCTTGCAATTTCAGTACAACATTTATTGTCTCCTATAAAACTACTCTCTCTCTCACTCGTGTGTTGAGCCAACCGTTGGATTCACCTCCTTTCATCGTATAAATACTTAGACCTGCCTAGTGTCACTATTTAGTATAAAATTTCAGTTCATAAAATTGCGTTGTTGCACTTACCACTGTCCATAATGTTTACTGATGCTACACGTGTTTGTTTGTGCTATTCAAAATTCAGCTTACCTGTAACAGAATAAAAAATGTTTTTTCTTTAATTTCAATAAGAGTAAACGATATAATGAAACCTGTATCAAATTCAATTCGTTAACCTTATGTGGGCGATATTATAATCTTGATGAATATCGTCATATAAGGCAACATAGCAACTTCTGAACAAAAATATTAAAAATTGTCGAAGTTATAACATTCTGATTGTCAAAATGATGTGCACAGCCCACGTGTATAATTAAAGATTGATTATTTAATAAATGGCTTTTATTAATTATTATTTGCTGGCGCAGAAGCGTGGGGGTTGGCACAGGAAATGAGACCTATCAGCTGCAGTGTATGAAGTCGGGCTGTGGATGATGATTTAATTAATAATAAAAAAAACAATTAATCAAGATTGTGGCATTCCCAAATAGACTCAAGAAATAATACCCCGAATCTATCACTATTAATCCAGTCATATTAGGGGTTTCACTGCGGAATGAGAGATAACGGAAATGGCTGGCTCGTATACACCTTCATTTTGGCGTTCTAAAAGTTGTCTCAAAAGTTTCATAAAATCTGCGTCGTAGGTAAGTTATTCAATGTCAAAGGTCACAAACATCGGTTTTTCGCTATTATCTAGGTTTCTGTAGCTCCAATGATAAGTGATAACATTGTATCAAGATACTTGACCAAAAGAAAAACAATAAAATGCGTAAACATAAAAAAAAAACCTTGGATCTTTTGACACAATTGTATTGAACGTATTCAACACGAGCGGCGCTGCGGGAAAAACCTAGTTATCTATAAGAGCAGCGTTTAAGCATGTGTTTAAGCATGTGTTTAACTGTCTCGCTCACATTACCTCCGAGACAGAACTAACTGTATGCAAATTGAATCACGATTATATCAGATTGTTTAGCGTGAAACACTTACAACGGACAATGACGGGCGGTGTTTCACGGATTAAACTCCCTTGAGGTCTCGACTAAAGGAATTATAGTAATTAGGTGTCTGTGTATGTTATTATGTAGGTATCAAAGTACGAGGTGATAGTCTTCTGTTTTTGTCAACAGATTTATTTGATGGTGAGTTGGTAGGGATTGTCAGATCTTCAGACAAAGAGGTAGGAACGAACAAAGGTAGGAACAGGTATTTGTAGCAAGTTACATTGGTTTTCAAAATGAAGAAGCAAGATTAATTAGTGGACCTGAATAAGAATACCTGGAAGAATCTAGGAGAGTTTGCCAAGAAGTGGACAAGTATCGGTCAATTGAAAAAAAATACCAATATTCTATGTTTACCTATTAGTTATGACTTAAAAAGAAGCATATATCTCAAAAAAACAACAGACGATAAAATAGTAAATATATTGATTATATATATATTGATATAATAGTAAATATATTGATTGCAAAGGTCATCTCATCATCATCTGTCCAGCCTTTTCCCGACTATGTTGGGGCTGGCTTCCAGTCTCACCGAATACAACTGAATATAATGATCGATCGACCAGTGCGGTTGTCATTACTTAGCCACAAGCCAAAGCAAAGGTCATCTATCATTATTTATTGCATAAACAAGCTAAGAATAACCTAAGACCTAATAAAATAAATACACATTTGCAGATATGCAGTATATTCCAAAAAGAACAAACGACGGGAACAAATCTCTAGTCTCTACCGATAAGGACAAAGAAAGGGATCACTACAAAAAAGATCTAGATCGACTAGCTGCATAGGCTCCCGAGATTGCAGCCGTATGATAGGATATGCTTCTATTACTAAAGGCTCGTCTACGAGAGCACTAGTATTTACATCTACATATTTCATCGATGGCTGAAAATCATTGCAATTGACACTCAATTGGGTTGCATATTAATTTCATACATAATTCAAACTGCAGGAAACCTAACACATAATTCGAAAAAAAAAACAGCCGTACAAAAAACTTTTACTAGTCAATATACTACACCAACATTTTTTTATCGAGCTGTAAAGGGTACCGTTAATAACAAGCTTAGAAACAAGTGTTCTGTATTCCTATTGTTCTCATTTCAGGATTCATCATTATTTGGTTGCTGTCCTAAAATAAAAGTGACTGTTAAATCTCGAAAGACGGGTAGCAACACTTTGATGTTACAATCATGAATCCTGCCTGTCAAACCTGATGATAACTAAGCGCTGTCACTTAAACATCGGAACGCCAGTGACATATTGAGCTTGCAAGTAACTAGGATTAAGAATGACTGATTGCTCTCTCGTCACTTACGAGCTCTCGTCAATGTCTAATTTGTCTCAGTTGACAAGCTAACTAGCTTCTGACAGAGTCTATTAATTTCATTCATTTTTAGACACCGCAAAAAACAATGAAGGATTCGTGTGACGGAATTTCGCAATTAGCAAGTCACCGTCAACACATTACGGGATTCATAGATGTATTGAGGAAAGTTTTCAGTAAGCATACAGCGGATAGTAAGACAATTTCATTTGAGCGTTTCCGTGAATCAATTACATACTGATCAATAAATAAAATTGATTCTACTGGTATAATCTATTACTCACTAGATTCTTAATATGTTTACTAGAAAAGCACTTATTTTAGATTTAGTGGTTGTTTCCATCTGCAGTGGTTAAGCAGCGGGTTTAGTTCAAGTGGCCAGTTATATGTCCACAAGTCAAGGAACTTAATGTCTATACGTGACACTCTACTCGCTACTAAACACTAAACTAATTCAAATCAGTTTTAATGTTATCAGAAAGTTCAGCCATGAAGTATTAGTATAGACAAGCCATTACAAAACACTTTCAAATCTTCTTCAAAGGGCTAATTCTAAAATAAAAGCACAGGTTCATTACCACCGCAAATCTAGTTATGTAAGCTATCATCGGCATCTCCCGCCGACAGTCGACCAACCAATCATATCGTATCTCTGATCTTGATTGAGATTTATTGGTCACAACGTCTCAGTCTTCGTCGGCTTGCTCTATATAAATCAGCCTTTATTCCTTCACAAACTTTATTTTGCGGTTAATCATGGTCAAAATTCTTTCCTACTCTTCCCATGAGATCCCATCTTTGAAAGTTATTTCAATTTTGCCAAGTGTAACTGTTACTTTGTTTACCGGTAATGGAGTCGATCTTTCCGGTTTAGGAACCGAATCTTTGGATGATTTGTTTTGACCATTCGTTAGCGCTTCTTGTCCTTACCTAATTTGTGTGGTCGTTTAACTGCGTGCTACTTTTAAAGGGCGACATTATTCTTCCAAGGTCTTGCGTCTGTGCTGCTTTGGGCATGGCAATTGCTGGCATTATCGAGAGCTTTGTCATCTTTCAATTGAGTATACTTATAGCTACAGACATGCATGTTTTTCGTTTTGATTTTTATTAATACTTATAGTCTAGACTCAAAGCAATAATCTTGGTAGCAACAGTGTGGTCGGTTGATCCAACATGGTACGAGTCCATTACCTAATGCTTGTTTAATACTTTATTGGTTTTCAATAGCAATTAGATGGGAAATCAAGTTTAGTTGGGGATCTACATTAGAACAAACTGATTGGGTTTTGAATACTAACGGTTCTATGGCGTCTTCGTGATTGTATTATGTATGAAGCACTAGCTGCGCCCCGCGGTTGCACCCGCATAAGTTTCGATCCCGTGGGAATATCGGGACAAAAAGTTATCCTATGTGTTAATCCTGGTTATAAACTATATGTGTGTCAAATTTCATCCAAATCCGTTCAGTAGTTTTTGCGTGAAAGAGCAACAAACAAACATCCATCCATCCATCCATCCATCCATACAAACTTTCGCATTTATAATATTAGTAGGAAGTAACCTATTTAGCGATACAGACGTAGTTCTTTTTAAAACTCTATAAAAATAAGAAACGTAAATACGAAATTAATATCTGTTACACCGGTAGACAACGCCCTACAATTAAAAAATTATGTTAAACCCTTAAACACTCCGCTACGTAATGGTCTATTTTCCCATTATTAGCCATAAATTAATTTTCCCATTCATATAAAGATTATCTTTACTGACACAAGAACAGAGTTTATTTTCGTGTGTATAATCTTAGTCCTTTTATGAGGGTAGGTCGTGGTAGTGATTGACGAACAAGATGTTTATCTGTGAACAATGCGTGTGGCTGCGCGGGCGCAGGTCAACGTGTTCTAAATTTGAAGTATCGATGTATGAACTGATTTGACAATGCATATGAATGTGTGAGAACTGTCACACGGTAATATTTTTTAACCAGAAGCGTTCAAATTTCATTTATTTTATGCTTTAACCTATATTCTATAGTTTCAACGAGTTCTTCTGCTTGTTTATAATGTCAAAAGCTTTGATCAGATCTAAAATCTATTATTATTTCAATAAAAACAAAAACGTGCTCAACGTCGGAAGCAGCGGAACACGGAAGAGCGAATCTGCTCCTAAATAAAATAAACAACTTTATTTAACTCCATTTGAAGAATTTGGAACAAACAAATCTACCATTTCAAGAATTGGATAGAAAACACGGACTGTATATATAAATATAAATAGCAATTTAGAAATAATATGGAAAGGAAGTAGTGATTGAGAAGATGAAGAAGAACTTAAGATAAGAGGCAATTCATTAATCACAGATAAAGAGGTCTCAATTAACATATTTCGTAATATGAATTTTCATTGACCTCATATAGAGCAGCAGATATAAGCACAGATCCCACATTCCCAACAGCTTCCGGAAGTCACCGGTTCTAACGGAAAGATATTACAGTATCATAAAATAAATTATTATTTCATTATAATAACTGTTTTGATAATATGACGTTACGAAGGAATTTACAACTTTACGGATCAGAATATATTGAAGCCATATTTTTTTTGTATCGTGGGTGCGTTTACAAACATTTAAACTCACATACACAAACAACCAGACCCGGAACAATTACTTGTAGGTCATACAAAATTTTTGTCCCGTGCGGGAATCGAACACACGACACGCAGCGCAGCAGTCAATCGCTTAACCACTGCGCCAACCGTGCCGTCGATTCTTTGCAATTAGTTAAGGAACAGGTAAAGTTGCATCTTGCTGGGATATAACAATCATAGTATCATCAAAACTGTCACTACAAAAACTTTCTATAGTAGAAAATCACATCCTAAGCTCCCAGATACAGACTTAGTGTCTAGTTTGGGTTCACTGTCAATATTAATTGCTTAAATAGCTGTAGATAATACTGTTAAGTGTTAACTATAATATAGTTATTCATCTATATACCAGCGTATGAAATTGTATAACCTAAAAATAAATATATTCCTAATTTTATCCAGTTTAAATTATAGTCCACCTTATCCATCCTTCTTAACTCTTCGAGCTTGTTAAGGATGTGTTTACCCTCAACAACGCCCCTAACAGATTTGTTTCAATGACCACCATAACCTATTGTACGCGCCATTTCACTTTTTTTCCACCTTCCTCTACAACTCCATCAGAGATTGAACCCAAAGCTTCGAGAAATACAGTTCAATGTTATCTAGCAAGATCTTTATCACCGGGGTTCTCAAGCGGTCCCACTGTGAAACGAATTATGAAGTCACATGTTTGTGGTTGATTGAAAAATTCCAAAAGGAGGGGATTAACTTAAACGTTTTGTTTTGTCAGTGACATTTCTAGGGGATCGTGGCCCCTTGCGATTTATGTCGTGCGCTATTTCCGGTAATGGGAATTTTACCGAAACTATTTACAGACTTTTTCTGAAGACGTGGCCGCGTTCATTGTGTGTCGATGCCAAAATGCATTCTTGGATCAGCTTTGCTAAAATTGTCGAACTTTATTCTAATTGCGCGAAGTTCCACAGTGCGAAACGTAGTCAAAACATCGTTTTTACTTTCGAGTTTTCTCAAGAGAATTATAATATAGTATGAACAACTAAAAGCTGTTCTAAGAATTGGTTAATAACTGTCAAATTTCAACACCTCATAACTTCGATTAATGCATCACTTATCGTTATAGGTGCTGCTAAGCGAGCACTTAAGTTTTATTTGTAGGCGATAACATTACTTAATTAAACCATTTTTAATGCCATAACATAATTCTTTCAGTCCCAGGTTCTAGAACATTTTAACGCAGTGCTATCTCGAATGTAATCACAGCTCTAGAAGATTCCAGAACAATGACACGACTTCCAAAACAATGCTCAACAGATAGGTAAATAATTAACGACATACAGACAGCTAGGGGACCCTCAGGAGCAGACGTGCAGAGAAACAATCAATTACACTCGACCCGTACCTCTAATCGTCTGCGAAACGAAGGCTAAATTAGCGGAGACACTGGTACTGATGGGGAACCGAGTAACTAGGGGAGGACGGTTGTTTATTAGACTGACGATATATTAATGAAAAGATTAGGGAGAGATTTCCGGAGGTATTGTTAATAAAGACGGTAACGGAGATGATAATGAAAGTGAAATGAGGGTTGTTGAAGATTCGGGTCGTTGAGATTGAGACTACAGATGGCGGTAGATTTCTGATATAGGGCATGAATAAACTTATTTCGTTACAGACGATTTTGATCTTAGTAATCTAGTTTACAAATCTTAGGAATACCGGACCGGATTTGTACCGGACCTTACCTGGGAATCTTCTGGTTACGTAGTATCAAAGATGAAAGTTTCAACTTTTTACGAAAATGAGTTTAAAAAAATACTCCGACGGTCCCTGTACCGTTGCATGCACCTATAAGCACAATTTTTTGCGTGTTACGTTGCGCATTACCGTAAACAGTGCATTTTCACACCAAAGTCATTTCCCAGAAATTATTTTTGCACAAAGTCAATTAGTTACATAATGCGTAGATGACGTCTTCGTGAAGGGTCTTGCTTACACCATGTACCTATAGAGTATTTAAAATATAACTTTTGGTTTGATCAAACATATTTTTTCCCACCAAGTTACTTACTAAACTGCCGTAGTTTCACAACGACACGTCTTAATAAGAGCCAACAGGTGACACAGTGAATTTACGAGGTAAGAAATCAGTGTGTTAGCACAATCAGCATCAACATACAATCGCGCATTTTCCCGTCTGACCATAAGATCAGCTTCTTACCTTCCCACATCTCGTTAAAGCGGTATAATGTCTTAACATTTGTAAACGGCTTGTCGAGTTGCAGCACTTTCAACAAAATTGTGACCAACATGGTTTTAAGTAGTTCCGGGAGAGTTTCTTCTTCCGAGTTAGCATATTAAGATAATAATACTTAACCAGATATGTATGGAAGAATATATTATTATGCTGAGGCAACCCAAAAATATAGAGACCAGTGGTGGCCCAGTGGTAACGGCCGCGACTTACAAGTTGTAGGTCGTAGGTTCGAACCCCGTCAGTCCCGGCGCTTTACTTTGTGTAAATTATTTCATCACCACTGCTCTCAAAACGGTAAAGGAAAACATCGTGAGAACCAAAAATTTAAAGATATGTGACATCGACCAACCCGCACTGGGCCCGCGTGATGGATTACGACCCTACGTCCCTCTCACCGAGAGGAGGCCTGTGTCCCAGCAGTGGGAACATTATAGGCTGAATATGATGAACCCCAAAATGAATTGGAAAACGGGCTGATGATGACGCTCTAACTATACATACAGTGCACTCCAAAATCCTCATCGATGACATGATTGACATTTTTCCACTTCAAATGTGATGCCAAATTTTGATTTAAAAAAAAACAGGTTAACCTAAGACATAACTTGAATATTTTTTATGATAACTTATATGTTGATAAAAACGTTATGTGTACAGTTCAAACATTTGACTCTAGAATTTTAAATCATAATAAATTTTATATCACAGCTGAACTGGAACAATGTCAACTAACTTTTGGAGGGCAATGTACAGACGCCAGCACATCAAGCTACTACAATCTGTCAAATTTCTTTAATAGATTTTCAACTTTATCGCTAAAGCATCAAGGTTCAAGGTTGATTGGGAAAATTTGACAGTTTCGGGTAGCTTGACCTGCTGGCGTCGGTACATAAACGAAAAAAAAAAAAATATTCAACAACAATTGTTTTTGTTTGTTTATTTTTTTATGGTCCCACAGATGGGCAAGTGCCTCATCCCAAAGAGTAGATCAACGGCATATTATGATTTCGTATTCGTATAAATTATCCAATACCACACTGATTGGTCCCACAGCTTTTTTAATTAGTTATAAAGAAGCTGTTCATTACAAATCACAACTTAATCAAGTTTTATAGGTCTCTTCCTACGGTCCTATTGTATTTATGACTTCAATAGCTTAGCTGTCACATATGATATGAAGTAGTAATTGTTCACAAGTGTTATAAGAAATATCTTTGTTGTTTTTTGCTACTTGACCACAATTGTCTTGAGCTAGGCCGGTTTTATGATTCACTCATGCGGAGTTTGGGTGTTACCTAATAAAGTCTGGTCCCTCAACTAGTTTGAATAGCTATTGTTGTAAGCACATCATATTTTTTTCCTAATAACTGGCCTATGTTTTGGCTAAAGAATCAGCATCGCCATACAACGTGGAAATGCTGTCAGCCTTTTGGGCATTTTTCCCGTTGACAGCAATGCAGATGAATTTTTTTATGTCCTTTTGATTCTTTACCCTTTTTTTGTTTTATATGCATGTACAACATATTATTATTTTAAGCCTGTTAGCTTAGATATTATGTAAATATCATCCTGTTTTGAAAGTAAAAAAATATTTCAATAACTCATTCGGAACTTGGGTTTTCCATTTATACCTTGTAAGATTTCTGATATACTGATAGATAATGTGGATAAAAAGGCGCCAACTCCTTCTTTATTCAACACATCCTTTAAAACTTCCATAACGTCAGAACTATTTAAGTCCTCAATAAATATTCAAAATCTACGTCCCATTCTTTACACGCAGCTAACAAAGTCACAAAAGGATTCGACAACAAATTATCTCATTATATCACTAGACAACGACGATCATAATGGTTGACAAAAAACTCTCGTGATACACTGACCAATATTTTGAAGTATGTGGAATTGGATCAATGGCGATGCAGGTGGTCTCTTCCCAGAAACACCCTTTACTTAATGGGTTTCGGACAATAATATGGTCCCGTTTATAGGGGGTTGCTACAATTTAGGGCTTAACCGTTGAATAGCATCGACTGATTTACTTTTAATCGTGAGTTTGATATTATCGCGCGCCATTCAAGTGTTTTGTTACGAGCAGGCTGGTGCGCCCTACCATTTGTTCCTGTTTGCCCTCTGATTAATCGATGGCAGTCGTGAGATGATGCGTGATAAGTTTTCGAGAATTTGTTACAATTAACTTGGATGATACAAGCTTGGACTGTGATGGATGCGGAGTTTTTTTTTTGTTGAGAAAATCTTTTACGCTTATTCAGCCACCGCACAACAAACCCCCTAAAATAAAGGAAGAAAAATTGTTTATTCTGCACAAATTAAACGCACATTACAAAAAAAGGACATAAAATACACACGTAGAAAGTAGCCAAAAGCCTAGTATTCAACCAATTTAAATACAGGACAGCAGGACAGTTTTTTGTAATAATAGTAATTTATTTCTCTCAAAAAGGTGCAATTTTGATTCATAGTATCATGTTACATTTTCCAGGTTATCCTTTGTGAGAGCTGGAGTCTATATCGGATTCGGGATCTGTATGACAGATCTCCAGGCTCACACCCTTAAAATCGCAATATTTCATTGCAACATTATAAAAGTTATAAGTACTGAGAGGAAGAGAGGTGGAATAAAACTCGTCTAAAACCACGCGCACGAGCAACTGCAGTATTTCACGAACCAATAGTAAGGGCTCCGGACAGTTTAGTGCGACACAGTGGATTGTGTTACTTCGACAAGAAAAAAGTAGTCGACTGAGAAACATGGGTCTCGTCTGCTACAAAACAAAACGTTTGATGTACAACTTTCTCATAGAAGAAAAAAAACCTTCATGTATACAATTTCGCTAGATCGCTTTGTAGGTGCGGTGTTTGCAGTGTCGGACACAGTGCTGTTTCGTTGATTTTTTTTCCCTTTATATTCTATGCAAAATAAGACTATAGGATTCCTTGGACACCATTGACTATTATTGGGCTAATCTTTGTCGTGTTTTTGTTACAAATCTCGTATGCAAGAGTGAATCTTCTGGGCACACTCGTTCCATCTTAGACCTCATCCATCGCTTTCTATCAGGCGTGATCGATGTCAAGAGCAAACCCATTCCGCATAAAAAAAACAACCAACTTCAAAAAAAAAAAACACTACAGATATCGATACCCATCACGTCTGCGAAGTTTCGCTAGCTAATTTAATTTGACCGTATATTAAAAAATATCTCGTTGTACAGATGCCAGCACATCAAGCTACCCGAAACTGTCAAATTTGCCCAATCAATCTTGGACCTAATGCTTTAGCGATAAAGTTGAAATCTATTAAAGAAATTTGACAGATTGTAGTAGCTTGATGTGCTGGCGTCTGTTCAGTCAGCTGGGTTGGCCGAATGGTACTTGAGTATATAATTTACGTCTTTCGTAAAGGTTCTTATTGCTTCCAATACTGTTGATAAAGTTTTATTTGTTGTCCTTGTCGTTCTAGTATCTATTACACGATCTTTAATTGTCATTATCATACATATCGTTGACATTTCTTATCTTGACCGATCCAATATTATCATGCCTAAGGGCACTGATTAGCGTGCAAACGGCGACATTGAATTAAGACTATACGTAGGTCGGTAATCTATTAGAATACTTTGTAATATTGCTTAGTGATAAGTTAATAAACAACCGCCCACGATTTCAACCTATTTCCCTTGGCTGACTCATAAATGAATGGTTTCACTTCATGCTCATAATGGCCCTATAATATTAACTCAAGCCAAAGTCGGGAGCCGAAACTACGTGACGAAAATGCTACAAATTATGACAGGTGACGCATCTAGGATATAAGTTAAAGGCCAGGGGATATTCCCACTGCCTTTTCTTGCATGTGGTCAGGCGTTGAGGCAATACTAAGTGTTGATTATATGAAAATGATTGAAATTAGACCACAGTGTATCGATATGATGGTCTAGTGACGATATTTGTTCCGTGATAGGTATGAATTAGTATTGTGTACGTGACTACTATCAGATGTAGATGTGGTGTGTCATAGAGGTGATAGAATCTTTTGATGCACTAAAGAGGATCTTCCGAATCCTGTTAGGGCTTGATTGTTATAAAATAAACCTTTATTGCGATATACATAAGATTGAGATTTCGACATATATGTAAGTGTTCTGAGACACGGTCAGCAGCACAGAACAGATCAGCAGCACCTAGATCTGGATTAATGTTTCGTGATGTTTTGTTCTTATCCTGGTGATGATCCTTGAGGTTTCCTCTACTTATACAGGGTGGCAGGGACATCCACGCGCTAACTGTTAACATGAATTCAGCACATGATTCTAGACCTCCAAGTATAGAAATTTATCGTCTGCTCTTTCATAGAAAAGTGCAATATTTACGCAGTCAAAATGTATGGAACAACTTCTTTTTTTTTTAATTACCGACTAAAAATTTCACCGTAGACCCCCTACGGTGAAATTTTTGCTGAATTCATGATAACAGTTAGCGCGTCCATGTCTCTGTCATCCTGTATATGAGTATGGACAGTTCGGCAATAATATCTGACTTCATGATTCACCCAGTAATATCTGTCGTCAAGATGACGGCAAATATGTGTGATCATTTGTGAAACGTATATACACATGGCAGCACAAATATGTAGGTACACTTAACTTTTTTTATGCTGCTTCTTGATATTTAAGTTTGAACACAATATTGGTTTGGCATATATATTATTTATATGATACTGAAATAGAACTGCATTGTATGTCAAAGATGTGCGCTGCAGACATGCAAATCCAAATCTAAGCGTCATACATAAAGATTTTCGATCAAAACGCCAAAATCGAAAATAACCTCATTGCTATTGCCCACAAATCACCAAGAAACAATAGAACAATGCCAAAAATTACCATTTTCTTCACTTTTTGTTTTAATAGGAAATCCTGCAGAACTTTGTTCAATCGGCCATGAATCATGAAACGGCGCCGGTGGCATTATCATAAAATAGAACAGAAGGCCGGGTTCATTCAACGAGCGAAAACAAGAGCATCACATATAGGCGTGTACGTACAGAGATCTCAAACTATCTCAAACAAATGACAGGCGCAAGTGCTCTTACACTCGCTGTGCCGTCACAAGCATAAATACAGGATGGCAGGGACATTGACGGACAACCAGTTACCATGGACACAGTACAAGATTCTGAACCCTCCATAATTCGATTGCTACCAACTCCAGCATTGAAAATTTTCGTCGATTTTTTTAAAAAAAGCTCGGCCATACATTTTGACCATGTAGGCATTGCAATTTTCTATGAACCAGCTGATTTGTTTTTTGATCAACGAAAAATTTCTAGAATCATGTGCCGAATACATGACCTCAGTTTGCGCGTCGATGTTCCTGCCACCCTGTATATATGAGTATGGACAGTTCGGCTATTGATGAATCATGAAGTCAGATATTATTATATCTGACTTCATGATTCATCCAGTAATATCTGTCGTCAAGATGACGGCAAATATGTGTGATCGTTTGTGGAAGGTTTAAACAAATGACAGCACAAATATGTGCCATCGAATAAACGCCAAAACTATCCGACGAACCAAAATATAGGATGTTGCATCGATATAATGTGATCATTTGCGGAAGGCATATCCTTCCACAAATGATCACATATTTTTGCCGTCATTTTGACGGCAGATATTAATGGATGAATCATGAAATCAGATATTAATGCCAAGCTGTCTATCTATCTATCTATCTATAATCCTAATAATAAAGCTAAAGATGTTGTTTGTGTGTTTGAACGCACTAAACTCCGGAACCTTCAGTCGGAATTGAATAATTCTTTTTGCATTTGATAGCCCAATTCTTCGGGAAGGCTATAGACTATTTAATATCACGCTAAGGCTCTTAGAAGCCGAGCAAAATGAAAAAAAAAAAGTAAGAAAGAACGCTAAGCGAAAACGAAGTAATAGCATGGGGAGGCGATAAGTTCTGACGTGGTGGGTCGGGGTAAGAAGATATTTCACGCGGACTAAGTCGCGGGCAGAGGCTAGTAGTAATATATATATATATATGTTCGTAGGCACGTAAAGCGTGTCTATGTGTAGTACGTGCGTTGTTACTCTTTGTATGGACCTGCACCTTCTGTGCTATTCATTCTGTGTTAATAGTGTCATAGTATTGTGTTACTTCATTCAATCAATTTGTACGCCGATCAGTTTGATCTGGGTTAGGTCACCGCAGGAGCATTCGAACTGAATAATTTATTAGAGTGACAAATAATGTTATTTGTAGACTTTCCTGTTCACACTTTGTATCTAATATGAACCTTATATGAGTAAAAGTTATCAGGAAATCTATTGTTAAATGCATCATGGTTTTCGTAGAGGGGAAATTATGGTTATTAGGAGGTGGTTTTTCCTAGAAAGGAGTATGAGAAATGCATCATAAAAGCGGTCGAGGTTTTCCTTATTATAGTAGGTAACAGATACATCTCCAACTGCATAAGTCTTATAACATATAGCGAAGTGTGAGTGATTCCCTCGTTTACTCTTTCGAGGAATTTCGAGGTTTTAAATTTAACCCACCACACTAATTTAATTTACATCCTCATCGATTATTATTATTTACTAATTTGCTAAGTATTAAGAAAACTAGGATACCTACCCTGTATTTCCGAAATATTACAGCACATATAAATAGTTGAATGTGTAATTGCTATTGACTAAACCAACTTTTTTTCCTTTTACCTGCAACACTGTAAACAATTTGTGTCTAATAACTAATTTATTTACGAATACCTTTAATACCTACCTATCTACATTCACCATAAGTAATTCTTATATTTAGTTTTAAGATTACCTTGTATTTCTCATATTAAGTGAATTGTATTCTTTTTGAGAAATAAATGTCTTAAACCGAATGCAGACGTGAAATGTATGTCATTAAATTGTAATTAGCATAAGCATAGTATAATCAGCCTATAATATTCCCACTGCTAGGATACAGGACTCTTCTCGGTGAGAGGGAGTGGGCTGTAATCCACCACGCGGGCGCAGTGGGGGTTGGGAGATGTCACATGTCTTCGAATTTATGGTTCTAGGACATTTCCTCACGATGTTGTCTCTCTGAGAGCAGCAGGTATAAAATAATTAAATTGTAATTATAATACCGACATTTTACGTAAGGTCAAGGATATTTCGACGATTCAGACATGTCAACGATGTCATAATGTAATAAAATTTACAGCCAAATCTTCAAAAAATACATTCAGAAAGTGATCTCACTGGCGGTCGGCCATTAAGTACCAATAAGATGAAATAAACGTTGTATTTAAGCCACGCCTGTCACATTACGGGGTGCGTATGAGTGGATCTTGAAGAGCGGCGACGATGCAAGGGATTTGCTTAAACCACAAGGCTCTTATTACTCGACTTTAGTGTTGGGACAGGATTTATCGACTTTAGAAGACGTTTCGGTTTTTGGGTAGGTGCTAATGTTATGGTTAATTAGACTTAGGAGAAAGGATGCCGCCGGTTTTGACGTCGGCTGAATCCCTTCGAAGCGAAATATTAAAGTCTTCGCGAACGAGCACGAACGCTTTCATGTCTCATTAATAAAAAAGAAGGGATACGTTTTAGTCAATAAGGTAAGCATGTGAAATCAATCAAGTTTTGATGTTCCAAAGTAAAATCATGTATCTTTTACTGTAAGGGAAAATGCTAGCTGATTAGGTAAGCCTATGAAAGAAGCCTCAGGATACTTGAAGACAATCAAATTAATAACTTGTTACAAGTTTTCCTGCGGATAGTGGCGAGTGATTTCAAGCCGTGTCGAGTGGCCCATTGTGTGGTCTCCAGCAGACAACAAAAGCATAAATCTTATAAAGATTTATTTAAAAACCCTCAAATTGACACACTTTCTCTTAATCGACATGATAAAGCGTTTATCGACGTTAATTATACTTTGCATCGCAGCAATATCGGCGTTTGCGAAGGGATAATGATAGGATTTGCGCTGGCGCCGACCACCGATACAAGTACATAGGTACTTTGGCATCATAGCACCTATACAAAAATGCATATTCTATTTATCATTTAATTGGGATTATTTTTATTCTTCAGGCAAGCCTAAGAACAAGCTCCCACCGTGGACTTCTCCATAGACGACAGATGCTCCAGGAATGGCCGTCTGAACTTTTGGAGTTCTCAAGTCCTCAAGTCGCCAGTTGTTTTTCTATAAAGCAAGTAAAGGCAACTCAGGGAAGAAGCAAGTAATCTCTGCACGGTAAGTTTTAACCTTTGCGCAAGTCTATTTCAATTTATGTCAATTTTTGTCTCAAACCTATACCATTCTTTTCATCATCATAAGCCTGCCGCAGTCCTCTGCTGGACATGGGCCCCACCAATTGCATGCCATTCAGCGCGACTCTCGGCAACTCTCGTCCAGCTGCTACCAGTCATCCTGCGAAATTCGTCACCCCACCTAACCTGACGGCGTCCTACCGCGACATAACCTCTACCGACCTTTTTAGGGAGTACCTACAGACGTCATATCCTGTAATGTTACTTGATCATCATCATCATTTCAGCCGCAAGACGTCTATTGCTAGACATATGCCTCCCCCAAGCACCGCCACTTCGACCGGTGCGGTGCTTCCCGCATCCACAGTTTTCCTGCGGCCTGCATAAGGTCATCGGTCCAACTTGTGGGAGGCCTTCCAACGCTACGTCTTTTTCTCGGTACGCGGTGGCCACTCCAGAACCTTTCGACCCCGTTGGCCGTCCTTTCTTCGAGCAATGTGCCCTGCCCACTGCCACTTAAGTTTGGCAATTCTTCGGGCTATGTCGGTTACCTTGGTTATTCGATCACGTAGGGAAACTCCAAGCAAGGCCAAGCCCTCTCCATTGCCCTTTGGGTGACTTTTAGCTACGTGTTACTTGATGAAAGATCACAAAGCACAGCATAACCTATTAATAAACCTCCTCCAACAATTAATTGTCCAATTACCAACGCTGTACTGGAGTCCAACAATGTAAAAAGTCATCCCCATCCAGTCGATCATTGCGATATAGATCGTCTCTTGCGCCTGAGTGGAACGGCGAAGCGCGACCGATTGATCCGATTAATATGGCCTTTATTTAAACTGTGTCATTCATTGTTAAATGGGGTATCGAGTGTTGGTTGCAAATTAAAATTGATTTTTTATGAGCTTTGTTATTTAAACTACAGTGGAGATCAATAACTACTTAATAAGAGGTGTTTCTTTTTCAGGTCGTGGCACAAATTCTTTAGTTAAATTGCTTTGAAAATATGATACCTAGTCAACATTGTGGAAAAACACAAATGAAGGATGTACTTGGGATACTGGATGGAGAACGTGAAGGAACAAGAGTTATTGGGAAGGTTGTGCTAACGACATTATTAGACCAGAGAATCTGTGATTGACTGTGACAATGGACACAATGGACAATGAACTTAGTATTGTAAATAAGCTTGAAACAGACCCAGCTGTGCCCAGGCAGCAATTGTCTTTAGTTGACTACATAAGCTTAAGCTGGGAACCGCGTATGTAAGACCTCCACACTTTTCTCAACCCCTGTAACTCTAGCTTTCAGGGCCACAAAAGAAACACCGAGACAATGAATCTCTATAAGTCCCAGAGATAACGATTTATTTGTCTTAGGACCCGTAACAAAATTGACTCGATACATGAGCTAAACTCGAAGTTCGTGCCGCCACTAAATAAGAAGAATACGTACACCTACTAGATTTAAACTAAATATTATGTAGCAAACATTCATTATCCCAGTTTCCCTATGGTGTATTTAAATATCAGTGGGAACAAGGTAAAGAGGCTACGCTCACCTAGGTACGTACATCAGACGATGGCTAATCGGCTTAGCAACGTCGTAACGTGTACATTATGGTATTATCTTCCCTGATGTTTATAAAGCATTTGCGTGCTCATATGTAGGCTAAGTGGACCTAGCGCGGGCTGTTTCAAAGCCTGAATTATCGCTATTTATGCTCATTTGTAAAAGCTTAGGTCTTTTGTTGTTATCGTTACATGATTAGCCTTTTATATGCTTAATTGTCACTTAAAAGGCCATTAACATACCTAAAATAACATCACGCAAAATGGCAATACAATGATAAACCGTTTTAGTTATGGGTAGTCTATTCTTTTTGCTCGGCGCCTAATTGTCCAAGCATGATGTTTTGTACCCTATAGCCTTCCTCAAGGCTATCAAATGCAAATAAAAAAATATTTTTTCAAATCCGACTGGTAGTCCCAGACATTAGAACGTTCAAACAAACAAACTCCTCAGCTTTTTTATTTGTGTAGATAGATAGTCTTACAGGACCGAGCCGTTGGTCCCGGCTGTCATTCGTAGATCTTTGACAGTCGTTACGGGTAGTCAGAAGCCTGAAAGTCTGACAACCAGTCTTACCAAGGGGTATCGTATTACCCATTCACTGGGTTGTGGAGGTCAGATAGGCAGACGCTCCATGTAAAATACTGGTATTCAGCTGAATCCGGTTAGACTGGAAGCCGACCCCAACATAGTTGGGAAAAGGCTAGGCAGATGATGATGATGAGATAGTCTTACAGGAGACAGTTTAATACGAACCGAAATGGGAAGATGCAACTACAAGGACGGTACGTCAGCAGTATGGTGTGGGTGTGGAGCTGTGGGGCAAATTATGTCCTACGTCCTATCCCGCCCTCTGTACCACAAACAATGCAGCCATAGCGACCTCTGCGCTGCCACGAAAACGATGCCGTAGAAGCGGCGAAGTTTTGGGCCAACAAAATTGTATACACTGTCGTACCATAGACACGACGAAGACTAAGTTTCATAGAGTAGATATTAAACTGCCCACCTCTATCTTTACCACTAACCTCCTTTCTGAACCAAACATAAAATAATCATAAACACGGGGTGTGTTTATGATTATTTTAGGTAACAGAAATCCTAAATACAATAAATTATGAGATTTTAGATCAATACAGATCAAGTATTCTGATATTCACCATATATAACTGTTTACAAGTAATTTGTGAAGAAAATACTACCCTGTTGTAAGCCTGTTGCCCCATCAAACATATCTTTAGAGCCTTATCGAGGTGTGCGATATCAATTTGTCAGAATTTAACTGTGTGGTCGATGATGCCTCTAAGTAAATGTTTTGCGATTTGTCGTTATCGCCAGTTCTTGAGCCATTTAGTATTTGATTGCATACCTATCCGGCTCTATAAGGAAAGGCAGCTGTTTAGGAAAATGTAGCATTTGAATAATCTGTTACCTATATGACTTGTATTCTCAATGCCCCGTTGGTCTCATGGTCGCAAGCGCGACTGCTGAGCGTGGGGTCTAGGATTCGAATCACAGGTCGGGCAGTGTTAGTGGGTTATTCCATTAGGAATTTCTTAGGAACGACCCGGAGTTTGGAAGTTGGCAGTGTGATACCGTGCCTCTAGTTTCTAGTCCGATGGGACGGCAACCCGACACGACCGGAGAGTGATCAGGCGCGGGACCAACGGCTTCCGAAGCACGGGTGTATCACACCGCCAACTTCCAAACGTCGGACCTAGAAATTCTTAAGTAATGAAAATCCAATAACATTGCTCGACATGGGGATCGAAGCCAGGATCCCAGGATTAGCAGTCGCGCTCGGGACCACGAGACCAAAGGGGCAGTCACCTACGCCAATGTAACAGAGGCAAACAAAACATTATTCAATATGCCACGGCACTTTGTAAAAATTTGCCCCCTTCCCTCCAAAAGCCCCCTCTAAACCCACGACGTAATATTTAAAATCAACACTTCGTTCTTTAAAAAAAGGCCTTCACTTAAACCCGGGAACCCGTAAACGATGACAGCAATTACTCTCCTGTCTTATTAACACCAACCACCCCGGGAACTCATTAACTCCTTTTAACATGTGTTTAAAGTAAAAAAACTAACTTCAAACTCGCCTACCGAGTTCTCATGCCGATGCTCGATATTAATCGATTCCATTAGTATCGAAACTTAGGAATTTTGAATTATTTATCATCGACGATTTGTTTGAGTTCCAAGGGTGTGAACTGCGCGACAAATATGCCACTGCATGATGTTGGTGGCTTAATGAAGTCAAGTTGTTTCATGCTGTCTGAGAATTTCTGAAGGCGTAATTTAAAACGTTCAAAATCTAGTCGCAGTGTCATCTCAGCGACAAACAAATGTCAAAATGTAGGGAAATTTGAGGCATTATAGGCTGTTTATGCTATTAAGAAGAGGTGGCGGTGCTTGGGGAGGCCTATGTCCAGCAGCGGACGTCTTTCGGCTGAAAGGGTGATGATAATGATGATTTAGAAGAAAAAATAAATGAGGACATTCCAACCTAGCACTTATATTCGATCCATTTGCTTTGCCTTTGATTAACGGGGCCTTAACGACCGACCAAATGCGTATTAACCAAAGACCCACCAAACTTATGCCTGCTTGAATAACTAAGTGCGGTGATAGGCAGCAACGTCATTAATGCAACATTATCACCCTTGCATTCAAGGACTCACGGCGGCATAAAAAAGGTTCTCTCCCCTACACGATGTAGCAACATCATTGTGGAGGTCGCGGGAACCCGCTGGACGGTGTGGCAGCCAGCACATGTCCTATTATGCCAGTTTAATGACATCATGATTCCAGTGTAAGAGAGAGACGGAGCTATATATGTCCGATAGCACCACAGATAGCACCATCCCTTTTTCGCACTGGAATCATGATGACATAAATATGTCATAATACGGCCTCAGTACCGGTCGTTGTGGCGATGCTTGGTAGAGGCCAATCGAAGCCCATGAATTTATTTATTTAAACTTTTCGCACAAAAAGGTACAAAGGCGGACTTAATGCCTTAGGCTATCTCTACCAGTCAACCAAGGGTGGTGAAGAGATTAGATGGCAGGTCTTTTGGCTAAGATGATAATGACAAGCCTCTAATAGCTATTAGACTAATATGGCTAGACAAAAGCGTGTGAGTCTACATTCACAACTTGCAACCTTTTGGCGACTACAGAAGTGGCCCACGACAGTGGTAACAATACTAAGTACATAGTAAAAGCTGGCCTCTTGTTCCATTGAAACTTCATATTACGCTAGACCAGCTCAAGGTCAGAGTTTTACCACCGAAGACCTACAGACTGTACTTATATATGTGTTTTCAGTGGTTTGCAGTTAAACTTAGGTACAGACGCCAGCAGGTCAAGCTACCCGAAACTGTCAAATTTTCCCAATCAACCTTGAACCTTGATGCTTTAGCAACAAAGTTGAAAATCTATTAAATTAATTTTACAGATTGCAGTAGCTTGATGTGCTGGCGTCTGTACATATTATCATCCTATCGCTCTTGTTAACCCGCACCGGTTATAGTGCCCCTAGTATATTTCGAGTCTCGACCTCCACTCAGAAATACTCGACTTTGATGTATAAAATCACGATGACAATGCAATATATTAAACATAATGAATGTTTTAACATTATTATACAATAATAAAACCATTGATTTAAATATTTCCGCAATAAAACGTGTTTGGTAAAATCTCATTACGTGTTTCAGAACGTTCGCGGAAACGTCAAATCTCGGTGGTGCTATTTATAAACAACCTCCCGATTTTGCTTGGATATTAAAAATTATGACATAAACTAACCTTTTTACAGGCATAACCCTACTGATATCGAAGAATAGGTAAGCGCAGACATTATAGTGGATCGATAAGTGCAGAAATATATGAATAATAGATCAAAATATGACTAACCTTCGCCTTGAGAGCGTAGACTGTATTCTTCCTCCCATATTTATTTATGGCATAAAACGCCACACCACCACCACCAACGCACACACAGGTCGTCAAGACCTTTTTTAATGAATTACCACTTTTCACATTACTAAAATTACGCGTTATAACAGGTGAAAACTGTATTTTTCTTAATAATTTAGTCGAAGTACGGCTTAACGTGGCCATGTTGGTAGAACGGTGGATTGACGTGTGCGAGCGAGACAAAGATATAATAAAAGTCAAGTTACGCATGCGCATGTGCTGTCCAAGATTGATACGGAAAACACAATCTAAAATAAACCTTAAAATTTAAGAATTAAGGGTTAAAGACTGCTCATTTGAAAATAATTGCATTCATTATCAATTTTGGAAGTTTGCGAAAAAAATTGCTGGCTCATAAAAGTTCTCAATAAAACAGATTTTTACGAAAACTAAAGCTTTACGGACTGCTTGACCTTGTGACCTTCAATGAATAACACTGCCTTGGGAATCGAAGGCTAGACTTCACGCACGGTATCCTTTCTTGATAAGTAGCATTACGAGATGCTTCTAAGCATCAACAAAATACCTGCAAAGCACCTATTTCAGAGATTAGGTACCAACTGTAAACGTTGTCCACCAAAGTCAACCTTATGTAGTGCAGGCTAGCTATAATTTTGCGCGGGTTCCATTCGAACATTCAAGCAAGTTTAGAACATTTCAAATTCATTTTTGTCAAATATTTTTTAAGGTTTTTTTTTGTTTGGGAAAAGTCAGTGCTAGTTTAGTCGGGAATATGTAAAGACGGTCAGTAAATATAAACGTAAAGGAATCGTATCGTTGTTTCATTCCTCCCCGGTACCTTGAAGGGCACATCTAGCCCCTCACAGTACTTACGTAATTTTTTTGATTAATCACTATGCCCCACCAAGTTATCCCAGTGGTAGTGGCACTGTGAAATATTATTGTCCTACTATTTAATCGATTTTGGTGGGACTATTTCCAATCGTATAAAAACTACGATGAAACCCTTGACGATAGGTACGCTATCTATGCGTCACTTTGGCGCGAGCTAAGCCCAGCCCAGATCATACAACCGTCCACAATTAGTATTGTTTAACAGCTGTGAAACATTCCCATCTAAATTACCTTACCAGTTTACCGCGTCCATTCCATCTATTTAGTTGCACAATTAAGTTGCATCCTGGTTGGAGTTGAACACCCGACCCAAATTCTTCACACCATCTATTTGTCTGTGGTAACGTCATTCGCACTCTGCTCTATGACTCTATGCAATTCACAAACAGCGTAGTCATTAAGACCATGAACTATGAGGGTCCAATTTATGTGATCCTTATCGTTAATTAGAGGACCAGGCCGCATTTGACCTGCGATTCTGCTTGCCTCGTAAATGAGTGTTATGCGTCGTAATGTTGGGCCTATTCGTATAGTTAATTGTATCAAACGATAGTGCATCTTTTAGGAGCGTTTTGTAGGTAGTTGAGAGTTGAGATTTGATGGCCTGTAAATATAACTAGGTATAATAACTCGTAGAGACTAGAGAACAAGCGGCTTTTTTTATTTATGCTTGAAAACAGATATCCTAAGTTCTTTTACTAGTTTCAATATTCCACTTAAAATTATATCAGTTTATCCAAGATCCCCAGTTCATGCGCACTAGTGTAACTGTGTGCAGAATTTTTTGGTAAGCAAGCAGCTTCAAAATCCGGTCTCATTGTGACATCCACCAACCCGAACTGGGTCCGCGTGGTGGATTAGGTACGGCCCACTCCCCCTCATCACGAGGAGGATTGTGTCCCACCCAGCAGTGGGAACATTATAGGTTGATTAAGCAAGCAGCTACGTTATCAATCCTTTCATAGATAAAATCAAGAATGCTGAACGGCGCGAGTCGAGGATAAGCCGGTCCGGTGACGAGAGAAGGCAATTTCCCGTAATTAACAACGTTCAAAATCTAGTCGGAATCTAATTTCAGCGACAGTCAATGTCAAATACTTGTCAAAAATGTAGGGAAATTAAAGGTATTTTTGACAGATTGAGACTGAGATCAGAATGTGAATGTTCGTAAAATTACAAGAGTTGCCCCTCTGATATCATGTGTGTGCGACGACTTTTGTTTGCAAGACTGACTGAGTGACTGATTGCCGATGCGTTGCCTGACCATGTAGATAAATTTGAAGTCTCATAATGTGGCTATTTCACCGTCAAACAAACCCTTTAAATCAGTAAATGTTTCTTTAGAAAATGTCGTGAGGAAACTTTTGAGTATGAATGTCGATGGCTATAAGAGCTAAGGTTAAGGTTAAGGTACAAGGTTTGGAAGACCAAAGAAACAATGGATGGACTGTGTCAATGATGATATGGTTAGAATGGGGTGACTACTGAGATGACGACTGATAGAGAAGTATGGAAGAAAAAGACATGTTGCGCCGACCCCAAATAAATTGGGATAAGGGCAGGAGAATGATCATGATGTAGAAATTGGTATGATGGTGGTACTTCCTCAGAACTCGTGAAACACACACAAAAAAAAAATAATAATAATACCCCACAGAAAAATAAATAATATAAATTTTATAGGTACACTATTACACTACAATATAACTATATTACACTCAATATCGTCAGTCTGCAATAAAAACATTATCAGTGCGATGACTCCGTTTACGTGAACATAAAAATAGCCAGAAACTATGTTTCTCTACGAATTTTCACGTGATTTAGAAATGCGTAGGTTTAGTCACGTAGCACGTACTGCGTCGATGAAACTTTTTCTTTACGTAATTATCTGGGTCTGTTATAATTAGGTACAGACGCCAGCAGGTCAAGCTACCCGAAACTGTCAAATTTTCCCAATCAACCTTGAACCTTAATGCTTTAAAAATAAAGTTGAAAATCTATTAAAGAAATTTGACAGATTGTAGTAGCTTGATGTGCTGGCGTCCGTACAACTACCTACCAACGAGTACGATAAAATTACTACGAACTATCTACATCTGTAGATAGTTACAGGTATAGGATAGGTAGGAAAGGCGCATATAGTTACTGAAAAACAGGAACTAATCACAAGGTTACTCGAAAACAGGAACTAAAAACAGTTGATTCCAAAAAAAACCAGCTTCAAAAAAAACTTTTCCGTGGATGTCGTAAAAGGAGACTTAGTAGTCAAGAGGATTGCTTACTTGCCACACTAATTACATGAAATCGACGCTTGAAAGGCAAAATTGACTGAACGTCGTAAGGCTAAATTTACAGGTCATGAGATCTCTTAAAAAAATCATATAAATTCTGATTCAGACGATAAAATAAGATTTCCAAAACAGTAAGAATTACGCCTGTAGGATGATTACCAGAATATTTTTTTAACTTTAAACTGTGTTCCTGTAAAGTTAGCCCTGTCGCTTAGTTCATTTTTGCCTTTCAAGCGTCGAAATAAACTCACGCAATCAGCAATAAAAGGATGATTTTAAAAAGTATACCTTTTACCTATTAATACATTTGAGACGACGGTGACCGGAGATCCATCCTCTGGTGCAGCAGATTGAAGATCTTATATCCAGTCACTAAAGTTCATTTTAAGTTGGTGGGTAATATATTAGGCGCAGGTTCACTACGGCGAGCCGAGGCTTTTATGACATTCAATAATAAATCATGCACTTTATTGTACTAGAAATAAAGTGTATTGTTCAATACCATCAAAAAATCCTCAAAGCAAAACTGCACTTGACATTACTTAGCTAAGTAAGCATTTCATGCAAATGTGAACCTTATCGTTATGAGAATAATGTTCATACTTGTATGAAAAGCTTACTCTACTAGGCAGTCTATGAATCTTGCCTTATCTTTGGTTTTCAAACCAAAATGACTCTAGAGAAGAATTCCTAACTGATGTCTAATTTAATATAAACTACCTTCCAGTAAATACACTATTGTCACAATAATGTAAATGTACCTTTTTAATGAGGTAATTATTACCAACATTGACTTTTGAGCACTTAATGATGGTGATTTTATTAATTAATATCTGCACCCTGCAGTTTCATCCATATAAGTCTTGATCCTGTGGGAATATCAGGACAAAAGTAGTCTATGTCCTAATCCAGGGCATGGTCTATCCATGTGCCAAATTTCATCCAAATCCATTCAACCATTTTAGTGTGAAAGAGTAACAAACAAAAACAAAAATCAAATCTTTGGCCCTGCAATTAAGGTATCGAAAATTAGTGTGCTAATATTAATGGCCAACACAAATTAATGCAAGACAATGACTTTGAATGAGCTTTATTATAATAATAATAATATGTAACCATGAATTTAATCTAATTAATATATTATGCACTTAATTAATTACACCTAAATCACCATCATTACTTTGGATAGGATCTTCTCTATGTTCTATAATTTCTTCAGCCTGAACCGTTTGTATTTGTGCTTCAAAGTCTACTGATACCGATGGTTCAGGTTCAGGAGCCTGAATGGAATACATCAGTACTCGTTTCACAGCCTCAGCATTATCATATAGTCCATACTCCGCCTGCCATAAAATAGTTGTGATCAGTTGCTGTAAGTTCCCCCGAGTTCTTGGTGTTTTGAACTTCCTCAGTTTGTTCGCAACATACTCTCCGAACACGGAGTATTCGTCTTTCTTTTGTGAGTCTTCGTAGATGACAGTCTTTTCAGCCTTGGGTGCAACGTAGAAGCCAGGTAGACCAGTTGGTGAGGCGACTTCACGTTTAATCTTCCTGTACTTCATTTTCTTACGTTTGGGCTCATATGTCTCTATATGTGTGATTTGGTACGGGTCGTCCTCCAGCCACTCCTCGTCAGTGTTTCCTCCTGCGTGCATTTGGCGGACCAAGTTTATTGTAGTGTCATTCCCGTCTTCCCTTTCTATGTCAGAATCTGTGTTTTCTAACACATCAACCTGTAAACAAAGTTATTGTCAGACAAGTTGAACATTACATTTATTGTATACCTAGCCTAGACATTTAATTTAAAACATCAATATAGTGTTTATGAAAATAATAATGCTTTTTTTTATCATTATTTTGCCAAATAAAACTTTGAAACTGTAGCAGTAAACTAATAACATCAAAATAAATTCTAAGAAACCTAGCATTTAGTACTCAAGTACCTATTCTAAATAATTTGGAATTATAACAATCTTGCAGAGTAAAAAACATTTTTTTTGCCAAAGAAAAAAAAAATTTTTCTATTGTAATATATCCGCAATAAAAACCTCTTTACTGTTTTTGGCGGGACATAACCTATGCCTAACATTGCCATAGTGACCAAAACACCAATCCACAGTTACTTTATCCAGTAACAACCAATGAAAACTAGTCTTTAACCGTGCCGTGGTATTTTGTAATTGGCTGAAAGTCAACAACTTTTCAGATGCTGAGTTGCCACAAAAAACTTTTTGTAAACATGAATAGCGTCATAACCTTCAAAGTTTTCAAACACGTTGAATTCATTTATTCATAGAATTTAACCGATATTAATCTTACCGAGATACTTTTAGGTACACTTTAATCTACTAACTACTTACGAATAAATAAAATATTTTGGAAGCTCATGCACAATCACAACGTTTACATTAACACAACAAACAAAAATCGATTATCAGTTACGTCATTATCATTTTATCGATCGAACTTCACGAGTCGATTACTTGAATTTTTATCAACAAATGTTACTCTCTACCGATGACCGCTAATCGATAATTTGTCGTTATCAGACTCGGTTTGATAACTGATAAGGAAACTATAACCTAATTATAACAATATAGGTACCCGTTGTATTTCGATTTTAGGCATAGCACCCAATCCGGTTGATTCTTCTTTATTAACTGATACTGAATAACGTACGTTTTTATCTTTGCGAGCCCTCGGCGTGTATTTTCTTCGTTTAGGTGTAGATGTCGATTGATTAGTATCATCATCTTCAACTCTGAAATGGGTTTCGTCCAATGTTCCATTCTGCGATAGCTCCCACTGAATTGGATGTTTGTTTATCAGGTGAGCCCTGAGATTAGTCGTATTTCCGAAGTATTTATATTGAGTTTCACATAATTTACACAACACTGCAACACATCTCTTGTTTTCTTCAAGGCGATCAAAAAACCTCCACACAACCGAAGAACATTTCTTCATTTTGTATCGATACTAGATTGGTAGTCAATTTACCGCCGAAAATCAGATGGTGGATCGACGAAAACGATTAAAGGCCTGAATCGAATCAAATGTATTACGAGTTGAAACGCCTATACAAAATGGCGATCGAATGAACCATCGAGCGACGAAGCGAGCGAGCGACCTTCATTCGATATGCAGTGACGCCACCACTTCAGACCGAACGCGATTGTATAAACTTACCATTATTTTTAACACCTATGACACTCAATATTGAACCTTATTTCTAGTTAGCTAGAAGATAATGAATAGGTACAAATAATTTAGCCGTTGGTCCACGTGATCGTCGTTTGCAACCTTTCTCTTTCACTCCTATTGATTAGGGTGTTAAACCTATCTCTGTCACACTTATTCTTATTGGCCAGCGCTACGTCAGTTAGTAAGAAGTGCTGCCAACTTTGTAAAAATAGGAGGTAGACGCGAGAGCGATCAATGGTTGGCGCGTTCCATTGACGAGGTGCGTAGGCATTTCATTCATTTCGTTCTGAGGGCGATTTTATCTAATGCTTTTCAAAATTATTATATTTTGCTAAGGGCTAAAACCTGGCTATAACCCTCTAATAGTAATTTTATTTCAAGTTTATTGATTTAATCAGCCCGTCTTGATGAACTTGGCTTGATCACCAAGGTTTCAAAATACCCTCGATCTATTTATTCATCATCAAATCACCATCATTCTGCCATTAAAGATGATTGTTGGTCGATAAAAAGGCAAAAGTATGGATGTGATAGTCAATTTGAATAAATTCTACCGGTTACTCAATTACTCTATTGATAATATATTTTTTAGGTCATGTAAGCAAAGTCCCTCTGACACCATAATTAATTATATATATTATTACGGATAAAACTATTATTAAAGGTTTTTGAGTCAAAAAGCTTCAAAGTCATTTTGTATTTGTTTTTAGGTAAATATGAGGCAAAATAAAATACAAAAAGATTCTCTCCGGCGGGGAATCGAACCCCGGTCTCCCGCGTGACAGGCGGGGATACTTACCACTATACTACCGAAGACTTGTAAGACTAGTCGAAATTGATCTTCACTTATTGGCTACTAAAGATAACCACAAGGCTTTTTCCCTGGAAGGTTCTGGCAGAGATATTGAACTTTTATACAATCGCGTCAGGTATATACTACATAATTGCAGTTATCGTAGTAGTTGGTTTGATTATTTTGTGGTCCCAGTTTTAGCTGACCTCGCATTGTATAGGCCTTTTGTACAATGAGAAGTCAAACTATACTGGTAATGTATAGCTTGATATGTCATCGTGCGTAACTACTAGTTGTAAAATTCAAACAATTTAACTAAGTTCTTGTATATTTTTCAAGCTGTTTTTCTATGAGGGTTAACAGCAAGTTGAGACGAGTAGCTTAAAACATTACCTACAGCTAGGTTACAATAACTGTGTTATTTGCCAGTGAGCCCCAAAATAGACAGTTTGTCTGTATATTGGGGCTCGAAAATGGGGCTATTATCCTGCAATGTAATAGTTATGTTATGTAGTTCCATTAT
This sequence comes from Apamea monoglypha, assembly GCA_911387795.2. Taxonomy (NCBI): domain Eukaryota; kingdom Metazoa; phylum Arthropoda; class Insecta; order Lepidoptera; family Noctuidae; genus Apamea; species Apamea monoglypha. The sequence continues at coordinate 13,337,083 of OU426936.1, forward strand.
ACTCATGTACAGACGCCAGCACATCAAGCTACTACAATCTGTCAAATTTCTATAATAGATTTTCAACTTTATCGCTAAGGCATTAAGGTTCAAGGTTGATTGGGAAAATTTGACAGTTTCGGGTAGCTTGACCTGCTGGAGTCTGTACCAATACTTACTTCTGTTGCATTTCCACACATTTGGTAATTCTTCTGGGTTGGTTTAGAAACCTGCGGAACGTGACCCTCAGCACCAATCGATCAGCCACTGCGCCAACCTATACACTCGACAAAGTTGACGTTTGACCAATTCCACCCTTACACCTTTTCAGGGTGGTCAACCGCGAACATTGCCGACTCAGGTACTTTCTCAACCTCGTACATTACTTTGTAATTTGCATGTTCTCTTTACTTTACGGCACGGTTGGCGCAGTGGTGAAGCGATTGACTGCTGCGCTGCGTGTCGCGGGTTCGATTCCCGCACGGAACAAATATTTGTGTGACCTATAAGTAGTTTTTCCGGGTCTGGCTGTTTGTGTACCTATGTGAGAAAGCTATAACCATTAGGTATAGTTCTGAGGGGCAATTCCCGTAATTTTAAGAACGTTCACAGTCTGGTCTCAGTCAAAAATGCCTCTAATTTCTCTACATTTTTTCACAAGTTTTTGACATGGATTGTCGCTGACATGAGATTGCAACTAGATTTGGAACGTTTTTATTAATCACGGGAATTCATTCATATCATTCTTTTCAAAGCCAATGCTTTCAAATGTCAAATTTACAATTTTCAATTGACCTAAAGTTTGCTTTCGCTTGAGATAACTATG